>CM031240.1:837329838-837657468 GCA_018340775.1 Taxus wallichiana var. yunnanensis
GTCATGTATGAAGGGTTGAGGGAACCACATGCATAACATGGATCCAAGGATGTATAAGAAGAATTTATAATTAAGATTATTAGGCATTTGACATGAGATAGGAAAAGTGCATGGTCCAAAAATAATGGAAGGGTGATTGTGTTTAAGAATAATTTGGGAATGTCATCAAAAACCACAAATAGAAAGCAAGACGTAGGAAGAAAGGAGGCTTTAGAAAGGCCAATTTGGTGGAGGAATTCTAGATTACATATATTAAGTTTAGATCCATTATCAACTAATGCTTGTTTAACCCTCACGTTATTGATACATGTGAATGTAAATGGGGTGATCATTATATAAAATAGATTGAGAAGGGATTTCAGTAGATGTAAAAGTAATATTTTCTTCATTAAAAGATAATGTTGTAGTGAATTTATGATACACATATTTAGGGGAAGTATGAGGATGAATGTAAGTATTAGACAAAAAATATTGGATTTTATTTTGACATTTAGGATGGACCCAAAAAGGAAGGGAGGATGACACTCATTGTGGAAGGATCCTAAGGTATCGAAGCTGATAAGAAAGAAATAACTAATAGTGTTCAAATGAGGGTATGGGTTCACCAAATGATTTAATATAAATTGAATTAAATCTAATTTCAGAGTAACTACTATAATGAATGATATACAAGTAATAAAACACACTATTTAAACAAGCACCAAACATGCAATAATTATGAAACCCTAAGAAAATGAGAGATAATTGACTTAGTTTATTTTTGAGTGATTTGGAAGTGATCTTGGTAGGTGAATAGCTGAAATAGACTAGAATTAATGTCTTCAAGGCTCAATGGAGGTTATAAAATTCAAAAATGTGCAAAGAGAGGAACACCTATAGGAGGACAGGAGCGCCGGGTGCTAGTGACTATATTTGAGCTAGTTTCCACAAAGATGTTAATATTTTGATCCTTTATATGCAAGAGGAGCTTTGTTATTAGTTTCCTTTTGTCACTCTCATTTTATTCCAATTCCATCAATTGTACTTATAACATGTAAAGAAAGATACCTAGCTGCACATGCCCAAAACACATCAAATCTAATAAAAAGATGAAGAATGTGGAGTCAGAATGACCCCGATAGTCACCCAAAGAGTGAACTTAGTACTGAGTGCTACACTACATTTCAGACTCCATGTAGTTTTGTGTGAAATTTTGTGTAATGATACCCTAGGATTCTCTTGTACAAGTTGTACAATGATAATAGGCTAGATGTAGAATGTAGAAAATGTATATAATATTTAAGATGGAATAAAATAGACTTCCCATACTATGTTGTGATATGTAAAGTGATGTATCTCTTGTCCCTTGAGTGAAGGTTCTACATGGATGCTTTGTAATGCTCTTTATGTCTTTGGATGCAAGCTTAGGTGATACTATATAATGCTAGTTCTTGGCCCTTTATTTTAGAGATATAACTATGTATATATATGATTCCCTTGTTTTAATTTTGTAATTGAAAACTGGAAGGCTGACCCTAAAGTATAAAATATTCCCAAGAAGTAAAGAGACACAAAAGAGTGAAAAGGGGGAGAAAGGGTTAGGAGTGCCCATCGGGATAGAAGCACTAAGTGTTAGTGTCCTAACCGGGTGCTAGCATCTGAGGTCATAAAAGATAAATCAGTCAAATACTAACAGGGGTGTAAGGTGTGTAAGGTCAATAAAAGTATAACAAACAAAGCATAAGGCCCAAAATACATTGTCAATTAATAGTTTTCTTGCTTATGAATCATGTATATATTATTATGCTCTAGGACCTAGAAATGTACCCAAGCGCATAGTTTTGTGTCGAAAATATTAAAATTCAATAAGTAAAAATATGTTTATAGTTCTTATAATACCAAGTCAATTCCATATAGGCTTACATAAAATGTCTAACATGCATACATTGTAATACAAAATAAATGTCATAAGACATATATATATCTATTCATCAAAATGTATCCCTCTCTTTTCCCTTCTCATATAAATTATCTCCCTTAGATGTAGATGGAGATATTTGAGATTACTTAGTATCCTCAAAGTTCGATTATGATTTCTCTTACGCTCAAAACTCGATTGTATTTGAACTGTAAATGCATATTTTTTTCAAAACTTTATGTATAAGTTTTCAACATGTATAGGACCATGCTAATGAAACTATTTACATGTACACACACTTACCACAATCTCTTGAGCATGCTGAATCTTCATCTCATTCTCATTAGAGTTAACGGGGCTATTGGACCACAAATTGCTGTGGTGTTAAAATTATGAGATCAAGTATGTGGCCTCAAACGTAAAATGGAAGGGTTTGAACCCTACATACATATAAAAATACAAAATGAAACATCAAAATTAGGTTGTAAAACTATATTAACAATAATTTTTTGAATGAAAATCTAAACATTTACATCAATTGAGTACATAAAGATAATAGTCTAACTAAGTTTATCAATAAAAATATTTTTTTCTGGTTTATGCCTATAAATCATATGTACATGGCTTCTACTAGTCGCAGGAAACTTCTGCATGTACAAAATGAATTCACATTGACTATCTACATGATGTTACAATGAGGGAAATTATAAAAATAATTCCATAATATGAATTACACTCTAGTTCATGAAAATTCATAATTTTATGTACCTCGGTGCATTGTTGTACAAGCGAAACTACACTAGAAACACTTTTTGTCTACTCCTCACAAAGACAAAGTGAAGTGTTTTTCGTGGTCATCAATTTTATAAATAATATACCATGTCAAGTTAGTTGAGTACACATGCACATGCACACGCACACACGCGCACGTGCGCACACACACAAGAACATGTATAGACATATATTTGAGTTCTATATATATATATATATATATATTTACATATGTGAATTTATAAATTTAACATTCTAAATTACCTATGTGAATATAAACTTTGACTTGGTGTTTGAAACTGTGGTTGGGATGATGAATTCCCTTTCGTGTGCTTTATAATATTAAAGCATACATGTATATATTTGTGTAAATTAATAAATTTGACCAGGTTCAAATACAAATATTTTAAAATTTAACATATATATGCACATTGTAATCATACATTTTTGTAACATGTAATAAAAATAAAAAATACCTTTGAAGGTGTCAATGATGTCTACAATCCAAATGTATCACTCAAAAAAGTCAGACATAGCCACATCATCATGTGTACCACTAGAAACTCCACCAACACTAGTTTGCATGAAACTATCATCCTCATTAGGTCCAATACATATGCCACCATAATATGTGTAAATATGTGGCCTCATGCTAGTACTACTAGAGGAATCCTCTTTCCACCTCCACTAACACTGGTTTCAAAAACCTCCCTCGTATGTTAAACAAGGGTATCGAGAGAGCGCTTGAAGTGCACTGCGTGTGTCAATATCTATTGTATCCTTCAATGATGTAGGGAGTATCTTAAGATGAGGTGGATTTTGCATGGGGAATGTAGCATGTTGTTAGCATGCTAAATGTCTAACATGAAAAATTGAAACTTTTTTCCATGAAACTAAGCCCACACTCAAAAATCCTTGAACCAGGTAATGTAAACCTACCCTCCAACCAATTTTTGACTATGTAAACCCCATCATGGCCAAGAGGGATGTGCTAAATATATTTTTTAAGTTTTTTTCATGTGTAGGTAAGTTGGTGGGAAGCAATTCATGGATTCATTTTGATCCACTTTGAAGGAACTACTCCTAGAGGCCCAAAAAGGCCTATTTTCAGGGTTTTTACACCTAATGAGCACCCTTTAGGGGTGAAGCGAGAATATATATGTAACGCCCACTAAAAATACCTACTCGAGACCCAAGGACAACCTAGGTTTAGTTAGAAAAAATATAGAATAATTGAAAGGCGTGCCCGCATATAGGCTTTGAAACTACGATATGGCACAAAAATATTTCAAGGAAAATTATATTCAATAATTAAATTTTACCGTTAATATAATTTTTAAGTCCACATTACAATCTAAAGATTAAAATTAATCCAAGCATAGTTAAATTTCCCTTAGGTGTTAATTTAATGATTAATTAAATTAACATTATAGTTAACTATTCCTTAATTAAAATTAAAGGGTCAAAACAAATTAAATACCTAAGAATTTAATTCCATAAGGCCTAGATAATAAACAAGATTCCTATTTACATGGGGTTAGAACAAAAAACATTCCTTTACCCCTAAGGTGAGCCCTTAACAAGACAACCCATGCTTTAGAAATAAAGCATTTAAATTAAAAGGGTAATTTCTTACTTACCCACTCTCATAATTACTTTGTGATTCAATCTGATTTTTTAATATTTCTTACACTTAAGACTTCTTGAAAATATATTCATTAGATAGGAAATTTCTTCCCCTTTCCAATGATATAAAGAAGTCCTCCTAACTCCTCATATTTCTCAAGTTATGGGCGGCGGGCCTTGGGATGATTTTTTCCCAAAGCGGGCCTGCGGGCCTGGGGAAGAATTTTCACCCTGAGAAGATCACGGACCAGTGGACACTGGGAGAAAACTTAACACTTTTTCCATTTTGGGAAAAAATGCAATTTACACCCATGTGCCTACGAGCCGCTACAAAGGACACATGTCAAAATTTTCAAGTCCAAGTAGGAAGATGGGTCGTGAGGCACTTAGGATTTTGATTTTTTGTTGAAAAGTGAAAAGTTTTAAAATGATCTGCGCCTCCACCGATGCCTAAAGAAGCCACGTGTCAAGCCCAAAGTTACAAGCAGGGAAGCAGACTGTTGGGGAAACTTAGAAATTTTGACTTTTGAAAAAAAAGCGTAAAGGGTTAAAAATAATCTGCGCCTCCGCCGATGCCTAAAGAAGCCACGAGTTAGACCAACAGTGACATGCGTGAAGGCTGGCCACTAGGGAGACCTAGGAATTTTTGCCAATTTTACAAAAGTGAATTTTGAAGGTGCAGGCCCACGAACCTACAGAAATATTTTTCCAAAAGCGAAGTCTGCGGGGCTCAGGGCATGAAGGAATTTAGTAAAAGTAAATTTTTGAACTTAGAATTTTTTGCCGAAATGGAAAGTCAGGCCAGCGGAGTGGTGGGAGACTTGTGTCTTTTTGCGTTTTTTGGGGGAAAAAGTGAAAAAAATATTTTTCGGTCCGTGGATCCACCTGCGAATATTTTATTAACATATTTGTTTTTATAGTTAGTTTTTTTGTTTAACACAGTTGATACAAAACTTGAGACGACCATAACTTTCGATTTGGGAGCTCGGATTTGAAAAAATGAGGACTTTTTGGAATGGTCTAGAAATCCTCTTTACACAAGAAGCATAAATTTTTATTTTTAACAAACTTAGATGGATGAACTTTAAGAAAACGTCTTTTCCACCATTAAAATGTGAACTAAACATTTTCGATTACGAGAATTGCTCTAATCCCCATTCTTTCCTCTTCAACACACCAAACAAGCATGGAGAAATGAACTTTCAAAATTTCAAATGGATTACAATGATTAATTGTTAAAGGTTGAGATTTCAATTCGAATTCAATTCTCCTTTCTCTATAATTGCATTATTTTTCCTCTTACTCAATTAATGATGTTAGTAAAAATTTCTAGGGCAATAAAAACTATTTTGGGATGTGTTTTGATCATCCTTAGCTTATATTAACGTTTATTTTTTTGTCTTCCATTATTGCGGGGAATTAAGAGCATTTTACGATTTTTATTGCAGGGTTACATAAATCTAAATGAAACTCTACAAATTTAAAACTAGAATTGATCTACTTCATTTTCCATACTTAAATATTTAAGTTCATTCCATTCCAATTTTAATCTATTTAATATTCCTACAACAATGCGAGGGAAGCATGAAGGTAGTCTGATTTTTCAAAACATTCTTTTCAATTAAAATAGGGAATGTAATATTTTTAACACAGACATTTCTAGCCTTCAACAGAGAGTTTTAAAAAATATTTCAAACAACGGATTTCAAACAAGAGCAACACCATCTTGTAGAAAATGAAACAACTTCTATTAAACTGAAATAATTCCTTTTTACAACTTCCTTTTTGTTCACCAAAAAAAAATACAAATTACAAAATAGATCTTTCTTCTTTTTGTTTCATTTAAATGTAACTTTCATATCCAAAACAGAGCATCTTTTCACCACAAATAATATTACAATGTCATCCACTTAAAGTGGGAAATTTTACAATAAGGAACCCTAAAGAGGATTTGTGAAATTGTCTTCACACACTGACTCAAGAACATCAACAAGAGAGATCCGCCATGTTTCATTTAGTCACAATACAAAAGGGGGACAGGAAACACTCTCCACCCAACCAAGAATTTCAATGGAGAGGAGAATCCATCCTCCTCATTGGCCCCGAGCCCCAACCACATTACAATAGGAAATGGATTCAACTCATGGCAACAAAGAAGCTTCCACATCACAATACCAAATATTTACAATCATATCACAATCCAAAAATAAATCAGTTATAGTCACAAGAAGGAAAACAACAAAATACATAAGGCCTCATCATATAAAGGCCAAAGGAGTAAGATCTATGGGGGAAGCTGCTTATACCTCCCAATGGGAAATTGGAATCCACATAAAAACCTTTCATAATAAATCATCTCAAAAACCCCTACATACTCTTATGCCTCCCTCAAGTACCTCTTATGCCTCCCCATTCTCTTATGCCTCCCTCCTCTTATGGCTCCCTCATAAAAGTAAGAAAATGCAAGCAATTTCTTGTCCAAGGTGGGACACCCATCCCAAACTCCCTCCACAAAATAACTCTTATGCCTCCCCACATTCTCTTATGCCTCCCCACAAGAAAGATCCCCATAGTCTCCTCCTACACCACACTTAGGAAATCTACCCAACCAACCAACAAACATACCAAAACACTCAAAAAACATTCACATATACATAATATAGAAAGGAAACATTTTACAAGAGTCAAGCTCCTACCTCTCCATGATAGAGCTTGATCCAAAAGTTCAACAACCAGCTTCTTCAAGTCCAAACAAACACCATAGCTCCAACAAATCCATAATCATTCCAAAATTCTCTCGACTCTCTCCAATTGCAAGAGCACAAAAATCAAATGAAGTAACCACCAAAACAACACAAGAATTCAAATAAATAGAAAAGGGAGAGAGAAGGATGAGGTGACTCCATGTAGGATGTCACATCACTCATCATCAACTCCACCTCACAAGTAACCTTCAAACTCCAAAGCACAATCAATAAGTGGGTGAATAAAAATGACATTTTACTTATACACACAATTCAAGCCCACACCCCTTAAGGACTAAAATTAATTATATGTAAGAAGGTGCAATAAAAACTTAAAACTTGGCTTCCCAAAATACATAATGAGTCATAATTTTGACTCCCCAACCCATATAGGTAGGGTTGGTATACAAATTTAAGAGGTGTGGAATAAGTTTAACTTGTCCCACAAGGCCCCAAAATCATCCCCTAAGGATAAATCCGAATTTCAAAAGGAAGGTGGAGTGTTTCACACTCAAAGTTACTTACACATTACTTACAACACATAATCCAAGAGCCATCAACTCTAATAAATACATTCCTTTGACCCATTTATAGCTAACTTAACAACATGATTACTCACAAATCTAGACAAAAATTAAAAAAATAATAAAGGGGAAAATACATCACTAAAATCACATACTAAAATTAAACAAAGGAAACTAAATAAAAGAATACACATAACCCCTTGGTCACGGTTGAAGGTGATCCCCATGGGAATCCCTAACAATAATCAAACATACACACATAATAATAATACATATTTCCATGGTGACCCTTGGAACTACGATTCAAAATGCTGAGGAAAGGCTGTTCTGTAGCCATAACCGGACGTTTGTGGACACGGGTACGAACGATGCAAAAGCGGGAGGTACAGTCAGCGCGGTTTCGGCAGTACTGGCCGCGGAAAGTCTGCGCAATATGACAAAGTTTACTGAGGAAAAGCAGATCTCAGACCACAATCGGACGGCTGGAAAAGAAAATGAGGATATGCTGGGATCCACACCTTTGGCCTGGAATAAGCTTTTTCAAAGCCCTAACCTCAAGGTGGGTCCTAAAATCACTGATCATTTTACATGGGAAACGGACAAAGAGGGTGCCACCTGTCTTAAGGTCCCAGATGGATTTGTTGATAGAGCCTTAAGCAAAACAAACCTCTCCCTTGTTGGTAAGTTTCTTGGCTCTAGACCTAATATTGATTTCATTAGAAAATGGGCTTTGAGAAAATGGAAACCTAAGGGAGCCCTAAACATTACTGTTATGCCAAAAGGTTTTTTCCTGGCTAAGTTTAACCAGCAAGAGGATTTAGATTCGGTGTTGCTGGGAGGCCCCTGGTGGCTGGGAAATATGGGTCTTTTTTTGAAAAAATGGTATCCGGGTTTTGATCCAAATACTGAAAATATAAACACCATTCCAATCTGGTGTAGGCTTCCAGGGCTGCCATTGCATCTATGGGATGATGAAATACTGCTAAATATTGCAAAATCCCTAGGTGCACCTATTGGGCTTGATGGACCCACAAGAAACAGATCCAGGCTTGCTTTTGCTCGGTTCTGCATTTTCTCAGCCATAGATCAGGAGATTCCGGAGCACATAATCTTGAAAACTCGATTTGGATCCTGGACCCAAAAAATTGAAGTTGAAACCTTAAGATGTAAGCTATGCCATATCATTGGTCACTCTGACAAAAACTGCTCCAAGAAGATGACCCTCCCTTTGGACTTTGAACAGCCTGGGATAGACTCAGATCTGAACAAAGTTAGCATGGACCCAAGCAAGGATAGGAAGATTGATGACAAAGGTCCCAGCCAGAAGGATTTGCATCTAAATAGAAGGGAAAAAAAAGGGGGTTTTAGAACTCATATAAAGAAGCATCTTGTCTGGCGCCCCAAAGCTGCAACTTTAGCTTTGCCTGAAGCTCCCAACAAAGAAGTACTGGACAATTCGGTGAAGGCTTCTTCGGATTTACCTTTTGAAACATCTGTGAAAGAAGACTTTGTTAAGGTATCCATGGAAGTAAACGAGCATGATGGTTCAGTGATGGACAATTTAGTCCCTTCTGGATCAGAAGAGAAAGAAATTCAGTCATTAATTAGGAATGAAGCTTGTAACAAGGAAGATATGACAGAGATTGAGCCTTTGGAGATTCTCTCTTCTGGAGAGAATGGTATTGCGGATCCGCTGCCTTGTCCCAGCATTACAACAGTGGCTTCGCCGGTCTACTGCAGCACCAGAACAGCTTCTGATCACTTGCCTGACAGTTTAGAACAAGAGAAAGAAATTCAGCCATTAATTAGGGAGGAAGCTGGTAACAAGGAAGATATGACAGATTTTGAGCCTTTGGAGATTCTCTCTTCTGGAGAGAATGGTATTGCAGATCCGCTGCCTTTCCCAAAGATCTCAACAAAGGGGATTTGCGGTCTCGCCGCAGCAGCTGCTGTAACACTTCGATCACTTGCCTGACAGTTTGCATAAAGGACATGAAGAAGGAGAAATCACGCCTGCCAAGGAAATGGAAGATCCAGACTCTGGATTCACATTGGTCATCTCAAAAAAGAAAAAAAGAATGAGAGGTTTTGAAAGGATCCCAGCATTCATATAGTGATAAAAAAAAGGAAATTGACAATTGGGACACCTCTTCTTCTAGAACAACCAGGTCTTCTGCTAGACGAACAGCTGATTTTGGAGGAAGCTCAAAAAGAGGAAGACCCTCTAAAAAGACTCTCAGAGCTAAGAAAACGGAGAGGGATATTGCAGATGGGGTTCAGCGACAACTGAACCAGCAAGCAATTCCAACTACCAACCATTCCAAATGAAGATTATATCCTGGAATATCAGAGGCCTAAATGGAAACTCTAAGCAAAGAACCATCAAGGAGTTACGGGATTCCAGTAACCCCAGCATTTTGATTCTTCAAGAAACTAAAATGAAAGCAATGACCATGGTTAATATTAATTTTTTTTTTTGGGATAGTTCTGAAATGGCGGCTGTCGATTCTCAGGGAGCTTCCGGAGGATTGGCTACTCTTTGGGATAGAAGACACTGTACTGGTATGATTCTTAGTGCTAATATTAATCATCTAGCAATTAAATTCGTCACTATTGAGAAAAAGTGTGAATGGATCTTGTCTAATATTTATGCCCCTAACTCTGCTAGTGGTAGAAGAAAACTATGGGCTGATCTTAAAATCTTTAGAAATCAACATAGCTCTGCCAACTGGCTCATTATGGGAGATTTCAATTCCCCTCTAAACCCAGGTGAGAAGTTTGGTGGAACCCCCACCTTCTCTAATGGTATGGAGGACTTTGCTGACTTTATTGCTGAACAAAACCTCATTGATGTGGATCTGCATGGTAATAAGTATACTTGGAATAATAGAAGGCTGGGAAAGGAGTTCATTCAGGTGAGACTGGATAGGGCATTAATCTCAGCAAACTGGATTCTAAGCCAAGACTTTTACCTATCTTCCCTTCCAAGAATTGGATCGGATCATAATCCGATTGCTTTAAGCCTTCTCAATTGGACTAAACCAGCAAAAAGCACATTCAAATTTGAAAAAATGTGGATGGAGCATGATGATATCTATGATAGGATAAAAGAATGGTGGGTATGGAATGGGGAAGGCACTGCTCAGTTCAGATTGGTTCAAAAACTCAAAAATGTCAAAAAGCAAGTCAAAATCTGGAACAAAAGGGTTTTTGGAAATATTTTCGAAAAAAAGAAAGAGTTAAAAAAGCTTTTTCTGTGGATCTGGAGTTAAAAATGGATACTTTGGGAAGATCGGTTGAAGATGAAGTAAATGAAAAGAATATTCTTTCTGAGTTGCATACGATCTGCAGTAGAGAAGAGTCTTTTTGGCGCCTTAAATCTAGAGCTATCTGGCTTAAAGAGGGAGACAGGAACACAAAGTTCTTTCACATGACTACTCTAAAACATAGAGCCAGTAACAGAATCCTTGAGGTTTCTAAAAACAATGGGAACAACACTAAAGATCCAAACAACATCAAGAAACAAGCGCTTGAATTTTACAAGAATCTTCTTAAAGAGAACAACGTCAGCAACCCTGAAGCTATTTCCTTCATGCTGGAGGCCATCCCTCAGAATATCATTGAGGACCAGAAATTCAGAGACATCACTAAAGCTGTCACGCTTGAAGAACTGCAAAAGGCTGTTTTTTCTCTTGAGGGGGATAAGGCTCCTGGACCGGATGGGTTCTCTATTAATTTTTTTCAGAAGTTCTGGGAAATATGCTCGGAGGATCTTCTCAAAGCGGTAAATGAATTCTATAGAACAGGAAATCTTCTAAAAGAGCTTAATAACACGCACATTGTGCTGGCACCTAAAAAAATGGATGCAAAAGACTTCAAGGACTTCAGACCTATCAGTCTTGTTAATGCTATCTTTAGAATCTTCACCAAAATCATCACTACTAGACTGCAGCTCATAATGAATGACCTCATCTCAAGGCAGCAGAGTGGCTTTATTAAAGGCAGGATAATACAAGACGGAGTGATTATGGTGCACGAAACTTTACATTCCATGGAAAACAATAAAAAGGCTAATATGATCCTCAAGCTTGATATGAATAAAGCTTTTGACAAGGTTTCTTGGGTCTTCCTTGACAGGATTTTATCTAAATTTGGGTTCACGGAAAAATTTAGAAAAATTGTCAAGTCTTGTATATCTACAGCCAGGTTCTCTGTGGTTGTTAATGGGGAGCCTGTGGGTTTTTTCACCAGCAGCAGAGGTCTAAGACAAGGAGACCCCATCTCCCCCTTACTCTTCATTCTCTTAGCTGACAGCCTTAGTAGAACAATTGGCAGAGCGGTTGAGAACGGCCTTTTAAATGGATCTAAACCCGCTTCATTCAGCCAAGCTGTCTCTCATCAACAGTTTGTGGACGACACTATCCTTCTTCTTCTGGCTTCAGTTGTGGAAGCGAAAGCTATCAAGGCTCTATTACAACTCTATGAATCTGCTTCTGGGCAAGAGATTAATTATGACAAAAGCACCATTTTTTTCTTTAACACCCCTGAGGAAAGACAACTCAAGATTGCTAAAATTCTGGGCTGTAGAATAGGTGCTCTTCCAGCAACGTACTTAGGCCTCCCCCTGGCACTAAGAAAGTCTCTCACATGGTGTGGGATGATTTGTTGATGAGATTTCAGAAAAAGATGGCAGGTTGGAAAGGGGCCACTCTCTCTAGTGCTGGTAAGTGCCTTCTCATTAAAAGTACACTCCAAAGTCTGCCCATCTATATCATGTCACTTTTCAAAATTCCTTCTTCCTTCAGAGAGAAAATTGAAAGGATTCAGAAAAATTTTTTATGGCAAGGCATGGAAGAGAAGTTCAAATTTCACCTAGTGGCCTGGGATAAGGTCTGCACCCCAAAATCCATGGGAGGGCTGGGCATAAAAAATATTGAGAAAATGAATGAGGCACTCATCGCTAAGATGGGCTGGAGATTGCTATCTGAGAAACAGCCCTGGATTGATGTTATTAAAGCAAAATACTTGAATCAACAAGCTGTCTACTCCTATCTGCATGAAGAACAACTACCCAATGGTTCCATTTTTTGGAATAATCTGGTCAAGAGTAGAAACTTCATCAAGCAGGGCAGCAAATGGAAAGTGGGGGATGGCAGTGAGATAAACTTCTGGGAGGATAACTGGTTCAGTGACAACCTCTTGGAGAGATTTGGGACAGCTAAGGACAGCCTTATAAGCAAGTATGGAACTAAAGTCAAGGACTATATTGAAGGAAATGGCACCAACAAGACTTGGAAAAGACTTTCTATGGAACGAATTGAGCTGAAACAAACTACTTCCTCCCTTCAGGATCTTTTAGACCTCTTCCCTTTAAGTCAGCTGAATTCCAAGGATGAGCTGGTTTGGAGCAATTCACAAGATGGGAAATACTCAGTCAAATCTGGTTATACCAATCTTTCTCACAGTAACCAATCTGACTTTAACTGGAACAAGATCTGGATGCCTGAGTTAACCCCCAAAATAAATTTTTTTCTTTGGCTGGCCATCAGAGGTAGAATTCTCACCACTGACAATTTGATGAGAAGAGGATTTATAATTCCTAATTGGTGCCACCTTTGTAGGAATGACTATGAAGACATTAGTCATCTATTCATACATTGTGCTTATGCCAATAGAATTTGGAGCTTTGTTCTTTCTAAATTTGATGCTCTTTGGGTGTTGCCGAAGAACCTTAATCAGCTATGGAATCAATGGAACCCACCATTCAGACATTGTGCTATCAAAAGAATCTGGAAATTAGCAATCCCACACTTAATCTGGAGGATTTGGAAGGACAGAAATAATATCATTTTTAGAAATAAGAAGCAGAATTATAAAATCAGTATTGGCAAAATTTCTCAAGGTATCAAAGAGGACATGGCCAGATTTAAACCCCCAAGAACAAGTGTTATCCTGAGAATGAAGAGCACATTTTATCTAATTGGCACATTGGAAATTGGAGCAACCCTGGGAATAGTGTAGATAGATCTTTGATTAAATGGCATCCTCCTGACTCTAATTGGTACAAGCTGAACTTTGATGGCGCCTCTAAGGGAAACCCTGGGACAGCAGCTGGAGGAGGAGCAATACGAGACCACAAAGGTAATTTGATTGCTGCTTATGCTGGAAAAATGGGAATTCAAACCAATCATTTTGCCGAAGCATTATCTCGCTCCTCGGGGCTTGAGAGTGCACGGGCTCAAAATATTTCGTAACCTTATTGTTGAAGGGGACTCCCTTAATATCATTAAGCTTCTTAATCAGTCCTCATCTCCCAGTTGGAGTATTAAAGACTTTATCTCTGAATCCATAAGCATTTGCCACACCTTCAATAGTATCAGAATCATACATACTTACAGGGAAGGCAACAATCTGGCGGATGCACTGGCCAATTATGGCATTAATATAAATTTTACTGTCTGGGATAATGATAGTATCCCTAATCAGCTTCACAACAGCATCCATGCGGATCTTCACAAGCAAGCAATCTCTAGAGATAAGCCTTAATCTTTGGAGGAAAATCAAAATCATCAATTCTTTCACACGTGCTGCTTTATTCTATATGGCGAGGCAAATAATATCTTTTTCAAATAATAGCAAGATCTATTTAAGAAACTTCAAGTGGAGTCATCCAGATTTGAAAATCACGCACGCGGGAGGTACAACGGCTGTTGATATCCGGATGCCAAACTCCACGAAAACCGATGATAATTACAAAGTGATTGTTGACAGGGAAAGGGTTTTCACACGCGACTTCCCGCAGGCTCAGTTCAGCAATTACGCAGCCGTTCGTGAGAAGACCAACGGCTACAGTACCCAGTCTTGTGCGATCTTCAATAAAGAAGAAACGAACTGTTCTTCACGCCCAACGGCATTCTGGAATTTGTTGTAACCTGCACACCACTGAGAAGATGGGAGGACCTCCCTGTCAAATTGAGCCGTGCGCGGACCCTGATTGGAAGGAAAACACCGAGCTTTGGAACATTCTCAGCATAGGCGGCTTCACCAGCTTTGTTGAAAGGGTGCAAGGACATGATCAAAGTATTTCAGTACGCTTTGCTAAGGAGTGGAAAGAGAGGACTGTCGACTATGGGGGACAGAAAATTCTTGTCAATGAAGAGCTCATTGCTGAAGCGACCGGTCTCAGCCTGGATGGGTACCGCTTCTTCAACAAAAGGGTTATCAAAGAAACTGAAGAAAGAAGATTTGTGGAGGAAGATGAGAAGCTTATTTTTAGCACAGCGGGTCTGCTTGTAAGCTCAATTCCATCACCATTTGATGAAGTCACTCGCATGATGATTCGTTTCATCTCCTTGGAAGGTAGGTTTGTTACTGTCCCAGCTAAGCATCTCATCTTTTTAAACCACTTCCGTAGGAATAGATTGGTTTGCTTCCCTCATTATCTTTTAAACTCTCTTGAGCGCTCCATTTTGGAGTTCCAGAAGCATACCCGGGTGGTTCCCTTGCATCAAGGGCTTATTTTGCTAATTCACAAATACTGCCTTCTCAAGTACCCCGGTCTTCCTTCCTCTCCTAGCCCGGCTCCGATGGGCTCCGCTGCTGCCAGTCCTGCTTCTCCTGCTGCCCTTGATGCCCCTGCTGCTGCCCCTGCCACCGGTGCTGCTACCCCCATGCCAGCTGCACATGTTTCTCCTTCTATTCCTCCTACTGCTCCTCCTGCCACCCACCTCGCCTCTACCTCTAAACGTCCACTCACCAGGGCTTCTAGGAGACTCAACCTTGAGACTCTTGCAGCAGGGAAAGAGCCTCTTGATCTTGACATTGCACGTGACCTGCTAAACATAAGTAGTGCCAGTCCCCGGGAAGCACAGATGGATAACCCTTCCAAGAGACTGGAGGCCTTAGAGGCTGAGATAAAAATGCTGAAGGATGAGGTCAAAAACCTAGCTAAGCAAAAAGGTAAGAAAAGCATGGAGGGGGAAGGGAGCATTGACAATAGTCAGATTGAAGACATATACAAAAAGCTGACCTCCTTGGACTCCCGCCTTGGGAAGGCTAAGACTAGGCATGATTACAACATTGCCGCCTTTAGGGCCATTGAGGAATTCATCGTGGGGCATGCCAAAAGTGTTTCCAACCTCAGCGGTGTCCCGGCTGCACTTTGGGGCAATGAAAAAGAGAGCAAAAGAACCATCGAGGAGCTCGATAAGACGGATGCTGCCCACATGACCGCTTTGGGTATGTTTCATGCTTGGAAAAAAGTCAAGATCAGTGTTGATCAAGCAGCCAAGAAGTAGTCCTGCATGCTTCTACTGCTCTCTTTTGTTATTCTTACTGTTTCTTGGCTGTCGGGTTACTATTTTTTTGCTGTTGTTTTGCTGTTAAGTCTCGCTTGTGTAGCTGTTTCTGGGCTACGTTGAATTTCATTGCATTACTGGACTTGGTTAGTCCTGCTATGTTTCTCACTCTTATTCCGGCTTAAAGGCCTTATTTTGTATTCAAGGGTATAGTCCCTTTCAAAAAACTATTTGCCATTATTAAAAAACGAAAACTATTATTGTAGGAAAACTCCACCAAGTACAGTACTCCTCCCATCTCGATTGATGATCCATAACATACATCCTAAGCATGTCCTCTAAGATTTGATTCACCCACTCAGTCTGTCCATCTATCTCAGGAGGTGATATGCTATGCTGAAATTGATCTTCGTCCCAAGGGCATGCTGCATGGTAGTCCAAAAGTGGGAAGTATACAGAGGATCACGGTCATAAATAATCTTCTATAAAATTGTGTGCAATCTGACAATATCATCAAGATATACCCGTGCCATTACACTAGTTGTATAGGTGGTCTTCGTTAGAGAAAAATGAGCCACTTTTGTCAATTTATCCACCGTGACCATGATGGCATCATGGTGGTATCTCGACATTGGTAGCCCAATAATGAATTCCATGGAAATGGTGTCCCACTTCGACTCCAGTATAGCAAGAGAAAAGAGAAGGCCAATTGGATGCTGATACTCAGCCTTCACCTTCTAACACACTAAATAGTGTGACACAAACTGAGCCATGTCTCTCTAAAGACCCCTCCAATGATACAGCTATCTAAAGGTGGCGTGCATCTTCTTCACCCCAGGATGTGGTGAATAGGGTACATGATGTGCCTCTGTCAAAATGTCCTGCCTCAATTCTCCATCTCTGGGAACATAAATCCATCCTCTATGCTTGAGAAGGCCATCTTCCTCTAATGAAAAAATATTGAACTTCCCCTCAAGGGATCTCCAAGACTCAATCTTTGCTCTAGCTGCAACGTAGAAGTCGTGCAGGAAGCTGTTGTAGAATCATACTCCACAAATATGTGCCATTTGAAGTGGCCATAACCACAATTATTTGCCTACTAAGAACATTTGTAACCACATTCTCCTTCCCCTTCACATGATTTATCTCCATTTCATACTCACAGAGTATCTCCATCCACGGTTGTGTGAAGGGTTGTGAAGAGGTGGTGAAGACTCAAGTGATCCATCCCGAGTGTGAACCTCCGGCCAAGAAGGAAATGTCTCCATCAAATGAAAGTGTGAACAATTGCGCATGAAGCTCAAGATCATGAGTTGGATGATTCAGCTCATAATCTTTGAGTTTGGGAGACTCAAAAGAAACTAATCTTCCATCCTGCATCAACACACCTCCAAGTCCCGCCAAATAAGCATCCGTGCATATGAAAAACTCTCCTGTGGATTTAGAACTGCAAGAATATGCATTTTTGTGAGGCATTCCTTTAGTTTTCTGAAGGCCTTCTCACATATATCTGACCAAACATACTTCTTCCCTTTCCATTGAAGGTAAGTGATGGGGTGCGTAACCCAAGAGAAGTCTGAATAAATCTCCTATAATATCCTGCTAAACCCATGAAGTCTGCACACCTCTGTCACACTAGTGGGTGCTGGCCAATCCATAATATCTCAAATATTGGAAGGATTGACTATGATACCTTCCCCAAAAATGATGTGGCCCAAATACTACACCTTTGTCTGAAAGAACACACACTTCTCCAGGTTCCCATAAAGTTGCTGCTCAGGAAGATACTTGAAGAACCCGTGAAGGTGCCCCTCATGCTCCTCATGCATACGTGAGTAAATAAAAATGTCATCAAGGAAGAAGAACATGAAGCGATCCAAGAATGTCCTAAACACACCATTCATTAAGCTCATAAAACAACTGTGGGGAATTCATCAAACCAAAAGGAACCCACTGAACTCATAGTGGCCATATCTCGTACGAAAGGCAGTCTTATGAATATCTACCTATGTGATCCTCGGCTGGTGATATCATGAATTAAGATCTATCTTAGATAAAACTATGGCCCGCCCCCTTCATCCGATCAAATAAGTCATCAATGCATAGAAGGGATAACGATTCTTGATCGTTACTTTGTTCATCTGGTGGTAATCAATACACAACTGCAAAGATCCATCCTTATTCTTTACAAAAATCATCGGTGCACCCCAAGGGGATACACTATGATGGATTAATCCTTTCTCCAAAAGGCCCTCTAGTCTGCAACTTGAGCTCAAAGAGCTCGGGGTGGTCATCCGATATGGTGCTCGTGAGATAGGTTCTGCTCTGGAACCATATCTATGTGAAAATATATCTCACGTGGGAATGGTAACCCTAGTAGCTCCCCTGGAAAGACATCATAAAACTCTCTCAAAATGGGATGGTCATCAAGAGATGGTCCACTAGACTCATCCTTGATCATTCACTAATTATAATAGCATACATCTTGAAACCCCATTGCATGCACCGCTTAATTGTATAGTAGAGATGGTGCGAATGGAAACAAGTCTCCTAACCCATGCTATCATTGACTCAACTCCTAAATCATCTCGCACATGATATAGTCTTATGGTAACAATCCACCCCGGCTATGTGTGAGAGAACTAGATCCATGTCCAAGATGACTCCATATGAGCCCAACGGAAGGATACAAAGATCCGAGGTAGTGGTGAAGGTCCCAAATCCACTACACACTCCTTAACTAAGGATTCTACTAAAGATCTTGGCTCCGAAGCCATTTCAACGTCCCAACTAAGACCCCGCCTAAGCGCCACCACCTACATCACTCTACTAAATATGGTGCAAAAAAGAATCGAGAAGAACCAGAATCAAATAGAATGGAGGTAGGAATACCATCAATGCTACTTATGTCATCTCAATCACGGTACTCGGTGCTCATCCTGGCGGTTCTCATCCGCCGCATAGATCCGATGAGTGCACTCCATGTCACTAATAGTAGGCTCGAAATCTATGTCTTACCCTTGTTACTAGGGTTCTATGGGCAGTCTCTCCAAAATGTCCAGCAACACCACAACCATAACAATTTCCTATTCCTCTCTAATGAGTAAAGCTCCGGATGGTACTCTGAAGGTCTATGTTGTGGATCCTTGATGATCCTGGATATGGATTGTTAAGGTATCTCTTGGAGAGCTCTTCCGATTGAGCTCTTAGTGCACCCTATGTCCTAATGGGACCCCTAGAGGAGGCCCCATACTCTGCCCCTCTTGTGCATTGAATCTCTGTGGAGGTCTATAAGGTGGGCGGGTCTAATACTTTTGTTGCTTGCTGTGGTGGCCTAAAAGATGACTGTGTGAACCCTATCCACATGAGGAGGAGGATCGACCCCCTCGATTTGTTGTCATTCATCTACTAGATGTGGCATCCGAACTTGTCTTTATCTTGTTGTGTCTTTCCTCGAGTCTCCTCTGCTATATAGGCCTTCTCAATGGCCTTAGCTAATGTCTGTGGATAGTGGATATGCATCACACCTCCCAAGTCTAGATTCAGGCCCCTGATGAACCTATGAATCCATACCTACTCATCTTGCATATAATCGACATACTAGAGTAGGTCCAGAAATCGACTCTCATACTCAACTATTGTCATAGATGTCTTTCGAGGTCGTGAAACTCATCTATCCTCTACTGAATGAACCTCTGAGATAAGTACCTGCTCCTGAACCGCTCCTCAAAGAGATCCCAGGTAACCATCTTTGAATCAACATGGAGCTTCTGCTCCTTGGTCCTCCACTAGACACCGATCCATCCCTCAGAAGATGGATCACAACACGAGCTTTTGTGTTTCTAGTATAAGGGTAGAGCTTGAAGCACCCGCTCAAGCTCACCAACCAGTGCCTTTTCCCGAAATCCACTGTATCCCTGAATAGTGAGAGGGTCATAGCTTTAGGATCTCCCGATATGGTCTGCAGTTGTAGTCTGGTGACCCCTAGGCCTCTCTTGCATGCTCATCTCTAAGCCTAGGGCTCCGAGACCTATCCATGTGTCCTAAAATTTGGTCTCCCTGTCCCCTCTGTGGTGACTTTACTCTGGCTGAATCCACTTGGGAGTTCTCTACTCTATGCTCCTCACTGTGTCGAGGAGATGCACGAGCCTCAACAGAAGGCTCCTACATCATGTCCGGTTGAACGTCCTCCTATGGGCCCTCTGCGTAAAGTGGCATTGACGTCCTGAAGCATTTGTAAAATATGAGGTAGGATGGTTGTAACAATCATGATCTGGAGGTGGCAAGTCTAAGTCTATGTGAAAGGACCCCTCGTATGTTCTATGCCCTCTGTATAAACCAAGGTGAGAGTTAGTTCATTATTCTAGGTTTTATCAAGTTTTCCATGTTTACTAAAATATGAAATCTTCAAACAAAGTTGTTTTCTAGATTTAAAAGTGTGTTAGGTTTAATATTGTACTAGGTTTAAAGTTCATGTCTCAAGTTTTCTAGTGTTCCCAAGGGTCCAAGATTTGAACCCATGGCTCGATACCAAGTGTAATGCCCGCTAAAAATACCCACTGAGACCCAAGAACAACCTAGGTTTAGTTAGAAAAATTATAGAATAATTTTTTTTTGAAAAGTGTGCCTGCATACAGGCTTCGAAACTACAGTTGTCACAAAAATATTTCAAGGACAATTATATTCAATAATTAAATTTTCCCGTTAATATAATTTTAAGTCCACATTACAATTTAAAGAGTAAAATTAATCCAAGCATAGTTAAATTTCCCTTAGGTGTTAATTTAATGATTAATTAAATTAACATTATAGTTAAATATTCCTTAATTAAAATTAGAGGTCAAAGGGTCAAAACAAATTAAATACCCAAGGTATTTAATTCCACAAGGCCTAGACAATAAACAAGGTTCCTATTTACATGGGGTTAGAACAAAAACATTCCTTTACCCCATAAGGTGACCCCTTAACAAGACAACCCATGCTTTAGAAATAAAGCATTTAAATTAAAAGGATAATTTCTCACTTACCCACTCTCATACTTACTTTGTGATTCAATCTGATTTTTTTATATTTCTCGCACTTAAGACTTCCTAAAAACATTTCCATTAGATAGGAAATTTCTTCCCCTTTCCAATGATATAAAGAAGTCCTCCTAACTCCTCATATTTCTCAAGTTACGGGCTACGTGGGCCTTGGGATGATTTTTTTCCCAAACCGGGCCTACCCTGGGGAAGAATTTTCCCCGGAGAAGATCGTGGACCGGCGGGCTTGGGGAGAAAACTTAGCACTTTTTTCCCTTTTAGGAAAAAGAGCAATTTACACCACGTGCCGCGCCGACACCCCACATGGCCTTTGTGTGCGATATTTCAAAAAGAAGCCCACAAAGGACACATGTCCAAAATTTCAAGTCCAAGCGGGAAGGTAGGTCTCGGAGGCACTTAGGATTTTGATTTTTTTTGTTGAAAAGAGAAATTTTTAAAATGAGTCGCACCTCCGCCAATGCCTAAAGAAGCCACGTGTTGCCCAAAAATTACAAGCGGGAAGTAGACCATCGGGAAACTTAGAAATTTTGAATTTTGAAGAAAAACATAAAGGGTTAAAAACAACCCACGCCTCCTCCGATGCCTAAAGAAGCCACGTGTCAGACAAATAGTGACATGTGGAGAAGGTGGGCCATCGAGGAGACTTAGGAATTTTTCCAATTTTACAAAAGTGAATTTTAAAGGTGTGGGCCCAAGAACTTGCGGAATTTTTTTCCAAAAGCGAAGTCTACGAAGGTCATGTGGGTATGCGGAAAAATTTAGTAAAAGTAAATTTTTGAACTTAGAATTTTTTTGCCGAAATAGAAAGTTCGGGCCAATGGAGCGGTAGTGGGGAGACTTGTGTATTTTGCATTTTTTGGGAAAAAAGTGCACAAAAAGTATTTTTCGGCCAGTGGATCCACTGCCAAATATTTTATTAATATTTTTTTTTGAGTTAGTTTTTTTTAACAGAGTTGATACAAAACTTCAGACGGCCATAACTTTTGACTGGGAGCTTGATTTGAGAAAATGAGGAATTTTTGGAAAGGGCTCAAACTCCTCTTTGCACAAGAAGCATAAAATTTTATTTTTAATAAACTTAGATGGGTGAATTTTAAGAAAACGTCTTTCCTACCATTAAAATGTGAACTAAACATTTTCGATTACTAGAATTGATCTAATCTGCCATTCTTTCCTCTTCAACACACCAAACAGGCATGGAGAAATGCACTTGAAAGATTTCAAACGGATTGCAATGATTAATTGATTAAAGGTTGAGATTTCAATTCGAATTTAATTCTCCTTTTTCTGTAATTGCATTATTTTTCCTCTTGCCCGATTAATGGAGTTCTATATAAATGTCTAGGGAAATACAAACTATTTTGGGATGCGTTTTGATCATCCTTAGCTTATATTAACGTTTCTTTTTTGTCTTCCATTGTTGTAGGGAATTCTGAGCATTTTCTGATGTTTATTGTAGGTTACAGAAATCTAAATGAAACTCTACGAATTTAAAACTAGAATTGATCTACTTCATTTGCCATACTTAAATATTTAAGTTCATTCCATTCCAATTTTAATCTATTTAATATTCCTACAACAATGCGAGGGAAGCATGAAGGTAGTCTGATTTTTCAAAACATGCTTTTCAATTAACACAGAGGAATGTAATATTTTTAACACATACATTTCCAGCCTTCAACAGAGAGTTTAAAAATATTTCAAACAACGGATTTCAAACAAGAGCAACACCATCTTGTAGAAAATGAAACAACTTCTATTAAACTGAAATAATTCCTTTTTTACAACTTCCTTTCTGTTCACCAAAAAAATACAAATTACAGAATAGATCTTTCTTCTTTTTGTTTCATTTAAATGTAACTTTCATATCCAAAACAGAGCATCTTTTCACCACAAATAATATTACAATGTCATCCACTTAAAGTGGGAAATTTTACAATAAGGAACCCAAAGAGGACTGTGAAATTGTCTTCACACACAGCTCCAAGAACATCAACAAGAGAGATCCGCCATGTTTCATTTAGTCACAAAAAAAAAAGGGAGAGGAAATGCTCTCCACCCAACCAAGAATTCCAATGAAGAGGAGAAGTCATCCTCCTCATTGGCCCCCAAGCCCCAACCACATTACAATAGGAAATGGATTCAACTCATGGAAACAAACAAGCTTCCACATCACAATACCAGATTTTTACAATCATATCACAGTTCAAAAATAAAGCAGTTATAGTCACAAGAAGGACAACAACAAAATACACAAGGCCTCATCATACAAAGGCCAAAGGAGTAAGATCTATGGGGGAAGCTGCTTATACCTCCCAATGGGAAATGGGTGTCCACCTAAAAACCCGCCAATATATATCATCTAAAAACCCCTACATACTCTTATGCCTCCCTCAAGTACCTCTTATGCCTCCCCATTCTCTTATGCCTCCCTCCTCTTATGGCTCCCTCATAAGTAAGAAATGCAAGCTATTTCTTGTCCAAGGTGGAACACCCATCCCAAACTCCCTCCACAAAATAACTCTTATGCCTCCCCACAAGAATATCCCCATAGTCTTCTCCTACACCACACTTAGGAAATCTACCCAACCAACCAACAAACATACCAAAACACTAAAAACATTCACATATACATAATATAGAAAGGAAACATTTTACAAGAGTCAAGCTCCTACCTCTCCATGATAGAGCTTGATCCAAAAGTTCAACAACCAACTTCTTCAAGTCCAAACAAACACCAATAGCTCCAAAAAATCCACAAGCATTCCAAAATTCTCTTACTCTCTCCCAATTGCAAGAGCACAAAACCAAATGAAGTAACCCCCAAAACAACACAAGAATTTGAATAAATAGAAAAGGGAGAGAGGAGGATGAGGTGGCTCCATGTAGGATGCCACATCACTCATCCTCAACTCCACCTCACAAGTCAACTTCAAACTCCAAAGCACAATCAATAAGTGGGTGAATAAAATGACATTTTACTTACACACACAATCCAAGCCCACACCCCTTAAGGACTAAAATTAATTACATGTAAGAAGGTGCAATAAAAACTTACAACTTGGCTTCCCAAAATACATAATGAGGCCTAATTTTGACTCCCCAACCCATAGGTAGGGTTGGTATACAAATTTAAGAGGTGTGGGACAAGTTTAACTTGTCCCACAAGCCTCCAAAATCAGCCCCTAAGGACAGATCCAAATTTCAAAAGGAAGGTGGAGTGTTTCACACTCAAAGTTACTTACACATTACTTACAACACATAATCCAAGAGCCATCAACTCTAATAAATACATTCCTTTGACCCATTTATAGTTAATTTAACAACATGATTACTCACAAATCTAGACACAAATTAATTAAATAATGAAGGGGAAAATACATCACTAAAAATCACATACTAAAATTAAACAAAGGAAACTAAATAAAATAATACACATAACCCCTTGGTCACATTTGAAGGTGATCCCCCATGGGAATCCCTAACAACAATCAAACATACACACATAACAATAATACATGTTTCCATGGTGACCCTTGTTGAATTCATCTAGGATTCCAATGTGGTTGGTCTCCAATCCCCCTATGTTTGTTGTGACATGTTTACCTGCAAAACACATAGCACCTCCTTCGGCCTCGTGGTTGTATCAAAACATCCAAAATCATCTATATAGGAATCAAAACATCATCTAATCAAGTAATTATATCATAACCATATGATCACAAGATTAGTTCAATTTTCTAGGTCTACTCAATATGACAAAATATCACATGTACGAAGAACATATATATAACCATATCAATCAATGTATCAACATCGTATAAAATGTCTCTAATAATTCACATGCATCATATATGAATCAAAGTCAACAATAGTCCATGATCTCTAATGTCTAACATCATGCCAAATCAAAAGCTACAATAATATCCATAAGTGAAATCAACAATATCATAATCAATATCAAAAAGGTGTCGAAGGGAAGTGGGCACTACAATATAATACATCCAAGAAGTGGGTAATAGAGCTATGAGTTCATTAGAGGTGGTTTATGAAATTTCGCAAGGAGAAACATGTTTAGGAAATAACTATGCAACAATGGGCTAATTATAGCATGGTGCAACGAAATGAAAAAAGTAAAAATGATAGTGAGCTTGTTCTAAATGGTTTACAAGCATCGGGATAATTTGTGAAATGAAAAAATACTCATCAAAAAGATAATAATTCCTAATTCACATTGCAAAATGTTTTTGGATATTCTACCATCCGGATTTTGAGATATTGGTCTGACAATACAGATGAAGATCCCGATCCCGATGAGGATTCAAATGATCATTCCAAGAGTTATATGGAGAGTTGATGTCTGATTCAAATCCCAATATGACCTATGATAATCCATATTCACTCAAAATGTGTTGGTTGTCATCTTCATCATCATATTTTTGGTGGTAGTCCCTTTCACCGGTGCACACGCCCGAGAAGAATCACAAATGGGGTTAAATTTTGAATTTTAAGTAGAATTGGATCTTGAAACTTCGGGAATGATCTCAAAATACCTTTATGGGTTAAAAGGATTTAAGGTCTTCCTAACTCTCAAGTAAGCTCCCGAGGTAAATAATCACTCTCCGATGTTTTTTTTTGTAGTTTTTGGTGACAATATCCATAGCGCATATTTGTTTGGCATTGATATCCTATCCCAAACTTGGGTTTATCTTTGAGCCACCATTTACTTGAACTCGTCATTAAATTACACCTCCAACAAATTTAATAATATTGTCCTTACCAGCATAAATTGCAACTCATGTGTAATTGGCTAATTATAAATAGACAAACATGTAAAATCAACATGAACTAAAAGTCATATAACCATTTAGGATACTAGAATAATGGATTAACCCTCAATACAAGGTCACAAGTTCAACATGCCTTTTAACTTATATTTGAAGCATAGCTAAAGTATCTACACAATAATCCCATGTATTTTGCAAACGAGTTACTGACTGAACATAAAAAAAAGTAAACACAGGGAGGCAACTATGAGCGATGTTTCCATGACACATGCGCGAGCGAAAATGAAATTTTACAGCGAACAAAACAAATAAGATTTAGAAATACTATTCCAAATCTGAATACATGAGTAGAATCGAGAAATACATTTTGAATCTGTAAATTTCCATGGCAAAAATCGTGGATTTTGTTATAAAAGTGAACATGAACAGGCGAAGAAACGCCATCTCCAGTCTCTGAGAAGCGCAGAGAGGGTTCAAATGTAGAGAGAAAGGAAAGACGAGTGCTTGCCTGTTGTCATCATCTTCTTCCTTTGCTCCTTAACTTTACAGACAACCCTGGCTTTTAATTCAGGTACAACAATTTTTGTAAAAATATTTATGATTAGAAAAGGAAAGACAGGGTCTTTAGGTTTATTATACGAGGCACTCTGGTTTGAATCTTGAAAAGCATTCAATTCTGTTTCAAATGGATATATCTGTGTAAAATTCTTTGAAAGCATTGAATTCTAAAACTTCATCTTTCAAAAAAAAGTCCAGTATACCCAAATCCTATCGGATTGGAACTCGTGACCTCCATTTTAAAACCCTAGTCAAGGACTGTTTCCCAAAAATAAAATCTTTTACTATGGACAGCAAGAATTTTTGGGAGTTAAAGGCTGCCTCAAATCTTTAGTTTATTTATTTATGATTTTGGTTTTGATTTTGATGTGTAATTTGCATCCCTGAATTTGGCAGGGCTTTGCAATATAACAGAGTGTGTAAAGGGAAGTTGTAACGACACGATGACCAAACCCTTGCATATCCTTCCCCGCTGCCAATGCGATACTGGTTGGTCACAGCGCTCAATTGGAAATCTTAACCTCTCCTTTCTCCCCTGCGTTATTCCAAACTGTAAGATCTGGATCTCCTCAAATATTTAGGGACAAATTTTATAAGATTCCATATGCCAAAGCGAATTGATGGATTTTCTCAGGCACGGCTCCTCCTCCACTTGGAGTTCCACGAATTGATGGATACCAGCTGCAGTAACGGCTCCTCCTCCACTTGGAGTTTCTCCGTAAGAATTTCCACCTTTAGTGCCCTTCAATTATTTCACCAGTTTTCAGGATTTTTAGAAAAGATTGTTTTTTTATTGAATTTTTTTTTATATAGAAATTTATTGGTGCAAAGAATTCATAAACGTAAATGCTAAAGAATGAAGGATTTCTATTCCACCGAAATCTGAGACTGGTCTTTTTATCGTCATACATCCTAATGATGGATCACATATCAGTTTTCTAAAAAATCTTCATCTTTTATGGACTGCAAAATTCCAATTTTCATTTAGTTTTTAATTTGTAAATGATTTGGCAGCCTGTGCACCGACATCTAACTTTTCCTATGTTTGTAATTGTGAGGAAGGGTACGAAATTTTTTAAAGTCATAAAAACAATTCTAAAATGTTTTAAAGTGGCATATCTAATTTAGAATAGGAAAACATATATTCAAAGACAATTGTAAATATACAGTATATTATCACAAAATTTTGTGACAGAAAGTGACTCCCTAATATATTTGCTATCTAAAATATAAGAACAATATATTCGAGATTAAACTCTTATCTGTATCGTATCCTCGTTCTAACCATAAAAAATATAAGATAAATTTTGTAGTCTTGATGTTCACACATCTATAATCTAAAAACAAAGAAATGCAATATGTCAAAGAACATTTGATTCATTGATGATTGGTAAATTTCACTTGACAGATAGGAAACCAATTATCCTCACTGCTACTTAATATCAACAAGTTAATTGGTTAATTAGGAGTTGATATTTAAAAAAATTAACATATATGTTCTGTTTCTTCAACATGTGACAGGTTCATTTGGCGTAGACTGTACACAACTTGGGATAAGCATGGGAGGGGGTGGAAGCACAACCCTCCACCCACACAAGTTGACAATAATAAAGGTACTTCAACTGCACCTTCGGTCAATGCTTCAAGTACTAAGTTTTGCAAGGAAAAATCATTTTAAACATTAATAAGTATGTAAAAATATTTAACACATATTTGGATACACTTGCAGGGGTTGTAAAGGACATTTCATCCGAGATTGCCATGAAAATTATCTACCTCTACATTTTATTTATATTTGGATAGTGTACTTATTCTTTACAATGAGGGGTTTGTTTACAATGATAAACAATCCCCGGAGTAACAACTATAATACTCGAGGATGCGAATAAAAATAATCAACCTAAATTTTTATATCATGGATTTATTTTGGGGTAGTTTTTTTCTCTTGTATAGAGAAGTTAATTTTAAAAATACAATATTTTAAGTGAATAGTGATGTTTGGAATATGTTTTTAATTTTTTGAAATAAGTATCAAATTGTGGCGTAATTGTGCGCTTAGATTCAGTCATCCATCGCCCCACAAAGAATTTGTAGCTAGATTGAGCCCATCTCTCACATGGAAAATTTACAGAGAAGAAGAGAAGATTGTTAATCAATTATGTGGAACCTTTCAATAACCCAAATTGTATCAAATTTGAGGCAGGGCCTCAAGATAGATACATCTTAACCTTTTTAAGACTTAATAATATCCATAAAAAAACCTAAATATATGTTTGTGTTTTGAATTTGAATGATTGAAAAAATATAAAAATATTATAAAGTGATAAAAGATCATTAATATTTTGATAAATTAAGACAAAAGTTGGAATTTGTGTTATGATTAAATTGATTTTACACATAACATTAACACCCATAACACATGTATATGTATATATGAATTAATCATGCCACTAAAATGGATAAGAAACTTTCCATAGTTCAAAGTTGATGATTCCAAAGACTTTGGTATAGATATATGGTGCAGCTCTTAAAGTCTTGAAATCTTCAAGCATTTATCACTAATGTAAATTGCTCCATCTCTAAATCCTTTTCTTCTTCTCATAAGAGGAATTTTGATCACAAGAGAGCAAAGTAATATCATTTCCTATCAAGAAATGATGGATAAAAACCTAGATAAATATGCTCGGATACTTGAAATTTAAAATTAGGTTTAGGTTGTGTCTAAGGCCAACCAATGACATCAGCCAAAACATGGGTGTTTAACAAATGTCATTGGTTGGGTCAATGACCTTGATTATGTGGAAGCATTGTAGAAAACAATTTAGAAGGCTCAAGATGATAATGAGGATGATCTTTTGATTTTAAGAAAGAATGATATCCCATGATACATCTCATGAATTTATGAAAGTTGGTCTAGCTTGATCTTGTTGTATGCGGAAGCATACAATTATGGATATATATGTGTTGACAAGCCCAACTTAGAATGGTGTCACCGATGCAAAGATAATTTGTATAAATTGAAATGATCAATCTTGGAGTATGTATAACCACACTAAACTTTCCAATATAAACATTGATGAGTAGGATAAAACAAACTAAAATTATGAAATTGATTGTCAAGAAGGTAACTTATTTGTTGTCGATGCAATGTAAGTTCCATGATTTTGTTTTACAGCAAAAGGAGGTAGAAACATTAAGTAGATTTGAAAACATGTGTCTTCAAGTGATTGACCTACAAGTGAAAATTAATTCGAGTCACTAATTCATCGAGTATTATAATTTGGAGTTGAAACTTTAAAGTTGTTAAGCAATGGACCCTCTATCCCATATTGATTTGAATACTTACAATGGGTTTTTCATAAGGGAATATGATCTTTTTAATTGTGAGAAGAGTAATACTAATAGTATATTATTTTCTCTTAAAGATAGAATTAAAGAACACAAAATGAAGTGAGATGTGTATCTTGAGAAGACTGAAAATGGATTCCCTCACAATGTAATTTGATGATGCAACCACCTTTTTCAGCTATGAGTACATCATGTTCATGCTCAATACCAACCACATAGTCCTTTATCATGCATGTTTCTTGGTTCAATGAAATGATTATACTTTCAATCATATACTTGCAAATTTCAGAATTTCAAGTCTTTATTATCACTGTTTTATACCCTTTCTCTTAGTGCCCAACTTCTCTCTTGTCCTATGTTGGATCCTTAGATTATGAGGAAGACCCTAAACTCTAGTTATCTTTATGATCCATGATGTATACTTTATATCTTGGCTCAAGAGAATAGGTAATGTCAACTCTAAATACAAATCATCACTCTATATCCTTATGACAGGGGTACATAGCATAAAGTAAGATCATCACAAAGCTAACTAACAAGGAAGGCCCTAATATAATCCTATGGGATTCACAACCTATGTACTTTGATATATGTTTTACCATTCCCATTAATGTACTCATGATTCAAGACTTCCATTCAAGCTCTTATTTAGGTCAATTTCCCTTTGGTATTGTCTAGGTATAGGCTTTTCACTCTTTTACTATCTTGATTGATCGTCTATTAGTTATGGACTCCCATCTAGAATCCTTATCTGGTACAAGAAACTTAGCCATCTATATAAAAACCTCAACATTTTGTTTCAAGCCTTATCTTCTTATACTTGGTAATTAAATGCAAGTTACGAACTCTATCCTTTGGTGTATTTTATAGGTTTCCCTCTTGTGGTTTGATCATTCTAGAATCTCTTTGATCCGAATTCTCTTAAATTTCACACACGGATTCCTTGGCAACTTTTTCTTTCTAAGGTGACTCACAAATCAACAAAGTATACATCCAATACTAATATTATGAACTTAGTGAATACAATCAACAAAGTATACATTCCAAGTAATACATTTAAGGTCCATGTGTTACACAATGTAAGTTCTCAATCTCATACCAAATATAACTTGAAATTGGATGATTTTATGGTATGAATTTTTAAATCATAAAAACAATTCCAAAATGTTTTAAAGTGGCATATCTAATTTAGAATAGGAAAGCATGTTTTCAAAGAAAATTGTAAATATACAAAAGTATTTTATCACAAAACTTTGTGATGAAAGTGACTCCCTAATATATTTTCTATCTAAATTTTAAAATATAAGAACAATATGTTCGAGATTAAACTTTTATTTGTATCTATCCTCATTCTAACCATAAAAAAATAAGATAAATCTTGTAGTCTTGATGTATACACATCTATAATCTAAAAAAAAGAAATGCAATATGTCAAAGAACAATTGATTCAGCGATGATTGGTAAATTTCACTTGTGAGATAGAAACCAATTATGCAAAGATAAATTGTATAAATTGAGATGATCAATCTTGGAGTATGTATAACCACACTAAAATTTTCAATACAAACATTGATGATTAGGAAAAAACAAATTAAAATTATGAAATTGATTGTCAAGAAGGTAACTTATTTGTTTTCAGTATGCAATCCGAGTTCCATGAGTTTGTCTTATAGCAAAAGGAGGTAGAAATATTGAGTAGATTTTAAAACACGTGTCTTAAAATGATTGACCTACAAGTGAAAATGAATTCGAGTCACTAATTCATCGCGTATTAAAATTTGGATTTGAAAATTTAAAGTTGTTAAGCAATGGACCTTCTATCCCATATTGATTTGAATACTTAGAATGGGTTTTTCATAAGGGGATATGATCATTTTTATTGTGAGAAGAGTAATACTAATAGTATATTATTTTCTCTTAAAGATAGAATTGGAGAACACAAAATGAAGTGAGATGTGTATCTTTAGAAGAGTGAAAATGGATTCCCTCACAACAAAATGTGATGATGCAACCACCTTTTCTCGCCTATGAGTACATAATCTTCACACTCAATACCAACCCCAAAGTCCTTTATCATGCATGTTTCTTAGTTCAATGAAAATGATTATACTCAATCATATACTTGCAATTTTAAGAATTTAAAGTCTTTATTATCATTATTTTATACCCTTTCTCTCGCCCAAATTATCTCTTGTCCTTTATTTCGATCCTTAGATTATGATGAAGACCCTAAACTCTGGTTATGTCTATGATCCATGATGTATAATTTATATCTTGGCTCAAGAGAATAGGTAATATCAACTCTAAATACAAATCATCACTCTATATCCTTATGACAAGGGTAAATAACATAAAGTAAGATCATCACAAAGCTAAATAACAAGGAAGGCCCTAATATACTCCTATGGGATTCACAACCTCTATACTTCGATATATGTTTTATCATTCCCGTTAATTGACTCATGATTCAAGACTTCCATTCAAGCTCTTATTTAGGTCAATTTTCCTTTGGTATTGTCTAGGTATAGGATTTTCACTCTTTTACTATCTTGATTTATCCTCTTTTAGTTATGGATTTCCATCTATAATCCTTATCTGGGTACAACACACTTACCCATATATATAAGAACCTCAAAGTGTTTTGTTTCAAGACTTATCTTCTTATACTTGGTAATTAAATGAAGGTTACCTGAACTTTGTCCTTTGGTGTATTGTATAGGTTTCCCTCTTTTGGTTTGATCATGCTAGAATCTCCTTGATCTGACTTCTCTTACATTTCACACTCCTGGATTCCTTTGCATCTTTGCTTACTAATGTGAGTCACAATCAACATAGTATATAATCCAATAATAAGATTATGAACTTAGTGAATACATTTAAGACTGGGAGAAAGGTAGAATTACCATGTTTCTCACATGTAGGTGATGAATCCATCACATCCTATCTCTGAAAGCACCATCTTCTTTTACATTTCCTTGTTATCTCCCTTATGACCTTGTATTCTCTTTCCTTAGACTCCTTCATGCTTTGTCTAATCACATATCCGGTGCTAAAATGCAAACAAAAAAATTTCAATCACTGAAATCATGATTTTGAGATACTCTTTTTGTTGTTTAATATGCTCACAAAATTTCATAACCGAGAAACATGCACTTTCGCCTAGCTAACCTTTTTGTAGTTGTACAAAGTGATCTAACTATTATTACATGCGCAATAGGTCTTGCTTTTAGGATGATGGAATTTTCTTCATGGATTTCTCCTTAAGATCATTTCAAATCCTCATTTAGACCTCATTTCATCTCCATATCAGGTCTAAAGTCAAGATCATGAAGCACTAGTGAAGACACTATCTTTTACCTCTCTTACATGTACATTGTCATACCTCCCTGCATAGTCCAACTACTTTCATTCATAAATTTCAATGCACAAATCCATTTCAAATTAAATTTGGTAGTATTTTTCAAACTAGGATAGAAATTTTCTTAGAATTCTAGACTTTTTCATCGATGGAATTAATAGTAACATGATGCCCTAAATCAAGCCCGTGAGTAACCAATTAGCTATAAAACCCTTATAATGCTTCATCAAGAGATCTAATAAAGGTGAGTGCGTTTAGAATCATATCCTTGAACTATTCGAGATGACAATCAAGATAAAATGGTAAGGTTTAATGGATTGAGGGTTTTTGCCTCACCGCCTCTCAGAGCCATATGAACAGCCTTATAAAACATGAAAAATAAAACATTCTATCTTATAAATCACACACCTTTACATCATGAATCACTCTGTAACATATGCATCAAGGAGGAATTTAAGATATTTTGAGCTCAGAAAATATAAATCAATAGCTAAAACAATCATGCAACATGTAATTCTTACACTCCTACTCAACATACTAACTCTTTCTTGTCAATTATCCATTTCTATGTCTCCCTTGATAATAATTCAAAATCCCCTTTCTTGATAATATCTTGACTTAGTTATTATGCTCCTTGTCAAGATCTAGGAATCCAAATTTGGGTACAATTCTCGACTACGATGAGAAATTTAAGGAGTTTATTGGTCAACTATGACCTTAGACATCTAAATATTGATAACACAATATCTTGGACTCTTTTACTTCTCCTTCTCCATAGTTGGTGGAGATAAGACAACTCACACTTACCTAAGACACCCAATATTAACCTTTTACTCTTTCACAAGAGTTATTACATCATAATTACAAGTATTCAAACATCACCCTTTTTCAATGAAAACTATGAGTTTCCTAATACATGCTATGAATGCCTTGAGAAGGCTTATTCATACCTATTGGATCTCTACCAATCATCATTAAGGATGCCCCTACATCAGACTCCCTTGGAAGGAAAAGAATTGAACTCCAGTTCAATTGTAGTATCTTCATCATCTCTTCATTTTTTTTATTGTATGACTAGGTTCCATGTTCTCTTTGACCATGCTATTTTTTATGTCTTCTTGATGTATTTTCTATGTCTTATCTTCTTTCTTCTTTGTCTCTTCTTGTATTGGCTCTTTCTTGTCTTTTTCTCATCTATTAAGCTCCATGTTGTTGCTTCATCATCACATAAGTCTTCATTATCTTCTTGTTTTCTTTCTTCCAAGAGTCTTCTCATGTAATCATGGATCTCCTCTATCTTATCATCTTTTGTACCTGCATACAAAGCACTAAAAGCAACATTAGATGCAAAATTATGAGGCCATGAAGCCTCTTGATTGACTGCATGATGTTAATTTTTTTCTTTTTTTTTTCATTGACCAATTCCAATTTGGTCTTCTCATCTCTATTTTTCTCTTGCATTGCTTCATTCCCAAGTTGATCCAACATGTTTTCATTCTCATTTGGCCCTTCATACAGTTTTTCTATCATCTCCCATCCTTTCTTCATAATTTCTACTTCTTGAGACTCACCTATCTCATTCCTATTACTCTTTCCTTCATCATGACAATCATTGACTTCTTCATTATGGATAACATGTTCCAATGCACTTATCTCAGCTTGTAACTATTCCATGTCTTCATAAAAATGCATAACTCTTTTTGTTCAAAATGCAACATCTCTTGAATAAGGTTTGTATCATCAATGTTATCAAAAAAACCAACACAATCTAATTTTAAAATTTCATGCTTTACCTTTTCATCATAAACAAGATTTACTTCATCATTTTGAGGCTTCCCTTCATCATTCTTCCATATCTCCATCACTTCTTCACCTTTGAGCTGGCTTGTACCTATAAACAATGTTTCTATCATCCTCAATTCTTCCTGCAACAATAAATCATCAATATCTTCATGACATGTATCAAATTTAGGACATAGATTACATTTCTCCTCATCAAACTTAGTGATTACTTGTTCATTTCCTCCTTCTTTTCCTGTGTGAGAACAATCACCTTGCTGCATATCATCTTCCTTAATCAATTCAACATATAATTCATCACCACTTCCATTAGACTCATACAATACATCATCACTCAACACAATTTGTTTACCTTTTTCCTGGTTCATGGATTTTAGATTGTCTCTTACCTCTTTTTCTCATCACTTTCTTCTTTGTTGTTGTTTGCTTCAACTCTTCTCCAACAACTTCTTGGAACAATGACTAGTTTCTTAATGTCTTCACCTTCATATGCATCTCCTTGGAATGTTCTTACACCTTCTTGGTCTTCACATGCTTCTTAGATGTTGTCTTCTTGAGCCATTTGGGCACTATGTATCCATGTTTTCTTGCAAGATCCTCTATGCTCATCCTTTGGTCTTCCTTCCCATTTACTTGCTGCATGTCTTCATTTTGAATTGAAAACTCCTCACTTGAATAATTTGAAAAATCTGATTCACTTTCTTCCTGAGAGCACATATCTCTATCATATTCATGTCTGAATGATTTCAAATGCATTCTTTTTTGTCCTCATATCATGGATTCTTTTCTTAATCTATCATCCATAGGTTTCATAACCTTTTCCTTGGCAATGCTGCCCTGCTATACCTACGAAATCAGATCTGAAACATAACATTAGCATCCAGAAATGTCCTTTGAATGAACTTCACATCATTCTTATTCCTTGGCATTTTATTTCTCTTGTTCTCTTCAATAAGAACCTTCTTCACTTCTCTTTGTGGCTCTTCTTCATCTTCACAGACCACTCATCATCACCTTCTATGAGGCTTTCACACTCATAGTTTGTTTCTTCTTTGTAAGAATATTCGCATGCTTCATTCATGAAGCTTGAATTTTCCTACATATCTATCATATAATCTTGTTTGTAGTCATCTCCCTCATATCCTCCATCAGCTAGCACTTCATATTATTCTATAGGGTCTTCATCATCCCTATACTCAATTCTTGTTGCTAATATTTTCTCTTCAAGGAGTTCAATTTTCCTCCTTATATCAGCAATCTCTCTTTCCCTCTTCATTTCTTTTTTTCTCCTTTCTTCTGCCACTCTCATATCTCTCATTGCTTGCACCAAAGCAATTACCTATGTCCATGGTATAGTTTCCATGGTCTCTCTCTTATCCAAGTCTCTTCCACCTTAGACTACAGCCTCTTTCTTCCCCTTATCCAAGCTCCTTCTCAAATAACTTAGACTTCCTCTTCTTAATTTCTAATATTTTTCAATTTTGCAAGCTCTAGTGGCATTTGAGCCAATTCCTCTAGTTCAATCTCCTTCTTCACCTGATAGTTATAAATTTTCTCTCTTGGCTTCTTCTCAGCCACACTTCACTTCTTCCTTATTGAATACTTATAGTCTTCCTTCCTTCACCTAAAATATGGAATCAATCTCATTCAACAATTAGAAAATAACATACAACCAAAAATAAAAGAAACATCTAGCTAAATTATCTCAACATTCATACTAATCAATCACATGTGAATATAATAGAAGTATCACTAGCACTGATACCAAACTAATGATGCAACCAATTTTTCTCAGCTATGAGTACATCATGTTCATACTCAATACAAACCCCACAAGACTTTATCGTGCATGTTTCTTGGTTCAATGAAAATGCTTTTACTCAATCATATATTTGCAATTTTCATAATTTCAAGTTTTTGTTATCATTGTTTTATACCCTTTCTCTTAGTGTCCAAATTCTCTCTTGTCCTATGTTGGATACTTAGATTATGAGGAAGACCCTAAACTCTAGTTATCTCTCGTGATCTATGATGTATACATTATATCTTGGCTCAAGAGAATCGGTACTATCAAATTTGAATGAAAATCATCATTCTATATCCTTATGATAGGGTACATATAATAAAGTAAGATCATCATAAAGATAACTAAAAATGAAGGCCCTAATATACTCCTATGGGATTCATAACCTATGTACTTCTGATATATGTTTTAACATTCCCATTAATTGAATCATGATTCTAGACTTCCATTCAAGCTCTTATTCAGGTAAATTTTCTTTTGGTATTGTCTAGGTCTAGGTTTGTCACTCTTTTACTATCTTGATTAATCCTCTTTTAGTTATGGATTCCCATCTAGACTCCTTATCCTGGAGTACAAGACACTTAGCCATCTATATAAGAACCTTAGCCTTCTGTTTCAAGCCTGACCCCTGATTACAAATATTGTATTGTTCTTATACTTGGTAATTAAATGTAAGTTACCCGAACTATGTCCTTTTGTGTATTGTACAATTTTCCCTCTTGTGGTTTGATCATTCTAGAATCTCCTTAATCTATCTTCTCTTACATTTCACACTCCTGGATTCCTTGGAAACTTTGGATTTCTAAGGTTACTCGTCAGAAATAAAAGTATACAGTCCAAGAATAAGATTTTGAACTTAGTGAATACATTTAAGACTAGGAGAAAGGTAGAATTACCATGTTTCTCACCTATAGGTGATGAATCCATCATATCCTACCTCTGAAAGTACCGTCCTCTTTTACATTTCCTTGTTAGCTCCCTTATGACCTTCTATAATCCCGCTTTAGACTCCTTGTTATGTCTCGATCACATATACAATACTAAAATGCAAACAAAGAACTTTCAACCACTGAAACCATGAGTTTTAGATACTATTTATCTTGTTTAACATGCTCACAAACTTTCATGACTTGGAACCTTGCACTTTTGCCTAGCTAACCTTTTTAGTTGTATAATGATCTAACTATGTCTTATTACATGCACAATTCATCTTGCTTTTAGGATGATGGCATTTTCTTCATGCGATTATCCCTAATATCATTCCAACTCCTCATTTAGACCTCATTTCATCTACATACGAAGTATAAATTCATGATCATGAAGCCCTAATGAAAACTCTATCTTTTACCTCTCTTACCATTACATTATCATACCTCCTGGATAATCGAGTTCTCGCCATTCATAAATTTAAATGTACAAATCGATTTCAAAAGAAAATTGGGAGTCTATTTCTTCAAACTAAGACAAAAAGTTTCTCAAAATTGTAGAGTTTTTCATTGGTGGAATTAAAAAGTACCATGATTCCCTAAATCAAGCCCGTGAGTAACCAATTAGCTATAAAAACCTTATAATACTTCATTAAGAGCTCTAATAAAGGTGAGTGTGTTTAGAATTATCTCCTTCAAATATTCAACATTAGAGTAAAGAGCAGAGGGTAAGGTTTAATGGATTGAGGTGTTTTTCCTTACTTCCCTCTCAGTAGCCCTATGAACAGTCTTATAAAATATGCAAAAAAAAACATTATAGCTTATAAATCACACACATTTACATCATGAATCATTGTAACATATGCACTGAAGGAGGAATTTAAGATATTTTGATCTCAAAAATATAAATCAATCTCACTCATAGCTAAAACACTCATGCAACATGTAATTCTTACACTCCTACTCAACATACCGACTTTTCTTGTGTAGTATCCACTTCTATGTCTCCCTTGAGGAGAATTTAAATTCCCCTTTCTTGATAATATCTTGAATTAGTTATTATGCTCCTTATCAAGATCTAAGACTCCAAATATGGGTAATATTCTCAACTACACATGTAAAATTTAAGGAGTTTGTTGGTCAACTATGACCTTGGACAACTAAATATTGATAACACAATATCTTAGACTCTTTTACTTCTCCTTCTCCATAGCTGGTGGAGATAAGATAACTCATACTTACCTAAGACACCCAATATCAACTGTGTATATGAATTAGTTAACAATGCAAAGGAAATCAAAGCTAACACCTAATAGCTTCAATACAATGCTAACTAGATCAATATACCATCATGCTTAGAGATTAAGCAAAACTAATCTATTAACATATTTGTATTAGAACATTAAATCAAGATTCAAACTAACATGCTAAAAACATTAACCTCTATCTCTAATTGAATGCTAAAGAAATGAACATGTTTAGATCCTTAGCAATCAAGAGGGTTGATTGTATTCTTGAATCCCAAGGTTTTTGAATAATGGAGTCTTGTCAATACATGACTACCAAGCCATTTAACATATCTCCATATGACTTCAAAACTTGGATGGATGAATGCAAGAAATTAAGATAACTAGCTCCTCCAATGAAGAATGCTCTAAGATGATAAAATGGATATAACTTAGACTCTATGGTCATTTAGGTGTAAGTAGAAAGGTAAGATGAGAATTCTTATATAGCCCGGTGGATAAAAGAATCTCTACATCCCTTTACATGTGGGATAATAGAGATGTTGGGTTAATTATGGATAAGGAAGGTTTAGAAGAGGTTGAGTTTGTTTTAGGATAGTTTAATTTGTCCTATAGTGACTCATGGTGATGGAGGGGTTTTATTAGTTAACCAAATTGATTAATTAATAGGTGTGCAAGCTTACGTAAAATTTTTAGAGGTATAGTTAGTAGTATTTATGTTATGAGAGGATTTTAATCAATTAAATGACGATTTATTGATTAAATAAGAGAGAATTAATTAATTAAGAATAATTAATTAATCTAGATAGAAAGGTGTATTAATCAATTAGAAATAATTAATTAATCTAGATAGAAAGGGGAGTTTAATTAATTATAAATAATTAATTACTCTAGATAAAAAGGGAAGTTTAGTTAATTATAAATAAATAATGAATCGGATAGAAAGGGGAGATGATTAATGAAAGGTTGTTAATTGGCGTCATTGTTGGATAGAAGAGTTAATTAACTAACATAATGTAATTAATTAATGACGATAGCAAAGAAAATGTGTGATATTGACGATATATGTCGTCAATTTGTGGTAAATGGTATAATTAGCATAATTTAATTATTTAAATTGCTTGTGCTAAATTATAGGTGTCTACTTTTGCCCCCTCTTTGGGGTGACATAAGTGACGTCACTTCAAAGATATTAGAAAGGTAAAATTTTGAAGGGGTGATAGAAAAATTAGTAGAAGTGAGAGATGCCCCCTCGAGTGTCGATGAGGTGATGAAAGAAGACGATTGACGATTGAAAAAATTAAGAGAAATGGATAGAAGAATGGGAAGGGGAAGAATGCCCCATGTGAATTAGAAGAATAGTGTTTATAGAAGAATGATGCGAAAAAGAATGAAAAAGAGCAAGTTTTCATCCATGTCATCAAAACAAATTTAGTGTCATCATATTTCCAAATACCTACGTCATTGGTCCTTATTAAAAATATAAGCATGCAATAAAATTAGAATGACATGAAAAGCCATACTACGAACAATTGTCCATTGCTGAAAATACCAACTCAATGCAATATGAGAAGGAAGCAAGCTCATTTAACAGAGAAACAAGTACAAACACAAATACTCAAACCAACAACGGTCAAGATAGTTACACAAATATTTTATTATCTTGATGAAGATCCCTAAACATTCGTTATTGACGAAAAGGGTTAAAAATGATGCCCCTAGCAAGGATACATGCAACGAAACAAAACAATATTAGGCAATGATAAAGTGTTTCAAAGTAACGAAACAATATTAGGCAATGGATGTGCCCTAGAGTACCAATGAAGAAAGTAGGTTAGCTTTGTAAATGGTTGTAAATCTGATGATCCAAAAGTCATTTGATTCACGAACACATGAAAATAATAGTAAGATATGGAATGAATACCATGTGCAAGATACGAGTTTCAACCGCTATGAGTCGTTTATCCATTTTGCAAATTATTTTGAGATTTTTTACAATTTTTAGGATTTTTGACAAATTTTAAATGTTTGTCTTTGTAGATTTCTATTTTTTTGAAAATTTGGATTTTTGTAAATTTTTAGGTGTTTTCAAATTTTTATAGAAGAAATGAGAAAATATGAGATCGCATGAAAGTGAGGAAATTTCCCCAGGGATAAGAAATGGGCGCTAGCATAACCAAAACATGCCCTGACGTGGTGAAAGGAGTTAAAAATGATTATTTGATGAAAACAATCATTACAAAGTGGATAAAAGAAATTTTAAAATGACAACGGCGGTCAAACACACGCTCTAGGGCATCATGGTAAGAAAATGTTAACAAATCTACCAAATGTACATACTAAAACAACTTAAACAAAGCAACTATGTACAACTATTTACAAGCATGAAGCACACCCCATATGTACACACAAGAATAAATATGATCTAAGTAAGAAAAGATCAATCTAAAGTGGTATGTTTAAGCAACACAATATACAAATGTATAAGTAAAAACTATTCAAACAATGTACACGTAACCAAACAAGAAAAGCAAAAACAAAACGAAGAAATGAAGAAAGTAAACTACAAAAAAAAATTGTGATAATCGTTTTTAATGCATTTTGTGTTATTTTTGGGAGTTTTAAAAACATTTTTCTATTGTTTTTATATTTCCTAGTTTTCTAATGTTTTGGGGTTTTTCGAGGTTTATGTGAATGTTATAGGAATCTCAACATATTTGAATGTTTGTGATATTTTCAACATATTTGAATGTTTTTGCGATTTTCAAAATATTTAAATGTTTTTGGATTTTTAAAAGGTTTTCTGAAGCTATGTACAGAAACCAAGAAACATGGATGCCCCAAGCACTAGATGGAAATATACAAGGGTAGGTGTGACTGTTATAAACAGGAAGGTGAAATTGTGAAGGTGCCCCTAGCCTTAGATGAGGAATATAAAAATTAAATCCCTTTACCAATTTACTCTTAGGACATAATGATTAAGTGGTATGGCCAACCCTTAATTAATATGGGTCCATCACTATTATATAGGTTAAATATTTAATAATATGAAATACTTTTCTATTATTAAATATTCATACCTAGGTAATATACATTAGGTAAGTATTTAATAATGTGAATCATTTATGTTTATATTTATTAAATACACTCACTTAGGTATATGTGTCAACCATTTAAGGTTGAAAAGGTGGGTCGGGAGACATACCGATCACCTTATATAAAAAGGACTTTAAGTCCTCATTTGATATATTCAGCAATATATCAAAGGTGTGCATAAATCAAGTGATTTGGTTTTACCCTTAGTAAATGTTTTAAAGGAGGAGGTGATCTTACTTGGATGTAAAAAATTTCTCTACGAAGTAAAAGGTTATTTTCAAAGTGGTTTTTACCCTATTGGGGTTTTCCACTATAAATATTGTGTCACCTATGTTATTTATTTAGTTGATTAATTTCATATTTATTAAAATCCTCAAATTCTAACATGGTAACAGAGCAAGGTAAATTAAATAAATTAAGATCAAATGTTTTGTATTTTATTTATTTAATTTTGGAAGGGTAAATTAAATAAATTAAGATCAATTTTTTATTTTTTTATTTAATTTGTATGGGTTTTTTCAACCAACTTTAAAGGGTATTTAAAATAAGTGCAATCTAAAAGTTTTTCTTTGTGAAGAATCAAGGTGAATTCACAGGTGGAAAATTTGAAAACTTCTTACCTTCCATGAAAACTTGTGTAGAGGTAAGGGTAAAATATTTGAAATATTTTCTTCTATAATTTTAATATGTTACAAAGTTGAATTTTTTTAATGGTAAATGAAGGAGGAGACAAAACTCCATCAAAATAGGATTTGAATTTTTTCTATTGAAGTGTGAAAATGTTGTCTCCTTTGTAAATTCTAAGGTTTATGTAGAATTTAAAATTACATGGTCTGGTAAATGTTTTAAATATTTTTTTCATGAGGCCCCCGTAATAAGGGTTATATGTGTTTATTTTTAAAAAGAATATATACTATAGTTTATAATTTTTTATAGACTATATGTTATTTTTTATTTACATTATATAAACTATATACCTCTTTTTTAAAGTGAATATATTTTCTACATTATAAATTATAATAGGTTAATATAATGTATTAAAATATAACCTCCCTAATATTATACAAAAGAAGAAATTCTAGAATTTTACATTCTGGAAATAAATAGCAAGTTTTGACTCCATTAAATTTGACAATCAAATTATCCGTCACACGACAGATCAAACATAATGCGCAAAGATGAAGGTCATTTAGCGTCAAATTTAAGTTGACCGAATCTTGGTCTACATTAGTTTTTCTATAAATTTGAAGTTGATTTGCATTCGTAGGGATTTCTTCTTCACTTTTATATGGTCGGAATGTTTTTTATATAAGTTTGGGGTATAATGCAAAGCCCTTTATATTGCGGGTTATTATTTTGATCATGGGAGGTTAATTAATATGCATTGTAATGACAAAATTAGTTATGATTAAATAATTTATGTAGATCTATAAAATTTAGATCTGTTTCTATTAAAAGTGTTGCTTTTTTTTATAAATATGTATCTAACTATGTGGTACATTGTATATTATAATGGGGTGTGTTTTACGGTGTTCAGGAAAACAATGGCATTTATCTATTTTGTCTTGACAAAACTCGGATCTGAATGGAACCAACTAAAAGATTTGGAAGATCACGGTCAAATCGAACTTATGGCGAGGAAAATCTGGACAATTATTTCTCGGATCTCGAGGTTTCTCCCCGGTCGTCACAAGAAATCGTAGATAACATGAATACATTCTCACAACAAATGTAGGAGGCTCTTTCCATGATTTTGCGTAATGTGAACAATGAGTACCTTCTACACATTGGTAATATCAAACATCCAAAAGAGGTATGGATGCAACTAGAATCCATGCATGAAGGTACGCATTTATCTAAAATTATTAAATTAGTTTTAGAATTTCTTACAACTCTTATGAAAGGAGATGAAAAAGTAGTTAATTTCTTAGCCAAAATTAAAAATATTAAAACACAATTAGATGGATGCAATTGTGATTTAATTGGTGAAAAAATAATCTACTTTATTGTTCAGTTAAATATACATGAAATATTTAGGAATTTTATTTCTATCTTGAACTCTAAAATCGAACGAAAATGATCTACCCGATTTAAATACCTTGAGTTCACTGACGATACGGAGAAGAGCAAGTGATGATGAACTTTGACTCTAAGGAGAATTCCTCTCAAGTACTTCTTGCTCAAAATTCAAAGTTCAAACCTCACAAGCCCTTCTTAGATCAAAATTTAGATCTAAATCTTCTTTTGTTGATAAGAAAAGTTTTTCTTCTGATCAATTGTGTGTTAGATTTAGTGGTAAATGTCACAAATGTGGTAAATTTAGACATAAAAAGGAAGATTGCAAAACTAAGAAACCTATCCATAAAAATAAAAAACAAATTGTTTCTTCAAAATACAATTTAAGGAAAAAGGATAGCTCTAATGATATTCCTAAAACTATTGCATTATATGTTGCATTGTATTCTTCCTCTAATTCTGAATGGATTCTAGATTCAGGTGCATCAAATCATATGACTGGTGTTTCAAATTATTTATTTGATGTTGTGAAAATCAATGAACGTGTGTATCTTGGTGATAACTCATCTTTAGAAGTAATAGAGAAAGGGAAAGTAAAATTTTCTAATGGTGTGTTGAATAATATTTTATTTGTTCCTAAGATAAAAAGGAACCTTTTATCATTTTCTCAATTAGCTCATGATGTTTTGGATATTTAAATTTTGAAAGATACTTGGTATATCAATGATAGTAATGATAGTATAATAGTGAAGGAATTCAAAGAAATGGTCTCAGTATATTTTTGATGATTTCTATTCGCATCATGTTTTTTTCTCAAAGTTTAAATATTTCAAAACTATGGCATGAAAGGTTAGGACATGATAATTATTGAAGCTTATATGAAATGTCTAGATATAATCTAGTTAAAGGTTTACATATTTTGTCTTATTCTCTTGAAGTTACTTCTTTCAATGCTTCCAAATGATGGCTTTCATTCGATTTAGTAAATGGTCATGATTATGTTTTGATGCTATATATGTTTTTGAAACTCTAATCTTCCTAGATAAGAAATTAAATTGGGCTCAATCTATGTTAGAAAGTTCAAATCCTATTAACCTTATGAAAATCACTAGAAGCCATCATATGTACCATGCATTAATTACCTTATATGAACACGAGCCACGAAGTATTATAGGGCTTAGGTGGATATATAAAGTAAAATATAATGTTGATGATAGTATTAACAAACATAAAGCTAGATTTGTTTCTAGAGGTTTCACTCGAAACCTAGTATTGATTATGTTGAGACATTTGTTCTGTACTTGAAATGAGTACTGTTAGGGCCTTATTTGCAATTGTCACTCAATTTGGGTGGGAAATCCACCAAATGGATAATAAAAATGTTTTTTGAATTGCGATTCAAAAGAGTAAATTTACATGTTTCAACCTAAAGGATTTGAAGAAGCTGGTAAAAGAAAACAATGTTTGTAAGTTGAAAAATCCTTGTATGGTTTAAAACAAGCTCTTAGAGCTTGGTATGCGAAAATTGTTTCCTTCTTTAAACTGTTAGGTTTTGTTAATTGGTATTCTAACAATGATATATTTATTAAGAAATAAGGCTCACATATTATCATTATATGTATATATGTTGATGATTTGATATGGTAAGTGATAATTCTAATTTAATTCATAGGATTAAAGAGAAATTGAAGCAATAATTTGAAATGAATGAGTAAGGTCTCTCACATCATGTTCTTTGTATGATTGTATTTCATTCTATTGTTATTTTTCAAAACACAATATAAAAAGCATTGTATTGAAAAAATTTCTTATGATTGATTGTAAACTATTTTCTACTTCAATGGAAGTTGGAATAAATATTGATCCTAAATCTGCATATGAAAAAGTTTGACCCTATTTATATATGCCTTGTTAGTTGATAGTTTTATTTATCTAACTATAACTATATCAAATATTTCTATACAATAGGAATTAATTCAATGTTTATGCAGAATTTTTTTAAAGATCTTTAGAATCTTCAAATAGAATTTTTAGATATATTAAAGGAAAAATCAATTATGGGTTGCATTATAATAAGAATGAAATTGTTATCTTATATGAATTTTATGATTCTAACCATATTGATGTTGTGTTATAAAATATATTGGATGTGTTCAAGTTTTTTTGGTGTAGGAACCATTAATTGGAACAACAAATGTAATCAATAATATCCATTTCTTCTATTGAGGTAGAGAAGTACAATGGAAGAAGTAAAGAAGCCATGTGGTTGCAGCGGTTGTTGGTAGAGATATACATGGAAGTTAAAGGAAGTATTCCTCTTCTATGTGGTGGTCAGAGTTGTATTAATATTGATTAAGAATCCATTTCAACATCAGAGGACGAAGCACATTGAGATACATATACACTTCACCCGTGAGAAGGTACTAAGTGATGAGACAAATCTCAAGTACGTGTTGATTGAAGAACAAGTTATTGACATCTTCACAAATTCCCCGAGTGCTGCAATTTTTTTTTCACTTTCGTAAAAATCTTGGATTGTCGGAGTTTCCATTGAGGGGGAGTGTGCATGACAATGTCACCTCCAAATGGAACTTTTTTTGTAAAAATACCTTTGGGCATTTGTAAAATACCTTCGAGAAAGTGTAAAAAGACCTTCGAGGCATGTATACCTCCTCGAATTATTTTTTAGAAAGAAGTGTAGAAATATCTTAAAGGTGTCTTCAGTAAACTCTTTAGTGTTATTGAGTTTATTGGTAAACATCCAGTACAAGCATATTGTTAAGGAGGTCCTTGGTTGTAAAAGGCTCCTATATTATTGGGTTCAATAACCTTTTATGAGAACCTGTGAGAACATGTAAAACTCACAAATCATACTTAGCCACTGATCATGGGATGATATTTGGGATTCCAAATCCTTTTGTACCAAAAGGTAAATTGAGTATGATGAAGGTGTTATAATTTCTTCACCCGATATGCTAGCCTAAAACCTTTATGGTTTAAGGATTGTAAATCATGTAGTGTACCACGGGCAGGTAATATATTGGCATATGTTATCCCACTTAACATTAAGGGGAAGTGTTGGAACATAATGATTAAGTGGTCTGGATAACCCTTAATTAATATGGGTCCATCACTATTATATAGGTTAAATATTTAATAATATGAAATACTTTTCTATTATTAAATATTCATACCTAGGTAATATACATTAGGTAAGTATTTAATAATGTGAATAATTTATGTTTATATTTATTAAATAAACTCACCTAGGTATATGTGTCAACCATTTTATGTTGAAAAGGTGGTTTAGGAGACATACCCGATCACCTTATATAAAAGGACTTTAGGTCCTCATTGGATATATTTGGGAAACATATTAAAGGTGTGTAAATCAAGTGATTTGGTTTTACCCTTGGTAAATAGGGTTTGTAGGAGGAGGTGATCTTCTTGGATGTCAAATAAGTTATCCGAAGTAAAATGTTATTTTCAAAGTAGTTTTTATCCTATTGGGGTTTTCCACTATAAATACTGTGTCACATGTGTTATTTATTTCCTATAAGTATTTATTTATTTACTTATGTTATGAAGTAATGTTTATTTAAATATTTATTGTAACATTATATAATAAGTGAGTTGATTAAATCCATATTTATTAGAATATTCAAATTCTAACAACAGGATAAACGGCCGATCAAGGCTTGACAGATATGATCAAAAGCAATTTCAAATCTTTGGTGTGGAACTAGCCCTAGGCTAAGTAAAAGTACCCACTAGAAACCAGATATTTGTGAGCAATAAGTCCTCCCAAGGCGTCAGAAGCTAGTTTTCACCAAGGGATATATCAAAAGCACCACAATTACATGGTTTTCACATATGGATGACCTACTTTTTATTTTTATTTTTCTCTTTTTTACTTTTGTATTTTGATCCTTTTTAAATTTTTTTTTTTTTTTTTTTTGCGCCATGTTTAAGCATAGAACCGCTTAAGGTTCATGGCATTCATTAGCTCACGGAACTCATCTCCATTAGAATGAGGAAGTTTGTATGCTACTGTTCCATAATTTTCCACAATGACATAAGGTCTTAACATTAAAGTGTGGTTTGAAATTTCCTTTCTTCTCTTTTTATGCTCTTGTGTTGAATTGATTCTCTTTCATGACCAAATATCTAACCTCAAATTGACGAGGTATGGTCCTTTTCTTGTAGTTCGGGAGATTCTATTTTGATATACCTTGAGATGGTTAATGGCACAAATTCACTTTTCATCCAGGAGTTTCAATTCTACCAACCTAACCACTCTGTAATCTTCATATTTGTCCGAGATAATCCCTAAGAGATATCCTTAGGAAAGGAATATCTATTTCGATGGGATGATAGATTTTGTTCCAAACACTAGGGAGCAGGTGTCATAGCAAGAGTAGGAGTGTGAATAGAGGTCCTATAAGCCCAGAGGGTTGGGTGAATTTTTAAATCCCGGTTATGACCTTTGTCTTACTCACCACCTTTTCCATGATCTCGAACCAATGTTTTTATTGGATTCATCTTGCCCATTACCTTGAGGGTAATATGGTGTGGACCAATTTAATATTATTTAAAATCAATGACAAAGATATTTCACAATATTGTTCTTGAATTATTTGTTGTTATCAGAATAATGATAATGATAGCAGGGATGACATCTTGAAAAATGAGGTGATTCATGATAAACTTTGATATCTGAGCACTTGTAATGTAGGTTAATGGAACAACCTCCACCCACTTAGTGAAATATTCTGTGGCCGTGATGATGTGGGTATGACCATCAGATGAGGTAGGGGTGAGCTTCCCTATTAAATCCAGTCCCCATTTGGAAAATGGCCACAGTGTTGTAATTGGTTGCAATGGTTATGACGAGGCATAGATGAAATTTACATAATTTTGACATAGAACACATTTCCTCACATGGTTGAAACAATCTATCTACATAGTAGGCCAGTAGTATCCTACCCATAAAAACTTCTTTTCTAGGACCATTTCATTCGTATGGGTGCCACACATGCCTTCATGCACCTCCTTGATCACTTGGAATGACTCTACTACATCTAGACAACGCAAAAAATTCCCATCATAGCCTCGACGATAGAGTGTACCTCCTAAGAGGGTGTAACGAGCTATTTGGTAGATAAGGATTTGTTTTTGAATCGGGAAATGTTAGTAGGAAAGTCACCAATTTTAAGATAGTCATAGATAGGTGCATACCACGAGGAGTAGGGACCAACAAATTCACATGCCAAATAGGATTTTGGCATGTCGTATGTAGGATGACGTAGATTCTCAACAAAGAATGACATATCATTACTTTTTGGTGGGATCCGCAACATAGAACCCATTGTTGCCATTACATCTGTAGATTGGTTTTGTGCCCTTGGAATTTGCTTAAATTTGATACGCATAAAGTATTCTTTCAGATTTTCCACTAAATTTTTATATGGGATGAGTTTATCATCTTTGAACTTGTACTCATCGTTGACTTGTTTTATGATAAGTTGTGACTCATTAACTTGACCTTAAGGTGGTGAATATTCAATTTTATAGCCAACTTCATCCTAGGGATGAGTACCTCATATTCTGTAATGTTATTTATGTAAGGAAAAGCAATACGGAAAGCTTGTGGGATAGGATCTCTGAAGGAGTGATTATCACTACACCCGCCCGAACCATGGAAATTGAATGATTCGTAAAAGTGTACTTACCACATGATAGATTACTCAATATACATCGGTGATGCATTTGGAAAATCCAGACTTAGGTGCTCTATTCCGAGGTAAAGGTGCTTACGCTAATTGGTCGGTAATCACTTGTCCTTTAAGCGTATTACGGTGTATGTAATCAATGTCAAATTCACCGAAAGCGAGAATGATCTAAGTAGAAATTCTACTCATAAGGGGGTTTTGACAAATGGTACTTGAGTGGGCCAACTTTTGATATAAGCTTGGTTTTACTATTCAATAGTTAATGAAGAAGTTTTGAATGGTAAAAACAAAATCCATACAAGCTTTTCACGTTTTGGATAGTTGAGCTCATAAGAAATCAAGGTAAACCTAAGGTAGTGCATGGATTTCTTTTTTGGCTCAAGTCATATTGTGTCAAGCAAAGTGCCAATAGAAAATTGGGTAGCAGATATGTATAGAAAAAGTGGCTCACCAGGGGTTAGAGGCATGAGGACAGGTGGATTGGCCAAGTATTGTTTAAGCAAGGTGAAGGCTTGTTTTTTTCTAGTCCCCAAATGAAATCAACATCCTTCTTAAGAAGATGAGTAAAGGAATGGAACTTATCAACAAGTTGTGAAATGAAGCAGAAAATGACTTGTATCTTTCCTTACAGCTACGCAACTATTTGAGTTTCTTGGGAGGAGGAATTTTTAATGGAAATGAATTTGGTTGGGTCCACCTCAATGCCTCTCCTTGATACAATGAATCCCGAAACTTTCTTGATAATATTCCAAACACACATTTCTTTGGATTCAAACCAACCTTATATTTCCGTAGGCGTTCAAAGATACACCACAAAACTTTAGGGTGGTCTTCTCTTGTCTTGGACTTCCCTAGGATATTGTCTACATAATCCTCCATGATGTCATGAATCATATCATGGAATATCACTATCATCTCCCTTTCATACGTTGCAAAGCATTTTGAGGCGAAGGGCATTACCTGATAGCATAATGTCCCCCAAGGGGTTGTGAAGGTTGTCTTGTGCTGATCTTATTTTGCTATCTTGATCTGATTATATCCAGAAAATCCATCCATAAGAGAAATAATTTCATATCCCATAGTTGAGTCGACAATCATGTCAATATTGGGCAAGGGGAAATCATATTTTGGACATGCCTTGTTGATGTCTCTAAAATATGTGCATATTTTCATTCCCTGTAGGTTTATTTTTACCGAACTATGTTCAATATCCGTTTTAAGTACCCAATAGGTCTAATGAACCCTGCTGCTAGCAATATTTCTAACTCTTCTTTAACTAGAAGAGCCACCTGTGGATGCATTTTTCTTAGCTTCTGTTTGATGGGCTTTGCGTCTACGTGCAAAAATAAGTTGTGCACTACCAAACGGATCCAATTCTAGTATATATTTATAAGACCATGAAAAAATATCCACAAATTCTGAGAAGAAAGGTGAATTTATTTTTCTCTTGTCTTTGAGAGTGAAGCTCTCAACTTGACTATCTTTAGATCTTCTTCCATTCCAATGTTCACATCAATGGTTTCTTCTACCAAAATTTTTGACATATCCTCCATACACGTAGGATCGGGAGGAAGGTTGAGATCTTCTTCCAAGGGCGTCTCTACGATATTTTCACCCTTGGCATGGTCACTTTTCTTGTCCATTGATTTTTTTACTTGTTTTTCAGCCAACACCTCAAAGAGGTTTTCACTGTGTGACTTGGAATTTTGCTTTTTCCAAGGATTTTCATTGGAAATTTTGACCTGAAGTTTTCTCAAGTTTTGTTGACCTACGAAGCTCATCTTCCTCCCCAAAATATGTGCATGTATCTAAGCCGATGTAGAAAACTTTCTTATGGTATCCAATTGGTATTTTATCTCGTATGCCCATGAATTTTACAATGGCCCCATCATTCTCAAAAAGATCTAATGGCACATGACGTTGTTGGTCCTAATTGACAAGGGAAGGGTAGACAAGGTCAATTTTAGGTTTAGTGGGGGTTAAGGTAAGGACATTGGTATCCATGAATAGGTTCATGGAGGAAAGATCCTCATATTGGCTACAAAGTGGGAATCTATGTTGCTGTTTAAATAATCAGAGCTATCCTCACACTCAGAACATGTAGTGTCTTGATCATTGGGGTGGGCCCCATATGGCTGAATGCCAATACCATAGCGCTCTATTTTGAAATGTGGAAGTGGGACTAGCTCCCTTGGTCCTTGCTCATATTTTCCACATCCTAGGCCTTTGTAGCCCATAGAATACATCATTTGGCTAGACTTCTCATATTCAGGGATTTTGTAGTAGGTAGGTTGAGTGTCTTCGGGGACCCAAGTTGTAGGTGGGTCCAACAATTTCTCTTCTACAAGTAATCCCCCAGGTAGGAATTTCCCAATAGTTTGTTCATCTCTAGGCTGCTTGAAATGATAGTTGGGCCTTCCTCTTGTTTTTGGTGATAAAGATAGGTCTGAAACCAAGAGATCTTGTTGCACATTGTATTCTCCACAACCATATTCCATAATTTTCATCTCCCATGAATCAAAGGGAGAGGTAGATGTAGAAGCCTCATGAGCACAAGAACTTAGGGAGTCTGAATCTACCCATGATTCCATAGCTTCTGATTGAAGGGGAACAACTATATCCGTGGAAGGACATGTATATGTACCCCTACGTGCAAATTTGTTGAGAGATCTGTAGTGAGTGAAGGGTTTTGGATCTCCTTGAATGGTAACAAAGTGTGTCCTTCATGTTTTAACTTGATGCATTGATGGAATGTTGATGGTATGGATTGCATGGCATGAATCCATGGGTGGCCAAGAAGCATATTATAAGGAAGTTCCAAATCTAAGACGTGAAACTTCGTGTGGTGACAATTTGGTCCTACTTCCATTAGCAATGTGATTATTCCAGCTAATTCTCACTCCACATTTTCATAAGTGGTTATGGTAATGATATGGGACTCTAGATATTCCTTTGTGTGTCCCAATTGTTTGATTAGTTTCAAGGTGCATATATTCAATCCCGACCCGTTGTCCACAAGAACCCATTTTATCTTTTGGTGGGTAACAAATACCTCTATATACAGGGGAATATTATGTGTGTGATCTTCATTGGGGATTTCCTTGTGGTTAAATGAGATGTGTTCACTTGGTGTAATATTTTCACCGCATCTTGTAAATGTGAAGGGTCTACTTCCATTGGCACTCCTGACCCCTAGAGATTTTTGTATAGGATTTATTTGTGTACATTTGATATCTTAAGAAGATCTAAGATTGAAATCTTAGTAGACATCTTCTCAAGTTTCTCTAGGATATTACACTTGACCATCTGAGGGTAGATGGAGAGGGTTCAGGATCATGAGATGAGCGCACCTTATTATTGAAACATAATATTTTCCCTTGATCCTAATGGTATTCACATGTTCATTTTAATAATGGACACATCCGATGAGTGAGTCATAATTATTATTACCACTTTTGGTGTATAGATAGTTTGTAGCTTTGTAGCTTTGGGATGAATCTCTCTAATCCGGATTCTTCTCATCTGGTTTACCATGCTTAGGGAATGGTTCTTTGAATATCCCCATCTTTTCGTTTGGCGTTTGATTTCTCTCTGGTGTGTCAACTTCTATTTCTCCATTGTCAATGAGATCTTAGATGTAGTGGTGAAGTCTTAGGAATTTGTCTGTCTTGTGTCCCTTTACATGATGAAAATCATAATATTCATGCTCCTTATACCAGGATGGTTTAGGATCATTTTCATCAAAATTTTGTGTTGTAGGATAAGTCACCATGTGAACTGCATCCAATTGTTTCAATATGGCAGACAAAGTCTCATTAAGAGGAGTGAACATTCTACGCTTTGGTGGTGGTTGAATTGGTCCTTTGGTTAGTTTAAAAGGTTGACCAACTTGGACCATTTGTACTTGTTTGGAATACGTGATTCGTCTCCCACCACGTTCTTGTTTTTGTTAAAAATATTTGGCTTTTCTATTGGTTTGGCAGTTTGATTGTCTTTTGACGATGATTTGATTGTTCCTTTTGCAATGAGGGACTTTTCTATCTGTATGCCTTTTTGATGACCTCTTCAAAGGTATGGACACAATGCATTTGTAAATGGAAAGAAATGTTTGGATTTAGATTGGGTACAAATATTATTGCATGAGAGTTGTTTTTCGGGAAATGCACAAGGAAAGATGTTGGTTATCCTCGCCATCTCTATAAGAAACTCACAAATGTTTCATTAGGACGTAGTTTAGTATTACACAAGTCTGTCATAGTTATGTCACTTTCTATGTCATATGATAAATTTCAAATGAACCTCTTCGTCAATTCAAGGCATGTGAATATAGATCCATGAGGTATGTGAGTAAACCATTCTAAGGCTTGGCCTCCCAGGATTTTTAGAAATATCCATAGGAGGTAATTGTCATTATATGTCACTTATTGGCATGCCATTTAGACATCTTTCACACACGATCGATTGGGTCACCTTTCACTCTATATTTTTCAAACTTTGACATGTCAAATTTCTTGGGAAAATGTTGAAGTAACATATTTTTGTCAAATGGATGGGGACATAGTTCTTCATATTGATATCTCTTACTATGTCCTCCATTATTTTCTTGAAGGATTGTAAGTGTTGCTTTCATGGATTGTATTTGGTGTAAGTAATTGTTCCTTCGTAGGAGAAGTGGGAATATATACGAGACTATATTTCACATTTTCTCCTTCTTGCTTTTCTATGTGAAGATCACTAGTTTTAACCATAGGCTTCTCCCTATGTACATATTTGTTTATTTCTTCCTGTACATGAGATGTTAGTAAGGCTAATTATTGACTAAGGTTTTAGATTTGTTGTTGAATAGTTAATTCTTCCTCAAGATGTTCTTCTTCTTCTTCATTGTGTGGAGGTTGTTCCACATTTTCATGTTCTATTCTAACTCTACGTGGCATCTTGATGAAGGGCATTTTATAACCCACCATATTATCATTTCCTACGTTGGATGTGGAAGTGTGCCCATATGTTAGGATATATTCCATGTTAATGAGAGGTTGTTCTTCCTCATTAGCTTCATTCATAGGAGGGATTGTCTCATATTCTATAATAATTCTATCTCCTAATTCCACCAATCTCGCTAGCATCTAATATTTGTTTATAAAAATAACTCAACTAATAAGGCATGGTCAAAATCAAACTCCACGCATGGTAACCCTAACTCATCACCACTATGATCTACCATCTCCTCCACTTCTTTCTCTACGGATAATAGAGGCCTGAGATCATGACCAATAAAGGGATTTGACCCTTGTTTGTTTGAGGTTTCCCAAGTTTGTGCTTGTTTCATTTCAAATGCTTTCCTTTTGGCTCCCAATATTGTTTTAGGGGCCATGATGAGTGAGATTTTTCACTAAGGTGTTTTGAATTTGTTCAAAAGTGTTGATCAAACCTATGTGAAAATCTACAAATGTTGATAAAATTTCAATAGCTTCAAGAGCAATGAATGTCAAAGGATCAATGTGACAAAGTGATTATTCTAAATGAATAAGTCAATAGTGACAAAACAAGATACAATCACACAATGTTTAGTTCTAGACCAATCAATCAAATGATGTACTTCCTAAGTCTGTTTCCAAATGGTAGTTGGTGTTTCAAGATGATTAACAAAATGTCACCACTTATGTCAAGTTCAAAGAAATGAACAAGGTGTAAGTAATAAAAATAAGTTAATGTGATCCCCAAACAAAGTATACTAAAAGTGAGCTTGAATCCAATCAAGACCTATATCCCAAAAAGTGGCAATTACGATTGTGAACGACACAACAATACCACCAAGATATGTTAACCAAACTTTGCAAAAAAGTAAGGTATTAATATCAAGATGATATTGATATAATGTGCACAATGGTAACACTCAACACTTTTCAAAATCGAGGTAGTAATTGAAATCAAACTAGGGATATAATATATCAAGGAATTGTTAGAGTGTGTATAGTGTAACGTCATTAATACATATATTTACGCCAAGTTTATGAGAAACAAGGCGTAAATAACAAAATTGTAGTGAAACGATATAAAAAAATAATATTTGAGAGGAGAACCAAGGTGATGAATCAATCCTAACTATGATGACGATCTTGACTTGGGTATTAAAAATGACTACCAATGTTATGAAAGTGTCTCTACACACTTTATACATTTAACAACTTAGCCACAAATATGGATGAGTGTAAATGGACACAAAAGTGACAAATACAATCAATTAGAAACAAAATGATAGTCACTCTTCTTCGATCAAGAAAGTGTAAAAAAGTGAAGAAAGTAGATCAATTGGGGGTGAAAAATGTTGGCCTCATTTTTACAGAGTTTTGCCTTGCCTTCTGCGAGTGAAAAACTAAGAAAAAGTAATTCTTCACATGTTTCGTGATGAATAATGGCTCTCAAATCAAATTGGCTTTGAAATGGTCAAGTTTGGCTCTGGTAAAAGATAACTTCCTAGGTGGTTCACTCAAATATGTGTTAAAATTTATCTAGATGCGATCTCGGTTGTCCAAGGTTTCCCAAGGATTATCCTAGATTTATTCTACCCCCTCAAGCATAGTAGGTAACAAATGCGTCCATCATGTACTCTCACTGGGGTTGCGATACGAGATAAATTTGACGCTAAATCTCACGTGTATATTAGTCAAGTAGGTGTGCGGAGCACTTCCCATTTTTCCACAAGGTTCCCTCTTGCGTGGACTACTTTGGGGTTCCTAGGACCACCCCCATTGTTGTAGCTTAAGGCTTATGCCAAAGGGGTTATGTCCTAGTTTTAAGCGGATGGGGTGTACCCTTATTCGAACTTGCAAATCAAGTGTTTTGAATGTGGTGTGTTTTTAATATTTTAGACTTAATGTGGTTTAGTCATTCACCATTTGGAAACCTGCAACACACGTTTTATTAGAAAATTTTGTTTCGAACTCCTTTCTTTGACAAACGTTTTTTAGGTCTGCACTCAAGCATTAGTAGTTCTCAAGTAAATAACATTATTTAAAAGAGGATTAAGAGTTTATTTTGATTCTCAAGATCATCTAAGAATGTAAGAGAAGAGAATACACAACAAATAATCTAACTAAAAAGTAAATAAAAACTTTACAATTAATGAACCATACAAAAAGCTTGATAAATGTTCATTCCCTTACACCAAAAATGAAAGATGAAGTTTCCAATTAACAAAATTTTAGAAAATGAATACTAAATTTTCTTTTGACTCTCAATATCACCCTAAGGTGCAAGAGAAGAGCATATAAAAACTTTAGCCTAACTAGATAGAAATGGAAAATTTCAAATCAAAGTACCATAAAAAAATGCTTTGTACAAGGTTCATTCCCTTAAGAAAAATGAATAATCAAATTTCCAAGTTAATACAAATGTTTTTTTAATATTGGTAAATAGTTTTTTGAAAGGGACTATACCCTTGTGTACAAAAGGAGGCCTAAAAGCTTTGAATAAGAGAGAGGAGCAGAGAAGTCATGTATCAAAGCACAAAAAGTTACAAAGACAAAGACCACCGAAGCCTAGAAACAAGCAACACAAACGAGACTTAACAAAGACAAAACAACGGCAACAAAAAAGCAAGCCTACGGCCCAAGAAGCAAGTAGTAAACTGGACTACTTCTTGGCCGCTTGATCAATACTCATCTTTACTTTTTCCAAGCATGGTACATACCCAAAGCGGCGTGGTCATATGAAAGCGACATCCGTCTTATCGAGCTCCTCTCTGGTTCTTTTACTCTCTTTCTCATTGCCCCAAAGAGTCATCGGGACACCGCTGAGATGCGAAACACTTCTTGCATGACCTTCGATGAATTCCTCTATGGCCCTGAATGCTGCAATATTATACTCATGCCTAGTCTTCGTTTTCCCAAGGCGGGAGTCTAGGGAGGTCAGTTTTTTGTATATTTCATCAAGCTGGCTATTGCCAATGCTCCCTTCTCCCTCAATGCTTTTTTTGCCTTTTTGCTTAGCAAGATTTTTAACCTCATCCTTCAGCAATTTAAGCTCAGCCTCTAAGGCCTCCAATCTTCTAGAAGGGTTATCCGTTGGTGCCGCCTGAGGTGGCACTACTAATGTTCGGCGAGATCACGAGCAATGTCATCAAAGGTTCATCCCCTCGGCAGATAGACTCGAGGTTGAGTCTCCAGAAGCCCCGGTGACACGTTTAGAAGTAGAGACAGTGTGGGTGGCGGGGGCAGCAACGGGGAGGAAAGAAGGAGAAGCATGAGCAGACTGCATGGGGGCATCAGCACCGGAGGCGAGGGGGGCGATAGCGAGGGACAAGGGGAGACAGGATCGCGGCAGCAACGGAGCCCAAAGCCAGCCGGGAGAGGAAGGGAGACCGGGGAATTTAATAAAGGCGTTGCTTGTGAATAAGCGAGAATAAGTTAATACAAATGTTAAAAAGATAGAGATCATTTTTTTATAATTATCAATATCACCAAAAGGTACAAGATAAGAGCATACACAATATTTGGTCTAAATCAAGTAAAGCATGGAAATACAACATTTATTAAAATATTAAACATGTTAGAAAATGACCAGTTTTATAATAAATATTTTTTTGTAATTTTTGTAAGTATAAATCATGAATTGATGTTTTCATTGCATATTTTATTTCAATACCTTTCCAACGAAAAAAATAGAGACATTTCAAGTTCGTGAGAAAAATTTATAGATTTCTGAGAAGATGAGTTATGCATATGCTCTTATGCTCATGGGTATGCACTTAACATGTACTCAAAAATGTCAAAAACGTCACTCAATCTACAAATTTTTATTTTTTTCCAACCAAGATTTAATTTTGAAAAAAAAACATCACATTAGTATATTAATAGAAGACTCAACGCTATCAAACATTAACATTCACGATCAAAAACTTAACATTTTCAAGAAATTGACAAAACTAGTATGTAGAATGTTGAAAAAGTAAGCTCTAAAAATTAGAACATGTAGAAATATTGAAATTTTCTCACCAAGATTCAATTTTGAAAACAACCCACCACATTAATATATAAATATAAGACTTAACACTATCACAAACTAGCCTACATGCTCAAGAATTTAATATTTTCAAGAAAGTGACAAAACTAGCATGTAGAATGTTAAAAATGAATCTCTAAACATGAAAACATGGAGAAATCTTGAAATTTTCCCATCAAGATCTAATTTTGACAGCACTTATCCTCCTTTATAACTACAAGGAATACTCAAATCATGCGAACTCAAAAAAAAAAAAGTTAAGAAAAACAAGTTAGATCAACATTTGCAAAAGAGGGTTAGTAACAAAAATTGAAACTTAACTATAAAAACTTGAAATTAAGTACAAAGGAAAAGGAATATGTACCACCAAGTGTGAAAAATGTGTATATAAATTAGTTAAAAATATCTTAGACTCTATGCTCATTTAGGTGTAAGTAGAAAGGTAGGAGGAGGGCTTCTTGTATAGCCCGGTGGATAAAAAGAATCTCTACATCCCTTTATATGTGGGATAATAGAGAGGTTGGGTTAATTGTGGATACAAAAGGTTTAGAATAAGTTGAGTTTGTTTTATGAGAGTTTAACTTGTCCTCTAGTGATTCATGGGGATTGAGGGGTTTATTAATTAACCAAAGTGATAAATTAATAGGTGTGCAAGCTTATAGAAGTTTTTAGGCGAATAGTTAATATGATTTATGTTATGAGAAGATTTTAATCAAATAAATGACGATTTTTGCTTAAATAGAAGAGATAATTAATTAATTAAGAATAATTAGTTAATCTAGATAGAAATGGGTATTAATTAATTAAGAATAATTAGTTAATCTAGATAGAAATGGGAGTTGATTAACAGAAGGTCGTTAATTAGTGTCATTGTTGGATAGATGAGTTAATTAACTAACGTAATGTAATTAATTAACGATGATAGAAAATAAAATGTGTGATATTGATGATAGGTCATTACTTTTCAAGAAAGGTTATAACTATCAAAATTTAAGTATTTAAATTGCTCGAGATAAATTAAAGGTGTCTACATTAACCTTTTACTCTTTCACAAGAGTTCTTACATCACAATGTCAAGTATTCAAACATCATACTTTTGGAGGGAAAGTGTGACTGTCCTAATACATGCTATGAATGCCTTGAGAAGGCTTATTCGGACCTATTGGATCTATACCAAGCATCACCAAGGATGCCCCTGCATTATAATGTGTGAAAATTGTATATGACTGATGATCCAAATTGATTATGTTTCTTGGGATAACATACTAACAATGAGACTTAATATGTTATGAAAGTAAAACAAAAATTAAACTATTTATTATTGCAAAACGGTGGCATATTAAAAATGGAAAAACACTATAGAAGAGGAGTATGCCTTGAACGCCCTCTTCTTCACACCAAGTTACCTACTATATAGCCTTAGAATTTAAAAAACTTAGAAGTTACTGAAAATAATAAATGAAGGGTTCAAAATGAGAATTGAAAAGTCACCAACATGAAGATAGCATGTATCCACATAAGAAAAAGAAACGAACAAACAAAAGTGGAAAAATAGCTAAATTTTTGTGAATTACATTACTATTCTAGTAGGTCCACTTCTCGAGGTCGTATCTCCCTACTCATTGATTAGAAACTAAAACCACACAACTCCATAGAAAGATCTCAAAAGGTGCTAGTTTTGACGGCTTCAAAGTTAATGATGATGTATAACTTTGATGATACTTTCATTGCTTGAAAATGCTCCAAAGAACCTTGAATAAAAATATGAAAAGTATAGATAATCAAAAAATAGATTTTTGAATTTTTATAGAATTATGCTCTAAATCGCCATCTAAATAATTTGTTTCTCCATGAGAAGCAACATGAACATACCATGTTGCTTCTATATTTTTCATCAAGAGTGGAAATTTTTGTCTGAAATTGGTTCTTGGTGAACCACTTTCCCTAGTTGCATTTTGTCTTTCCTTCATCACCCGATAAAGAGGGATATGTTCATTCTTCATTTATTTGACCACTACATCAATGATATAATCGGTGTTCATTGGTGTCACATAATCTAAGCTCAACTATGTACTCTACATTTTCTCACCAACATTTGATGTGTCTAAAAGTGGTGGAAAGTATGGGTGAAGCAATTCTACATTAAACACTAGATAGAACATGGGGAAGGTTGGGAAGTTGGTCTTAAATGAATTTTCTCCCACTTTCTTGATGATGATTTATAGGGCATATGGAATAGATATGAGCTTCCTATCTGAACCCATGAGTTAATTTTTCTATAAATGTAACCAAACTTTTCTGGTGTGCTTGGAACTAATGGGGAACCTAATGTTTTTCATGACACCACTTGCACTTGTGAATAATTTACTCTATAATTGCATGAAATTCTTGTTAATGTGTCAAATCTAATAAAAACCTTATCACCTTATTTATTTCCCTTTAATCATGAGGTGAATCTTCATTGTTTCCATAGAAAGTGTTGCATTAATGAGGGTTAAGCCAAGACAACTGAAATGTGGTATGTCTTGTAGAACCATGATGAGCTCAATTATAATTGTGTTGGATATATTAAAGGATCTCATAATTTGCATGTGGATTTTTTAATGGTACATCTTAAGAAGATGTATAATCATGTAGTTCACCACCTCTGTCTTCGCATCACTTTGAGGATAAAATGTGGTGGAATTGCTCAAAATTTGTGTCCCTCATAAAATATAGTGTAGACTAGAAGATCCCAACAAACCTTTTGTCCCTATTTGACACAAGGCTTTGTGGTAGGAAAAAATGGACTCATACATTCTCAAAGAATTTTTTCTAGTATCCTTTGTTGAAATTCCCTTCTTATGAGGCATAACAATTGTCGACTTTGGAAATTTGTTGATTAGCAAAAATACAATATCATGTCCCTTGTGGTGCGCAAAACCCGACTTGAATTCCATTGAGACATATTTCCAAGGTTTTATGGAGAGGGAAGAGGCATGTACAAACCTTTCTTATAATTTGTTAGATTCACAATTATGTATGTTATGCAAGCCTTGATGTAATTGGTTATATCATGGAAAAGATTTGGCTAGTAAAAATGCTTCCATAAAATTGCCAATTTTTATCCACCCCAAAGTGACTAACCACTCAATTATAGTGAGCCTCCCAAATCATAATTTAATGCTCATCAGTAGGAACAAAGAGGTGTCCCACATGACACATAATCCCCTCTTTAAGATGGTAGTTAAGAACATGTCCACTAATTCTCAAGCTCTAGTATATATCATAGAAGTTAGAGTTGATTTCATATGAATGAGGCCACTCTATCCACCAAGGAAATTACATGAATTTGGAAAATTAACACAAAAAATAAAACCTTCCCTTGATAAGTTAAAAAGAAGCCTCAGATTGTATTTGAATGGAGAAAAATGGTTGAGTAATTCTCTATTGATTCTAATTGGTTTGAATAATTTTGTGGATTTTTGGATGCTCCAAGAAGTATTCCAAGTGGAAGATTGATCAAGTTATGAGCATGAAGATGATTGATTTGACTTGATTTGATATGGATAGAATAATAGTATGATTGATTGATTCACCAAGCAATTAAACAAAATAAAAGTATGAACTCTCAAGCTTGTTGGTGGATGATTTGTAAAAGAAAGACCATTGATTTATAGCTGAGGAAGGAGAATCCTCAAGCCAATATTAGATTGAGTTCATTTGGAGATAATTAAACATGACTAATTTTTTTAGTTGAGTTTCCAAATTGATTGAGGAGTTGAACTATTGTTCTATATTGACATGAATGAGTTATTGTGTATTTGGCAAGGGGTCTCACATGTTTTGGTCGTTTAAAAATATTAATTCCATATCCTTTATTTTATTCACCCAAAAAGTGATGTGAATGATTTTCTTTTGGAAGGACGTGAATTAATTTTGGATTGCCATGACTTGGGAGATATCTTTAGTTAACTCAAATGCATGATTTGAGTTAATTTAAACATATCTTCTTGAATTTAATAATGATTTTTAGCTTTAGTCATTAATTTTAGTCAACTTGAGTTGAGGATGTGGATAGGATGTGAGGATATTTAATTTATTTAAATATGAAAGTGGATATATGATTATTTATTTAATTAATTTGATATTAAATTAGATGATAAAATTAGCTAAGGGGGTGATAGGGTGCAATGAAATTAATTAATCAAGTCTAGAGAAGGACAATATGTTTAATAAGATTTTGAACGTTTATAATGCGTAGTGGTTATTTTGGGGTGTCTACATTTTCCCCTCTTTAAAGTGTTATTATAGAGTAATAGTAATTTAAAGATAGTAGACATGTGTAATAAAATGAAAAAATGATAAAGAAGTGTGAAGGAATACTTGATTTTCCCTAGCAAGACATGTGGATGTCCTAACGGTTACGGATTAGTACGGAGGAAATGCCCCTCAAGCGAGTGGGTGACACTGATAAAGTAGTTCACAACCACTTGGTGAGAGAGAGAGAGAGAGAGAGAGAGAGAGGAAGAATCGACCTATAATTTTAGTTAGGTAGGCGTTAAGGCCAAAACAGAGGAATAATGGTTATGAGAAGGGTATAAATAGAAGGGTGGTAGGGTTGCAAATATTATTGGTCATTTTTTATCTTATAGTTTATTTTCCCTACGAGTGAGATTGTTTTGGATCGTGAGATAAATGGCTTGTCATCTCGCATCATGTAGATTGGGTGCGAGAGTTTTTCCAGGGCTCCTTATGATGACGGTGTGGTATGTATCCAAAAACATATCTTTTGAATGCATTTATTACTTATCAAGCCTAAAAGAAGTTTGAAAAGCAACGCTAGCGCACGCAATTATTTGTGCTAGCGTAAATGTATGTGGGTTAGCGTGAATAGGTAGGTGCACTAACATGTTACATGCACTTTTGTATACATAGACGCTCTAGTGTTATTAATGAACATGCTAACGTAACATGTGCTAGTGCTAGGGTATGTGCGCTAGCGTTAAGGTATGTGTAGTAGTGTAAATTAGAAGACATATAAGAGATTTAGGGAATGAATTCAAAGAAAAGGGAATTTTTAATGGGTCTACCAATGTTGTTTGGTTTTTACAATAGATACTATATTCGTTAGATGTTTAGGAGCATCATGGATGGCTACTGATCATTCGAGTTACGGGTTACTCGAGAGAAAGAAAAGGGGTTTGAGTACATTGTTATAGGTGATATGCCTATCATATGTTGCTCAACTTATAGATATTATGTTGGATCACCGCTTATTGATTGCATTGCTGAGATATGGCACAATGAGAGTCAAACATTTAGATTACCTGTGAGGGAAAGGCTAGTCACTAAATTTTTTTAGCATCTTGATATTATATTTAATGAAAAATTGTAATCCTACAAAGTAAAGCTTCATAGCCATCCAAGTTTTTGGTGCGAGGAATTGTAATTTATTTGAGGTAGAGTATTTATACTATTTTAGGCCTTATAAGATTATTCCTACCCCAATTTATTTTTAGAACAAGAACCATCGAATACAAAGACCATAAACTGAATTGTCTTGGTTTTCTTCTATCAATTCTAGTTTGTCCACATCTGATGTGTATAATCCAACATCACTTGAAATACTTTACTATTTCATTATTGGAATTATACTCAGTTATCATATTCTTCATTTTAGGTCCCCTCTCTATCTTCATCTAGTTTTGAATGCCTCTCCAAGGAAGCCACAAGTGAGACTAATCGGTTGACATATAAAAATTTAAAACCTTTGACATGCCCCTACTTGACAACATGTCATGTGCCTCGGGGATATTTGCAACCTGAATGTCCATGAATCATTGAATTCCGATCCACAGTCTTAATTGCATATGAACATTAAGAAGTTACCTAATTAATTCTACCTTAGAATTGTATGCGGTAAGCATGTAAGTCCATGTTTCTTGAAAATTTTATAGGGCATAATTTTTGCAGATTCTCCTAAATCAACTATGAATTTATGAAATTATTTCCCAAATACCACATGTGAGTAAAATCAATTGACATATAACCATTGAAAATATTTGACATGTCCCTACTCGACAACAATGCATATGTCTTAGGCATATCTACAACTGAATTTCTATAAATTGTTGAATTATAGGATTAGGTGTTGATTGCATATGAACATTCAGAAGTTACCCAATTAATTCTACCTTAGACTTGTCTAATTGGATCAATACCCTATCAAATTTGATTGGGGTAAGCATCTAAGACCAAGTTTCTTGAAAATGCTATATGGAATAATGTTTACAAATGTTCTTGAATCAACCGGGAAGTCTTGAAAGTATTTCACAAATAATCCAACAATCAAAAGGAAAGGAGGAACTTCAATTTTGCATATATACAAAGAAATATTGGCATGAGAAGGTTTTTAAGGTACCACTAGGGTCTAATTGTTTGAATATTTTAACAATAAATCTAGTTATTCTATGATTTAAACCAACTCATGCAGAGTTATGTTTTCTTTAATTTTAAAAATTTATGTTGGAGGTGACAAAGACTGAGAGGGTGGGGGGTGAATAAGTCCCCAATAAAACTTACTCACTTGTGCTTCAAACCCTAACCACACAAACTCATGTAGAACACATCAAAGCATATAATATTTTATAATGAAGTAAAATCAATGCAAGGAACACAATATAATATCAAATACACATATATTTATAATATAAGAAGATACACACACTTATAAAGATATCAAATGAAATTATTAAGGGCAATTTCTTCAACAATGATCCACAAGATATAATGAAGTTCTCGAAGAAAAACAACAATGTCTCATGAATACATATGAAGATGTGTAACTATGAGAATGTCTTCAAATTAAATATCAGATCTGAAAACACCTTATAAACCTACAAATTACATCAAAATTATATGAAGATAACATCAAAACACAAGCATCCTAATCTATCCTCCTTCTACAACTCGCTCTCAATGAAACAACACAAACTTTTTGTTGCTCAAACTCTTCTCATGAAAACTCAACCGAGATGTTTTCGTATAATTTAATTCTAGGGTTTTGGGCTAGGCCCAAATGGTTTTTATTTTCAGAAAAATGGTTCTTCAAAATAAGATAAAAGGGGTTTCAAAAAGCTAGAACCATTGCACCCAGAAACTCCATTTTATACCATTTCCCTGATTCAAATTCAAAGGAGGAAATTTTCCCTCTACTTGCACTACCATATCCTAAAAAAATCTCATAATAATCACTCTAAAATTCACAATCGACCCATATAGGTCGGCATATCAAAAATACTTCATCCATGCACCAAAAATCCCAAAAACCCTTACATTGGGATGACAAAAATCTCCTAATCCCAAAACTATTTTTGGTAAAGATATAAAAATCATCACACATGTTTAAAATAACATTTAAACATCATATATGGTGTAAATTTATCTCATCCAATGAAATTATTTCGTTTCTTGGGCCTAGTTCCTTTTCTGATTCTCAAAACAACTATTTCCTACACCCATACTGCAACTTTGGAAACTTCATTTGATCACCAAATCACTATAAAATATAAAACCATATAATATAGCCACTTTATGGAATTTTAAGAACCTATGTAACACTTAAATGAAAGTTATAATCCTTTAATCAACCTCTTGATCAAACCACAACTACTTTTTCCTTCACCAAAACAACTGCCAAAAATATGTTTTCAAAGCTTAGCTCATACTTTTTTACATACATTAAATACCTAATATTTTATTCATCGAATTCCAAATTCATCCCTCTTCACATTTCAGGTGATATAAATCATCACCAAATCCATCTCATTCTTCAAATACCTTTAAACTTTCACGAACACATCCTGTCTTGAATTGCCAAAAATATTCTTGTCCAAATAATGACCTGAAAACCATGCCAAATCACCTTATCATGAGATAAAAATTATATAAATGGAAATATATCTGAATCTTTTTCTAAAACAACTTTAATAACATTCAAACTCTACATGTAGCTCAAGATATAGCCATTTCTTGAACCTTGTTATTTGAGATCCCAAAACTACTCTTTGACCATTCAACTTGTATGAGCCTCAAAACAACATGTACCTTCATGAAAAGGATCTTAAACATTAATTTACCTCGAGATAAAATTCCATTCGTCATGCATCATAAAATTTACCTTTTACTCCTTTGGACCATCTTGTCCTAAAACCTTCTTCAAAAAATGCAATTTTTAGGTTGGGTGCACTCATCATCATGACCTAAAACATACTTTTATGTAAACATAATAGAGTCCTCTACAACATCCAATCATCACTTTTTATTAACCACTTGAAACTCATTCATTATACTTCACTTTCGCAAATTGGTCTTACCTAAGGTTTAACTAGGGTTTTAGACCATTTTACCTTCTTAAAATTTGTTTATAAAATACTAATGATAAAAAAACCTCATTGGTTTTGAAACCTTCTAAAATTACCGTAGAATCATCCTTGAAAGCCACAAGGTCCCATGAAAATCACACTACTCACAATGAGAATCTGAAGTTCAACTTCGAGCTAGAAAATCACTTGATTTTGACCTTGCCTCACATAAACTATCATATCTAGAAAATACACATCATGGGAACATAAAAATGTTCTCAAAGCACTATGAAACATCCATATAACATCTCAAATCATCATAATTTCAATTTCATACCTCAATTTCTCTAGTAACTAAGACTTACCTATGCTTGCATGTTTGATCCTCACTGTAGAAGTTAGGGTCAACTGAAAAAATGTAATAACTGATCACAAAACCTCTGAAAATGTTGCAAAAATACCTGATATGTTATGAAATAATTGTATGCATGCTTTCATTGGATCATATGGCTCTAAACCACTCTGTCACACCTCCAAGCAACCATACCTGCTCCCAATGAGCACATGTAACATAGTGAACCACCTATCTTAGGAACCATGAAAATACATGTGAGTTCCCAAGAACCCTCAAAACATGATATCCATCATTTCAACATGCTTTTCAAGCATCCAAGAATCTCATATTGTTATGTTGCATCTCCAATCTGAATAGGCTTGCAAGAGCAAACAATCCTCACTGAATCCCACTGTATTAGCTCAAACACATTTAAACCAGCATGTTAGAATCAATTATAACATCATATTACCTATAAAAACATTAAATTTTTCATTAATTTGGTTTTCATCAATTACAACACCTATTAAGACCACATGCCAACAATCTCCCCCTTTGTCATTGATGGAAAACACCCTAAACTTCTCCCCCTTTTTATATTAATGAAAAAGGAATAACTTACATTCATTACCTTCTTTAGATTCATACCATCATTTTTGGTTGGAAACATCAACCAAAGGTCTCAAACTAGCTCCATCTCTTGATTTTTGCACAAAATTTGATTTTTCCTTCATTTTAGGCATGCAAACACCATGCTCCCCCTGGGTCAAGCACATACATCATCTGAACATCATCAAGGAACATAAATAAAGCATCATCATACCTTTCTCTGGAGTCACAACATCATTCTTAACCTTTTATGTATGCACTGATCAAGAATTTCTTCTTAAACCCTATTTTAGCCAGCAGAAGAGAACATTGTAGCATCTTTATTATCCGAGTCATATGCATCTTAATTATACCAATAATGTCAGTTCTAAGAATTTCACATAATCATATTATATTACTTGATCTCAGATCATCATGACTAGGCTTGATTCATGTTAAAGAACCAAAAATTATTCCTTCAAGGTAAGCAATATATCATTTAGGACTTATGATATATTAACCACGTCTTTAGAGAAAAAATGACAAACTTTGGAAAGCAATAGGATCTCAAACTTCTCTTGAAACTTCCTTTTGTGGCTCCCACTGGGCCTAAAAGCACTATCTTTAATAGATAGGCACAAAAACATTCCACTTACCTTGATTCTAGGCATGAAATTACTCTGGGAAACTTTTTCCCAACCCAAAACCACTTTCTTAGTCATGTATTTGTCAAATTTGACTAAGAAAGACAACTTTTTTTCTTAAAGTAAAAAAACATTCTCATTTATACAACATAAGTCTAGAGATCATCATTTAAACTTACCAATGATCCTAAATAGTCGCTATACCTTCTTGAACCTAACTAAAACTTTGAGACACTTTATCACATTCCTTATTCATACATGTACTTGACTCGACTCTCCTTGATGCAACAATTTTAGAATCATGAGCACTTCTTCGTAACCATCATGGTGCAAGATAAACATGATACTCTTAAGAATCAAGTAAATTTCTAAACCATGCATCTTATTAGATTCAATAGAAAAACACCTACGAGGTCTTGATCTTGATGCTTTTTTATTTCGTGGATGTGCTAGTAATCTGCAGAGAATCACTATCTATATCTGTAAGAATAAGTATTTTTATTCCCATGATTAGAGCATCATATATGCATTCTTCATATTTCACAACTTCTTCATCAAGTGTCGGAGATAAAATACCTCCATTCATAACCTAGGAAAAAATCTAATTTGCACTTTGAACCTTCATACTACTATAATCTGGACCCTTCTTAACTCAGGATTAATTTTTTGACTTGTCTTCATAAGAGTACTCTTCGAGATAAGACACATATGCTTCTTACGGAGTTCAAACCATCATTTAGAATTATATATTACTATAGCAATATCTTCAACCTTATACTGTCTCCTACAAACTTAGAAGAACACTATACCATCTTTAGGACACTAAACCATCACACTTTCACTATAGAGATTTGTAGTTTGTAGTCACATATATTCTAAGTTCTTTACTAGTCATCATTGTGCCTTGAAAATCTATATACAACTCCTTGAAATGATTATTTCATGATTTTCACTTCCTTTATGTACTGGACCTTGAGATGATCACAATATGTATATTTCACTTTGATATACATGTCTAAAAATTCAATTAGTATATTACTCGAAACGTACTCAAGAAATTTCAATTGTGAAGCAATCTTGTCAATCCCTTGAGTAAATTCACACACCTTTCATTTCTCAAGTAGAAAATAAACACTAGATATGCCTTGACAGTTGAGAAATCAAACTAAATACATCATTATGAACTTAGAGGTAGAATTAGGATTTTAGTGCCCAAACCATTGACATGCGAGATATACACTTCCACCTACTAGTCTTCAAGTATCAATGCTACATGAAACCACTTTTCGGGATAGAAAAATTCATTCACAAGCTTCACTATCTTATCAAATATTTATAACTTTTGTAGATGATCATATTGATACTTAAATACATTGATATATTGTTGTCCATTATTCTTTACCTTTGATGACTTCTTGGGACTTGGGGTAGTGAAATAGTTTACCACTGTGATGAAATTCATTTTCAACTTCGAGACCTTGTCATAGCTTACTTGATCCATATCGGACCCTTCTTATTATGAGTATCATTGTTTGATGCTTGAATCCTTGAATCACTAGCATAGACCCTTATTGAGATAACCTACCCCTATTTTGAGAACAATGAAATATTATTGGAACATTAGTATATCACATTCAAAGTCTTCCATGAGCATGTAACTTCTCGGAAATCCTCTATTCTTCTAGAAAAATGATGTTATCCATCTTGTCTACCTTGTACTTGGAGATCATCTTCAGAGTGGAGACACAACTTCATCACATTTATACATCTTCAAGTTTTATCATAGTCTTACACTTGTAGATCATAGGTGCTCATTATAGTTCTCAACCTCTTCGTAGTATTCACTGGATCATGTTTTCCTGAACCAACGAGTAAGTACATGAAGTTGGTGGACAATTCTGTGGACATAAAAATTGAAATTCAGGAACCACGATCGTGGTTTATATACCATGATCATAAAACCGCGATCGCGGATTCGCAGTTTGGTAATTTCGAACCTAAAAATCCGATTTAGAACCACGCCCATTTTTCATTTCAAACCGTGATTTTTCCTAGACATTTTTCACTCGAGCTTTGAATACCACCTCAAAATTGCTCATCGGACTTCTGAGATAGCGATAGATTCAACCATGCCGCCAAGACGAGGAGGTAAGCCCCCGATTTTAATCATTTTTTTGCATTTTAGTTTTTTTTGCATTTTAGGTTTTTTTTTGCATTTTCATGGGTTTTTTGAAATGTTTGTTTATGTATACAATTTTCTTGTTTTATCAGTTGGTCGGCAAGCTCAAAATCATGCAAACCATCAAAACATTCCTCAAAACCCACCGAACATTCCTCAAAACCCTCCGAACATTCCTCAAAACCCTCCTCCAAACATAGATCCGCCTCCTGTGGCTCCTTCTGTCCCCACTGAGCCAACAGGAACACAAGATAATATCATTGGAAGAATCCGAGAAAATAAAATTGTCATTGAGAACCTAATTCAGACTATAAGACAAAATCATGCTACAAATCCATCCCGCATGACTTTAGCCAATACATTGCAAACATTGATTGGTGAAGTCGAGTCCGCAACCAACCAAATACATAGATGGAATACCTTTAGAGGTGACTGTAGGTGGTGGTGGTATGGATAAACTATCCCATGCGGCCGTAAAAAAGAAAATTTTTTTGAAAAGACCTCATTTGTGCATTATTTACCGACCCTAGAACCAATGCCCCCCGCAGTTACTTGCAAATGGTTCCCAATCCATTGGTGCCACGATGACCAAATCAAAACAATTTTTGGGACCGATGGTGGATGGTTTTTGATTATCCACCATGCAACAACAATGAGGTTCCTCTTTATTTTTGAAGAAATTATATTCATGAGTTCGTGCTCAATGAGGTCCCGAATTATTTTGACTTTTCTGACTTTTTTGGTCGAGGAGGTGGCTCTGCACAGAGTAGACCTGGTGCACGCATAGGTCAACCTAGGATCCCCCATGCCCCAAAACCCCCACTGCCTTTAGTTATCCCTCCTACAGTGAAGGAGGTTGTGGAGATTGATACATTGCATGCATTCGAGGGAGCTCACCGACACTCGACCCAAGATAGTGACCAGATTGCATCTGGTGATGTTGGTGGAGGTGCCAGTTCTAGCGCACCACACCACTGTGGATCATGTGGTGCCGTATGCATTGTGGGTGAGACATCATTTGCTGGTTCACAGGATTTCTTTTCTATAGATGAGATGTTGGGGAATGTTTTTGAACTCGGTGCCACACGATATTGGTCTTTCATAGGTAAATTTTCAAATAAATATATATATATATATATATATACAATAGTTTAATTCACATGTTTTATATTTATATATATATATATATATATATATTTGATTGTACGTCATGTACATACATGTAAAAAACTAATTTTTTATTTTATTTTAAATAGCAAGAGCCGGTGAAGGAAACATCCAAAGCATCGACATGCTAGCTACATCGCACTGGGCATGTTTCAAACGTAAGTTTCAAGTCAGACAAACTTACATTTTTAATTTCATTTGATTGCACTAGATTATTATTATAATGTTTCACGTGTATGTTGTACATATTAATATGTTTTCTTTTATACATGGAGCCTCAGTGGGTCATCATCTCGCTCCGGGAACCGAGGCTACTAAAGCACGCCTCACATGAGTTTTACGCAGTTAGTAAATCTCTTTACACTTTGTTTCTAATTACTGGAAGTTCACGTGGATTACATGCTTTGGACCTCTGTTATGTGGTGCACAATCATGTAGATTTTAATATTGATTTGTACATGTTTTTTGTATAGCTTATGACTGCTAGAGAGACTCCTCCATATATGCAGAGACTATGGAGGCTATCGAGAGATCGCCACAAGATCTCGCAGATCCACTAACTGAGGTACAATTTTTCAAATTTGTTAAATTTTGGAGGTTCATTATTTCTTATTACTTAAATCTACAATATCAAATTTTGTATGTATATGTGAAATATTTAATTTGAAAATTAATTATTTATATGTAGCTTACCCTCGTGAGTCTATTGTTGTCCCTGTGATGCGTCAACAACAAATTGATAGGGATCATGACATCATGTAAGATTTCACATGCATTTTAACTAAATTGTACAAGTTTCTAAATTTTGAATGTATTTTAAAATTTTGGGTGTTAAAAACTTGTTGTTTATGAATGTGCAAAGTTAGGTCAGCAGCATGCTTAGAGACACCTAGACCACACGGATGAAATCCAGTAGTGGCATCTCCTCCACTACATCCCTGTGTCGTGGACGTGCTACTTCTAAGCAGGCGAAAAGAGAGGGAAGATGTTTCATGAGTAGATTCATAGTCCACCAGGATGTACATATATATATATATATATGGGCCATCTGGTCCTAGTGAACATGTTTCTTCATATAGTCCATTGTATATATATAGCCTTTTATGACCGCATGTGGTCCCATATGTACATTATGACACACTTAGTTCGAGATGTACACATACATTATGAACTTATGTATATATTTTCAGAGACGTGTGTCTGGAGCACACTTTGTTTGATTCTTATATATCCATGTGTGTTGGTTTTCATAACGATAAATCTGAACTATATATGTTTGATTTGATTTCATTGCATGTATGATATCCTTCTATGTATGTTTTCATAACCATTTAAATTAGTTCTATGATATGTATGTTTGATTTAAATATTTAATCATGTCTTCTTGTATTTGGATTGAGATGAATTTTTTTCATTAGATTAGGTATTTTCATATGGTTTCCTGCTTCAAATTTCAAGTGTTTTCGATCTCTAGAATTGCAAGGATCTAAAAAGGCAAGTTTTTTCTCTGAAATTTTAAATGGGATGCTATAAAAAATTAGGGTACCAATGGAAAATATTTTTAGATCATCTTCAAGGAGTTCATGAGTAGAAGTTATGGGCAAAATTACAGGGAAATGGAGCAAAAATGAAGGAGATATGAGCAAAAATGTGATTTTTGCAATAGGGTTTCTTGAAAATTTAGTAGCATAACTAAATACTAGCAGCAATGAAGGAAAAGGAAATATTAAAAAGGGATTAAAAAAATGGCTAAGTGTATGTTTATACTCACCTCTTAACATTAACCTAGCTAACTCACCTTCTAACTCATCCTTGACCATTCTGGATTAACCCGGGTTACATGGCATGACAGGGTAGGGTTACAAGCCTTAAGTGACAAAGGGACTTAAAGGGGTGATAATGTGAGAAGGGGTTAAGTATTCATGAGAGGGGGAAACATAATCAAGTTGGGGTGTTGAGGAATTGAATACCTAGTGAGAATGTTACAAGCCTTAAGTGACGAAAGGGAGAGATTTCATGTGGTGGTGCATTCTGATGTCCCAAGTCAAAAGGGTAAAAATTTGACAAGAAGCCCTTATTAGTATTCTTAGGTTCCACCCATCACATGAAGAATCCTCCTCTAATGAAGAATCAACTCATGTCATGTCTTCCTCCGCGGAAGATCTTGAATGATGAGGCTTTTCCATAGACCATCTTGTTGAACTGAAACTACAAATGAAACTTTCTCATCTTCCAAGATGTTCACATGCTCCAATGTGTTGAGTCAATTCTCGTGAATGGCATTGATATTTCCACATGACTAAAATATTTTTCATTTAACTCTTCATAGGATTCTAGAGATATAACCTATGATCTCTACAACAAGGGCTGAACTAAAGTATTGACTATCAAGGAAAGGGTCACAAATATTTTCCTGAACCAATTCTTAAAATTTGAATCCTGAAGATTCTTCATGTGGAATTATTCTCCCTGAGAGGAGTACCAAGCTCATGCATTCTTGTGCCAAGATCTTCCAAAAATTTTGATACATTCTCCTCATGGGATTCAAAATCAGAAATGGCTTCTTTTAGAGCATCAAACCTCTAGGTGATGGTATGGGACAAAATGTCATACAAGTTCTCTGAGTTAGATGAAAACACACCTGAGCTCACCAAGGAATGAGAATCAAAATTATTCATCTCACTCGCAAATGGGAGATTATTTTCCCAATGGAATTTCTCTTTCTTGATCTCAACTCTATTCCTATTGATTTTCAAAAATATGACCAAGAACAATCTAAACAAAGAGATAATCTCAGGAAATAGATCATGTTCCCTTTTTCAAGGATCATGCTCACCCAATGGTCACATGTCCTTCTTTGCAGTATGAATGCTTGATCTTGCTTGATGGACTGGGGGGTTGAAGTTTCAGATGGGAGACATTGCTTCAATTTGAGGTAGAGATGATTAATCTCATGCAATCAATGATGGCACTTATGAATAAAAGGTCCTCACACATGTGTTCCCTTAATTTTTTGATGATTTACTTATACTCCTAATTTTGTGTCTAGTGATCTGTGATGAAGAATCCTATTACAATGCAAAAATAATGAGCATGTAAGCACATAGTTGGGGCAGCAGAGGATGGAGAGAGATCACCACAACAACATAGCTCAAGAGAGAAAAGCAAGGACAGTGATGAAGCAGGTCTAAGAGGACAGAGGCAAGTCCAAAGAGAACAAGAGAGATGGAAGGTAAACAAGTGACATTGAATGTTTTGAGTCCTAGGAAATGAACGGAGGTGAGGAGTGAGAAGTCATGCCTCAGACATTGTGGCACCAAACCAAATCGACTATGCCGAGCACATCCGGGGTGGCAGGTGAATGCTAGAGGAGGTGGTGTTTTGGGTGCGCGACAAGGTCGTTGCTTCCGGCTACTTTGTTCGGGCGTAGTCCCTTAAGAGCCCTGAGACCAAAATATCATTCAACTTCGACGGTGACTACTTCAGACTCCATGGCACCTAGAGATGCCTCGTCTAATCCGACACCTCGGCGTAGGGACCCTCTACAAAATCCTCTCTCTGGTTTTTTCTTCCCATTTTGGTGCTCTCGCTGCCCTATTGTTTGCAAACGCATGAAATAGTGCAAGCTGGAGCCAAGTGATTGGTCATATTTTCAATGCTATATTTTGCAAACGGTGGGTCGTGGCACCAAACCAACTATGCTGGCACATCCGGGTGGCTAGGTGAATGCTAGAGGAGGTGGTGTTTGGTGTGCGACAAGGTCGTTGCTTCCGGCTACTTGTTCGGGCGTAGTCCCTTAAGAGCCCCGAGACCAAAATATTCTCAACTTCGACGGTGACTACTGACTCGTGGCACCTAGAGATGCCTCATCTAATCCAACACCTTAGTGTAGGGACCTCTAAAAATCCTCTCTGGCTTTTTTCCTTCTCATTTTGGTGCTCTCGCTGCCCTATTGTTTGCAAATGTGAAATAGTGTAGTTGAGCAAGTGATTGGTCATTCAAACGCTATATTTTGCAAATGGTGGGTCATGGCACCAAACCAACTACACCGCACATCTTGGTGGCTAGTGAATGCTAGAGGAGGTGGTTTTTTTGTGTGCGACAAGGTCAAGGTCGCTGCTTCCGGCTACTTGTTCGGGCGTAGTCCCTAAGAGCCCCGAGACCAAAATATCATTCAACTTCGACGGGTGACTACTCTGACTCGTGGCACCTAGAGATGGCTCATCCGATCTAACACCTCAAAGTGTAGGGACCCTCTACAAAAATCTCTCTTGGTTTTTTCCTTCTCATTTGGTGCTCTCTCGCTGCCCTATTGTTTGCAAACACGTAAAATAGTGCAGTTAGAGCCAATGATAAGGTTGTCAAATGCTATATATTTACAAATGGTGGGTCATGGCACCAACCGACTACCACGTTAACATGTATGGAGTGGCTAGGTGAATGCTAGAGGAGGTGGTTTTTGCAGTGCGCGACAAGGTCGTTGCTTCCGGCTACTTGCTTCGGGCGTAGTCCCTTAAGAGCCCCGAGACCAAAATATCGTTCAACTTCGACGGTGACTACTGACTCCGTGGCACCTAGAGATGCTCCTCATCTAATCAACACCTCAAGCATAGGGACCCTCTACAAAAGCCTCTCTCTTTTTTTTCCTTCTCATTTTTTTGCTCTCTGCTCCCTATTGTTTGCAAACGCATGTGAAATAGTGTGCAGTTTGAGCTAGTGATAAGGTTGTCAAATGCTATATTTTGCAAACGGTGGGTCGTGGCACCAAACCGACTATCGCCGAACATCCGGGTGGCCAGGTGAACACTAGAGGAGGTGGTGTTTCAGTGTGTGACAAAGGTCGTTGCTTCCGGCTACTTGTTCGGGCGTAGTCCCTTAAGAGCCCTGAGACCAAAATATCGTTCAACTTCGACGGGTGACTACTCAAACTCCGTGGCACCTAGAGATGCTTCATTTGATCCAAACACCTGGCATGTAAGGACCCTCTACAAAATCCTCTCTCTGTTTTTTTCCTTCTCATTTTGGTGCTCTCGTTGCCCTATTGTTTGCAAACGCGTGAAATAGTGCAAGTTTGAGCAATGATAAGGTCACAAATGCTATATTTTGCAAATGGTGGGTCATGGCAACAAACCGACTACGTGCCAACACATCTAGTGGCCAAGTGAATGCTAGAGGAGGTGGTGTTTTGGTGTGACAAGGTCGTTGCTTCCGGCTACTTTGCTTGGGCGTAGTCCCTTAAGAGCCCCGAGACCAAAATATCGTTCAACTTCGACGGTGACTACTCTGACTCAGTGGCACCTAGAGATGCCTCATCCGATCCAACACCTCAAGCGTAGTAGGACCTCTACAAAATCCTCTCTCGGTTTTTTCCTTCTCATTTGGGTGCTCTCGCTGCCCTATTGTTTGCAAAACGCGTGAAATAGTGCAAAGTTGAGCTAGTGATAAGGTCATCAAACGCTATATTTTGCAAACGGTGGGTCGTGGCACCAAACCGACTACGCCAACACGTCCGGGTGGCCAGTGAACGCTGCTAGAGGAGGTGGTTTTTGTGTGCGACAAGGTCATTGCTTCCGAGCTACTTCTTGTTTGGGCGTAGTCCCTTAAGAGCCCCGAGACCAAAATATCGCTCAACTTCGACGATGGGTGACTACTCGGACTCGTGGCACCTAGAGATCTCGTCGATCCGACACCTCTACGTAGGGACCTCTACAATATCCTCTCTTAGATTTTTCCTTCCCAGATCGGTGCACACGCGTAGGTATGGTCTTGTAAACACTTGGGGAGGAGTCGTTTTCAAAATTTACAACATTTTCAAAATTTACAACATTTTCAAAATTTACAACTTTTTCAAAATTTACAACTTTTTCAAAATTTACAACATTTTCAAAATTTACAACATTTTCAAAATTTACAACTTTTTCAAAATTTACAACTTTTCAAAATTTACAACTTTTTCAAAATTTACAACATTTTCAAAATTTACAACATTTTCAAAATTTACAACTTTTTCAAAATTTACAAAATTTTCAAAATTTACAACATTTTCAAAATTTACAACATTTTCAAAATTTACAATTTTCAAAATTTACAACTTTTCAAAATTTACAAATTTTCAAAATTTACAACATTTTCAAAATTTACAAATTTTTCAAAATTTACAACATTTTCAAAATTTACAACTTTTTCAAAATTTACAACTTTTTCAAAATTTACAACTTTTTCAAACAATGAAAGCTTCTCTTAGCTTCGAGAATTTAAAATTCTCTACTAACAGTGCCAACCACGTGAAGGTGGAAGCTTTTCTGGCACCACTAACCTAAACATAAAAGTGTTAGTCAAAGAAATTTAAGTTTCAAATCAAAACCATATACTATCTATATATACAAAATACACAAATTTAAAATAAAATATATTCAAACTTAAATCTAGATCTTTAAACTAACAAATATATATATATTGAAAAGAAATTATATATACTGTACATGAGCATGTAAATTCATTCCAATGAACCATCAGGATCGGATCTACTCTGAATAGCAGACAAGATTGCTTCATGATCTGACTCTCGAACCTTCCAAAGAATCTTGTTATTAGGCCTTCCTCGATATCTATACACTGAATATTTGTCCTAGAACTAGATGCGAATATAAGAGTATTTTCCGTGTGTCTCAAAGTCTTCAAACACCCAAACAGAGGAGTTTTTTAATGGATACCATCGAAGCCAAGTTCCAAAGAACTACCACTCGACCTCGTAGGATACTCAATATCTTTGCCATCTATAATAGGAGAAGTCAACTTCTTTCTTTCCTCGATGCAACGACATAAGAAATAGTCTGTTCCTTCTTCATTGTCTCTTCTCGTCACAATTACTATGCAAACACATGTCCTACAAAAAAAACAAAGGTGAACAACTCAAATTTAAATTACATATTAAAATTTCAATGGACATAACTCAATACAAAAATTAAATAAATAACCATAAATACCTTGTCGCACCAAAATCAAAATTTTGTCAAAGTCCTTGGATGTTGCAACTTCATCGCGTAGAAACAAGTCGTAATGCTTGTGGAGGTCGATAACCAGGAAGCGGAGTTAGAGGCCTACAAATCCATCCTTCCACCCATTCTTGTGAATCACACTCAAGAAAGTGACAAATTCGATACAAGATGCACAAAAACATGTCAAATTTCTTGTCCATACGGCCCACGAAGTAGCATCTGAGCTACAAAATGAGTGCATATCACTCGGGACCCAAAGTGAGTGTCATACAATCCTCGTAGTTAGCAATTTGTTGTTCCTCTATCAACCAAAAATATCGTGAACTGTGGAATTTTTTCTTGAGAACCTCGGGCCATGTTGTCAGTACACCATTCCACTATGCTCTTTGCATCTTTTAATTTAGCACCATCTTTGTACTTCAACTCTTCTCTCGCAAGAGCTCTTTTCACACATGCCCCTGCACCATCATGCTCTCCTTTTCCATGTCCAACCTCAGTGAAACTCCAAATATGTTGCACACCCATCTTGACGTGCATTCTACTCATCCAATAAAACATTCATGCATTCTTAAACTGAGACGTGTAATTATCTGGACCATATATAATGTTGTTTGAAGTGGATGTCCCTATCGACAAGTTTCCATAAAATAACCGGAAACACCTCTTGCACAAATTCAAGAGAATGAGTACGATCATCACCGATATAAAAGTGGTACTTTAAAAATTTTATTGATCATTCTCTAGACTATCAGAGAATGTAGAAATGTTATATGCACAAAAATGGCAACTTGTACCGAGTTGTAATATTGCGATCAACCTCCATTTGTGGTTGTAATGTGTAATTCTCTGCAAAATCGACCACTAAAACAATAGTACCAATAGGAAATGTGTCTTTGCATAGCTTGAACTATTCATCCAACCATCGAGCTCTATGTGTATGCCTCGCATACTCATAAACAATTTCATCCTTAAATTTTCTCAAAAATTAGAAAATGGGCATTTGTTCTGTAACTAGCTCACACCGTTTAGACTCTTTTCCATCTTTCAACTGGTATGCAACTGATTTATATTTATCAAACTCAACTAAATTATGTCCTATTGTACCTTCAATTTTCTCATGGATGTAACTTTCCAATTTAGGTAATCCGCCGCATGTACTACAACTTCCATCTAAACAATCCTGACTATAAAAAAATTGTCCAACTTCTTTTTCACAAAATATAGTAGGAATGAAATCCTGGAAGATATTGGTGGAACTTGAACACCACATTCTGATAACATAGTTTCAAAATGAAAATTAGAACGAATACGTAAAAATTTAGCATAATGCATCACAAATTCAACATGTTGCCTACAACAACAAGTGGTGCGAGTGTGGTTGATTTTCACATAGAATGGTTTCAACATTTCAAAAAAACGTTGACTAATTTTAATTTCAGATTCTCTTGTTCAAACTTATGAAAAAATTGAGTTTGAGTCATATCTAAGAAATGCTTTGGATGTGGTTCACGATTAGTAGAACCAACTCTCCGTTTTATAACATCTCTTGTATTAGGTGAAACTCTAGTGTTATCATGCCAAAATTTAATAACAACTTCTCTTATAAAGATCAAAATTATTTTTGTCCTTCCTTACGGTGCTCTAGCATAAAATGCCCAAAAATCGGCATTATTGAGTGATCAAGGATATTACATCTTTCAATTGCTTTCATTAGAGTTTTTCGATTAACTTGCAACATTCGACTTGTTTGCGTAATCAAACGTTGTTTTTTTATTGATTCACTTACAACACTAGTAAAGCAAGTACACGACGCACAATATTACTATCCCTAGTGCAGGTCTCTCGACACCAACAATGTGATATGCATCATGAAGGTTTTCAACAATTGTAGAGGTTTGACCACGTATATTAGATGTCAATCCTAAGGTGTTTAATGTAGGTCTCATTTTAATCAATTTCATCAAACTAACTAACAATCGACATCTTTGGGAATCATTTAAAATTTCAAAATGATTATCCCAAATTTCAAAGTGGCTTTTCTTCCGATTTGTCATTCGTAAAGTTTTTCGACATTGGTTTCAAAATGTTTTCATCAATTTCAATAAAAATTAGGTTTCTTACGTAAAATCCTAGGAGGTGTTTTTGTCAAATTTTTGTCTACGTTTCAACATGAATTTCCTTATTCACATTTTCATTGTCTCCTTCAATTTCAACATTTGCTACATCATGAGTATTTAATTCTTCTTCAACATCGATAAAGTAAAAACATCTTCATCACGAGTATTTAATTCAACTTCAACATCGAAAAGAGAAACATTACCTGGTTCTTCATTGCTTACAATAGTTGGGGTTGAAGATGAACCTCTTCTTGATTCACGAAGTTTCCGCATTCGCTCAGCATTTTGAATTTTGTTGGCCTCTAATTCGTTTGGTGTTTTTTTACTTAATGACTTCCTTTTTTGACTTCATTTTTTGTCTCCCATGATGTTTTGCTTCCGGTGATAAGAAAAACGTGTAGAAAAAGATAGAATTTCACAATAATTCATACGGTAAGGTCAGAGAGTAAAAATCACATGGTAATTCAGACATTGGGATGTGTGTAAATATGATTTATGAACCGCGAGTGCATGCTTTATAAACCGCGATCATGGTTTATAAAGTGTGCTCGCGGTTTGTGTTAAAAAACCATGATCGCGCTTTATAAACCATGATCATGGATCTATCTGCCGAACCTAAGCCTTGGAAAATTTTGTTTTTCCCCAACCAAAGCTATGGAAGGTCATTATGAAGTGTAAAAGGTCAAAAAACCTCAAATCTGCTCTTCCAAAGACTTGAACCATGCTAAAAAACTGAAAACATTTCACAAAAATGGTGCCATCGCGTAGGGGAGACTCTTAGCTTCGTAGAAATATTGATTTTAAAGTGAATAGAATAAGATAAATATCATTTTATAATTTTTTACTAACAATAGGTCTTTAAGACATTTTTTCCCGTGAATGTTCATGTCTACGTTTAAGACTATAACTTTTGTTTCGCTTATCAAAATATGATAAAACTTATACCATCCCAAGCATGGACAAATTCTATACACGTTAAAAAAAAAAATATTTGATTTCGATATTTTTTGATATAGTTATGGTGGGCAAATGGAAAGCGCTCCGTTTTCTAAATATTTTCAGACCACTTTCACGGAAAAAATCATAAAAAAAATATTGCTAAAAAAAATACAAAATAAAATCCATCCCAAGATAGACAACTACATCTAATGTTTCACCAAAGGAAAAAAAAAATAACAAGATTTGGTCATCCAAAATGCGGGCAAACGGACTACAATCTTATAAGTTTTTTTTAAAAAAAAAAAAACTAAGTCATATAATTTTAAGTGTTTAATATAGCTAAACTTGTCCGTTTTTTAAAAAAATTAGTATTTTAGAAACTAGATTCGAATGCTATGATTCATATTTATATAATTTTTTCTAATTTAGAGTGCGCGTATAGCTAATAATCTCACTGCATCTTGAAGACAAACAACAAGCACTTGAAAAGAAGAGGGATCTTCTTGGAACAAAATTTTAAAAAACAAGAAAGTCGGCAGGGAGGTTGAAACCGAGAAATTTACTGGAAGAGAGAGAACCTTGAGTTTGTAACTGCTGGCCTCAAGGTGGAGTCGATCCCTGCACCTTTTGATGAACTTGCCAAAATGGTAGTAAGGTATGTTACCTTAGAAGGAAGATATGTGACTATCCCACACAAACATCTGATTTTTCTGAATCATTTTCGTAGAACTAACATTATTAGTTTTCCTCATTATCTGATCAACTCCCTAGAGAAGTCTATAAGGGAGGTGCAAAATCACTCTAGGGCTGTCCCCCTGCACCAGGGCCTTATACTCCTCATTCACGCCACTTTTCCAGTTTCCCTCTCATGAACCCCATCCCACCTCCCTCCTCCACACCCCCACCTACCCATCTTGCTCCCTCTCTCCCCTGCCAAAAAGAAAGCATGATGATGTGGGCTCCAGCAAGAAAAGCAAGAGCCTTAAAACTAGAATCCCTGCCTCCCATCGTGTCCTTAGAAGCCACAAGGACTTAGAACTTGCTGAAAGCCTCCTGCATATCAGCATGCCTGTGGAGAAGCCCAAGGAGGAGGATTTGCTGGAGAAGGTTGACAGATTGGAGAAGGAGATTCAAGAGCTCAAAGGGGCTCTTAAGAACATGGAGAAAGCCAAAGGTAAAAGGATCCTGCACGGTGAGGAGGAAGAGGGGGTCATTGATGAAGTCTTCAAGAAGCTGCAGTCCCTTGATGGCAGATTGGGGAATGCCAAAAGCCGTAATGACTGTATTTTGTCTACCCTAAAAAGCATCTATAACTTCATTGAACAGCACGTCCACAGTGTTTGCAGCTTAAGTGGAATCAATGAAGATATATGGGGCCCTAAAGGAAATAGGGACATTGCAATTTCTCCTGAGAAGACATGAAGGACCCCTCTCGAGGCCATGACCATTGCTTTTCATGTCACTGTGTCCTTGCAGCCATCAAGGCCAAGATTGACAAAGCCCTCAAAATGGGTGATGTGTTCTTGTTTTTATTTGTGATCGGTTGTCATTGGGCGATTCTCGAGCTGTTTTTGTCGAGCTCTGTATTCTGTTCCTCTTTTGGTTTCTTTTGAACTTGTCTCTTTTCTCTGGATCTCTGTATGTTTAGATCCACTCTTCACCTTTATTGTAATATCTAATTCTTTGAGCCTTTCTTAGTTATTTGTTTTTCCCTTCTTTGGGCTGCTTTTCACATGGTTATTATCTGGATTTTGAGCCCATACGTACCACGGTATAGTCCCTTCAAAACTATTTTCCCTTAATAAAAAAAAATATGAATCTGTGAACACACTAAGTCATCTCAAATTGAGTCTATTATGACCAAGAAGAATCCAGACTAGTGACATTGACACTCATTCATATGTTGACAACAAGAAACAATTTTTTTTATAGATAATGTGGCATTGTAGATCTCTTATGATACTTCCTCATAATCCACACATATACTTGAGTTATTTAAAGCATATTATTTCTTCATGACAAAATATATTAGACTTGAAAACCCATACAAGCGCAAATTATTGACTCATATACTTTAAGAGCAACAACACAAGAAACTTGACATTCTCATCATGACTAACTACTTGAACCTCGAAACATACTTAAGAACTTGAAATGACATACCTTACATCATGAAGAGAATACATACTCACAAACACAGATCCCGTCACTCCAAATATTATTTTGCACCTATATACCTCTAAGAATCCTAATAGAGGCATATGTCACCATGGAGAAGCTTGATGAGAGACCTAAGGTCTCAAACCCTCTTCTTGCACCTTGGCTGATTACTCCTTTTCCAATTCAAATTTTGTCATAATAGATCCCTCCTTTTTCTCGGTTAAAATCTTGGAATCCTATTGGGCACTTTATCTAGCCTCATCCTTCTTTTTGTATGCTTAAGCTTGTGGCTTGGGTCTTTGAGTCTCTTTCTTCAACTGACCTACATTACAAAACCTTGTAATGTGCCCTATCTCGTGGAACCTAAAGCATTCCTCTTGTCTCCTTTGCATTCAAAACCCCTATGTTTATATCCATTGTAAGCATAATAACCATTGAACCTTAGGACTAAAAACACTATCCCCATGTCCATAAGCACCACATTTATAGAAATTACCATGAAAAACACCATACCTATATGCATTTGGCTTCCTGATAGATGATCTTCCATGAGGTGGAAGCCTTGAACTCTCTCCCTTGCTTGGTTTCCTTCTTTCATTAGATCCTTGACTTGACTCTTCTTCATTCTTTTCTGATTTGAATGAGCCCTCATTGAAGCCTAGGCATGTCCTATCACCATATGCCTTTTGTTTTCCAACATCTTACTCAGAATTTTGAACTTCCTTGAAAATATAGTATTTTTCTTATCATAGTGCCTAGATATTTCTTCAAATCCTCTATTTCTTTCCTCTTGATCTTCAGCTCATCTTGTGTCTCCTCAAGTTGATTTATTAAAACCTTGATTATTTCTGATTTCTCATCCTCATGTTTGATACATTCATCTCTCTTCATCTTAAACTTATCTTTCACCTCCTCAAATTGAGTCTTTAATACTTTGATAATCTCATCACGAGATCTAGACATCTTGTAGATAAGATCACCATGCTCAGAAAACCATTGCATTGTCCTTCCAGTATTATATTGAATTGTTTCCAATGATGGAGGTTTTGGTTGATTCATTTTGTCACCAAAGATATCCCTCTAGCTTGTTAGGCTACTCCCAAGGGCCTACTCTAATACCAATTTTTGGAGGTGACAAGGACTGAGAGGGTGAATCAGTCCCTAATAAAACTTACTCACTTGTGCTTTAAACCCTAACCACACAAACTCATGTAGAACACATCAAAGCATATAATATTTTATAATGAAGTAAAATCACTTTGAAAGGAACACAATATAATCTCAAAGACACGTATGTTGATAATAAAATTAGATCCACACACTTATATAAATATTCAAAACAGATCATAAATATTAATGTCTTCAACAATGATCCACAAAAGATGATGAAGTGATATCAAGATAAACAATAATGTCTCATGAATACATACAAAGATGCGCAACTATGAGAATGTACTCAACTTCAATATAAAATCTGAAAGAACCTTAGAATCAAGTATAAATTACATCAACATACTATGAATATAGCATCCAAGCACAAAATTTGTCCTTGCTCAAATTATTCTTATGAAAACTCAACTAGTTGTTGTCCTAGAATTGAATTACATGGGGTTTTGGATAAGCCCAAATGGTTTTTATTAGCAGAAAAAGGGTGCTTCAAAGGAAGATAAAAGGGGTTTCAAAAATATAGAACCTTTGTACCCAAAAGCTCCATTTTATGACCTTTCCTTGATTCAAATTCAAAGGATATCAGTTTCCCTCAACTTGCACGACCATACTAGCCTAAAAAATCCATAATAATCACTAAAACATTCACAATTAACTCATATAAGTCATCTATAAAAATACTTCATCCATGCACATAAAATCCAAAAAACCCTTGCATTAGGATGAAAAGAATATCCTAATCCCCCAAAAAATTTTCAAGCTCTAAAAATCATCACATATGTTTAAAATAACATTTAAACATCAGATATTTTCTGAATTTATCTCATCGATCAAATTATTTCATTTATGGGCCTAGTTCCCTTTACATTTCTCAAAACAATTGTTTCCTATAGCCTTCAACATCCTAGAAACTTTATTTGATCACCAAATCAATTCAAAAAAGAAAACCATGCCATGTAACAACTTTATGGAAATTCTAGAACCAGAATAAAACTTCTAAAAAATTTATAAGCCTTTAATCAACCTCCTTTTCAAAATGCGGCTACTCTTGCCTTCACTAAAATAACTTTGCCAAAAATCATTTCCAAAGGCTAGCTCATAAAAACATTTTTACATACAATCAAGACCTCAAGATGTAATCATTGGATGAAAAATTCATCCCGATTCACATTTTCCAATCCACCTCTTGCTTCAAAAACCTCCTAACTTTCATCAAAACACATCTTAACTTGAACTACCAAAAATATTATTATCATAATAAATACCTAGAAACCATAAAAAATCATATTATCGTGAGCAAAAAAATTATATCAATTGAAATATATTTGAATCTTCTTTCCCGAGAAAAACTTGAATCATCTTCAAAATCCACATGTAACTCAAGATATAGCCATTTTATTGAACCCTGCTATTTGAGATCCCAAAAGCGCTCTTTGACCAGTCAACTGTATGTGCCTCAAAACATCATGTTCCTATATTAACATATTCTAAAAACTTTATGGACATAAATATTAACTCCCATTCATCATGCACCATCAATTTTGATGCTACTCCTTTGGACCATCTTGTTCTAAAACCTTCTTCTTTAGAAAGCGCCAATTTTAGGTGGGTCTCACTCATCATCATGACCTCAACGATACATTTATAGAAAATATAACATATTCCTAAACAAAAAAAAATCATCAATTTTGATTAACCAATAAAAACTAGGTCATTATACTTCACTTTCTATAAACTGCTCATAGATAGGGTTTAACTAGGGTTTTAGACCACTTTACCTTCTTAACATTTGTTCATAAAATCCTGATGATAAAACAACCTAATTATTTTTTAAAACCTTATAAACTCACCATATAATCATCCCTGAAATCCACAAGGTCCCATGAAAATCACACTATTCACAATGAGCATCTGAAGTTCAACTTTGAGCTGGAAATTCACTTGATTTTGACCTTGTCTCACATAAATTGTCATATCTTGAAAAATTCACATCATGGGAACCTAATTTTTTCAAATAACTATGACACATCCCTCTAACATATCCAATCATCATAATGTCAATTCCATACATGAATATATCCAGTCATTAAGACTTATCAATGCTTGTATGTTTGATCCTCACTATAAAAGCTAGGGTCCCTTTGAAAGAATGCAATAATTGATCACAAAACCTCTACAAATGAACCAAACATACCTGATATGCCATGATATACCTGTATTCATTCTTCCATGAGATCATATGGCTCCAATCCACTGTGTCACACCTCAAGCAACCATACCACTGCTCTCGATGAGCACCCGTAACATAGTGAACCACATGTAACATATGTGTTAAAAAGCCCAACTTAGAATGGTGTCACTGATGTAAAAATAATTTGTATAAATTGAGATGAAAAATCTCGAGTATGTATAACCACACTAAAATTTCCAATATAAACATTTATGAGTAGGAAGAAATAAATTAAAATTATGAAATTGATTGTCGGGGAAGGTAACTTATTTGTTGTTAGTATGCGATGGAAGTTTCCTTGAGTTTGTCTTACAACAAAAGGAGGTAGAAATTTTGAGTAGAGTTAAAAAATGTTTCTTGAAGTGATTTACCTACAAGTGAAAATGAATTTGAGTCACTAATTCATTTATTATTAGGATTTGGAGTTGAAACTTTAAAGTTGTTAAGAAATGAAACCTCTATCCCATATTGATTTGAATACTTAGAATGGGTTTTCATAAGGGGATATGATAATTTTCATTGTGAGAAGAGTAATACTAATAGTATATTAATTTCTCTTAAAGATAGAATTGTAGAACACAAAATGAAGTTAGATGTGTATCTCGAGAGGAGTGAAAATGAATTCCCTCACAAGGCGATGTGTGAAAAAAATATGACGATCAAATTGAGTATGTGTCTTGGGGAAACATACTAATAATGAGACTTAATGTGCTATGAAAATAAAACAAAATTTAAAGAACATGAATTAAAAAACCAACTAATAATTCTTGCAAAGGGGACACATTAAAAATGGAAAAACTCTATAGAAGAGGAATATGCCTTAAATGCTCTCTTCTTCACACCAAGATATTGATTATATAGCTTTAGAATGTAAAAAACTCAAAAGTTACTAAAAATAATAAATGAAGGGTTCAAAATAAAATTGAAATGTCACCCACATGAATATGGCATGTATCCACATTAGAGGTAGAAATGAACAAACAAAAGTGGACAAATAGTATAATTTTGGTGAATTACATTACTATTCTAGTAGGTCCACTTCTCGAGGTTGTATCTCCTAGTCATTTATTACAAATTGAGACCAAAACATACCATAAAAATATCACAAAAGGTGTTAGTTTTGACAGCTTCAAATTTAATGATGACGTATAACTTTGATGATTTTTTCAATGCTTGAAAATACTCTAAGAGCCTTGAATAAAAATATGAAAAGTATAGAAAATTGAAAAATAGATTTTTGAATTTTTATATAACTATGATCTAATTTTCCATCTAGATAATTTGTTTTTCCATGAGAAGCAACATACCCCCTTGATTCTATATTTTTCATCAAGAGTGGGAATTTTCCTAAATTTTGTTCGTAGTGAACCACTTTCCCTAGATTCTGAAATTGTCTTGCCTTCACCACCCGATAAAGAGGGATATGTTGATGCTTCATTTATTTGACCAATACATCAATGATATAATCATTGTTCATTAATGTCACATAATCTAAGTTTAAATATGTAATCTACATTTTCTCACCAACATTTGACGTGTCTAAGAGTGGTAGAAAGTATGCTTGAAGTATTTCTACATTAAACACTAGATGGAACCTGGGGTAGGTTGGGAAGTTGATCTCAAATACATTTTCTCCCACTTTCTTGATGATGGTGTATGGGCCATATCACATACTTATAAACTTCCTATCTCGGAACCATGAGTTACTTTTTCTATAAATGTAACTGAAATTTTCACATGTACATGGAACTAATGGGAACCTAATGTTGATCATGACACCACTATGTGCAAGTGTTTGTTTCTAACTAATGCTAAATATGAATGGAAGACTAACACCTAAATAGTCTTGATTAGCAAGAATTAAACAAACATTCTAAGCACCATCATGATAAGAATTAATCAAGGGTTAGATGCTAACATTTATCAATAAAACTATGAAATCAACAATGTTAAGTATCTAAATAACCTCTATTCTTTAACAACATGCAAATGAAAGAACCTAGGTAGGCTCCATGGCTATCAAAATAGTTGTCCTTAAGGTTCCAAGCACCTAGGAATGAGGGCTAGTCAAAGTTGGGCTACAAGACCCCTTTTGACACCTCCCATATGACCTAAGCACTTTTGAGAAAGAGGCTTAACTCTTCAAGATGATGAACTCTCAAGAGGACCAAATGCAAGCTCTTAGTCTCTTAGCTATATGCTTAGCATTTCCTTACATTAAGAGGTTTATGTGTGAGTAAAAGGTAGGCGGAGGGCTCTTTATATAGCCCAAAGGATAAAGGATTCAACACATCCTCATAAATGTGGGATAAAGGTAAAACATTATTAGGAATGGATAACATTGGTTTATTAAAGGTAACCTTACTTTAGAAGGGTTTAATACATGTTTAGCAAGTCATGGGAGTTGGGGGTGTTTTAATTAATCAAAGGTGATTAACTAATATGTAGATGTAAGCTTATAGAAGCCAATTAGAGGAATATTAATATGATTTAGGCTATTAGAAAGGGATTAAATAAATTAAATATTGATTTACTAGTTAAATGAAGTGGAAGGCTAATTAGTTAATCTAGATAGAAGGTGTCTATTAACAAAAGGCCGTTAATTAGGGTATGTATTGGATAGGTTACTTAATTAATTAGCTTAATGTAATCAATTAACAAGAATAGAAGAAAAGATGAGTGCTATTGACAACATGTCGTCAATTTGTGGGAAAGGAGATAATTAGCACAATTTAAGTATTTAAATTGCTCAAGTGTAATTATAGGTGCCTACATTTGCCCCTCTTTGGGGTGGCGTAAGTGACACCACTTCAAAGATAGTAGACAGAAGAAAAATTGGTAGGAGGTAGAGATGCCCCCCCTTTTGTCAATGGGGTGATGAAAGAAGTTGATCGGCGATTGAAAAAGGTGAGAGATAGAAGAATGGGAAGGGCAGGATGCCCAGATAGAAGAAGAAAATTAGGGGGAAGGAAGTGATGTAGAAGAAATATAGAGGGGAGAGAAGAGCTTAGCTTCTAGCCGTTGTTGATTGGAACAATTTGGATGTCATCATATTGCCATAAGAGCTACATCATTGGTCCTTATTAAAAATATAAGCATACGACAAAGGTAGAATGACATGAAAATATAAACTACAAACAATTGTCCATTGCTGAAAATACCAACTCCATGCTGACATAGAATAATGCAATGCAATACGAGAAGGAAACAATCTCATGTAGCAGGGAAAACAAGTACAAATGCACATACCTAACCCAACAACGGTCAAGGCGGTTGTACAAATGTTTTGTTATTAGTGCAAAAGAGATCCACAAGTTCGTGATTGACGAAAAGGGTTAGAAATGATGCCTCGAGCAAGGGGAGATGACAATGGACATGGGGCCCATGAAAAGCATTTGTGTGAAACTAAACAACACCGGAGGTAATGAATGTGCCCCAAAGTACCAATGCAAAGCAGAAACTAGCATTGTGAATGGTTGTGAATCCGGTGATCCACAAGTCATATTAATAGGGAAGATGTGAGACAAACCAACGGGATATGGAGAAAATATCATGCGCAGACACAAGTTTGACCATAATAAGCAAGTTACCCTTTTTGTAGGGTTTTTTTAATTTTAGGATTTTGTGAAAAATTTTGCTCTGTTTTTGGATTTTTGATATATATATTGTTTTTATTGTTTTTTCTTTCCAAGCCAAGGGTGAGCAGTAGAAGAAAGTAGAAGAAGGAAGCGAAAGGCCTAGAGGCGGCGAGAAAGTGCCTAGGTGGAATAAAGGAGAAAAAAGGACAAATAATGTCTTTCTTAAGTGGAAAACTTAAGAAAAAATAAATTAAAAAATAATTATTTACGAGAGTGTGAAGAAGAGTAAAAATCACCAAGGAGCAATAAAATTGTCAGCGGGAAGAAGAAGGGTATCAGGAATGACAAAAATTCCCAATCGATAAAAATAAGAGAAAAATAATTATTTAATAAAAATAATTATTCCACAGCGAATAGAGAAGAAAACAATGATCAAAAGCAGGCCTCCCGACCATCGAGCGGTGAAAAAGCGAGGTTAATATACCCCCCAAGGGGGGTAAAAACATCGTAATTAAATCATTTTAACAGCTCAGTTTAGAAAAATTACCATGAGGCTTTGTGATCGGGAGAATAATGGTGATCCCATGGTACCATTTGAGGCATACTGAGATGCGGTTCGGGGTACGGAGGCATACGAGACGATGGCCCATTTGTGAGTATCACAACCCTGCATGTTAATTTGTGTCATTAATGCATTAATTAGGTCTTTTAGGCATTAAAAGCACGTAGATGCACCTTCCCACATGCGCGGGTGTGGGATAGGGCGTCTGGAGCGCTAGGTTGGAAGTGCAAAGCGTTCTTTTGAGGCATAGGCACCAAATCTATGCATGCACACATGTGTACACGAATCACACACACAAACACACATGCACACACAAGAACATGTGCACGCACATGCACACACGTCGGAAAGGGCGCACACGCCAAACGCATGGAGCGAGGCATGGAGAGGCAAGCACACACACCGGGGAGCACACATGTCCATGCGCGGGCACCAAATTGATGGTGCACATGCCAAAAATGGTGCACAAACGCCAGCCTAAAAAAGGGAACATGTGCGAGAAGACACATGCGCGTAAGTGCGGAGTGCCAAAAATGTGGCGCACTGAAGCCCAAAAGGGCATGCGGGTGCCCTAGATAGGTAGAAAAAGATAGGAAAGTCTTGCAAAACATGATACTTAGAATAATTTTTAGGATTCTTGGGTTAATCCTAAAATATGAGATAGATTTATAGAGGAAATGTTAGAAACTAATGAGTGGCATGTTATTTTGTAGAGACGTCTACTAGTGTTATAGATGCGGGAGCATCACTCCTAGATTTTTGAGTTAGAGGGCAATATGTCTTGTGTGCATGATAGCCGCAGTGATGGTGATATTCTTTGGAGGTAGTGGAAATGGGCCTTGTGGATCGAGATGCCATCCATTGTACTTGATCATCGCCTCTTGAATGCACTAGCGAGTGATGGCATAGCGAGAGCCGATGTTTCACTTACCACCACGGGGAGATGGCGGTGACAATGAGGATGTTTGGCGGTGCTGTGCATGCCCATGATGTGTACATTGATAGAGTATAGTTCAGATGTAGAGTGCGATCGGAGCGGCGTGCGGTGCTATATTTGGTTTGGATAACATCCCATGTGATGGATGACCATAGCTTTACATGAGTGCACTTACAACCCGACATTGCATTGGGGTCCTCTTTATATCATGGTGCTTATCAGTGGGTTTTTACTCACTGATAAGATAGGGACTTCATTCCGAGAGGATTTCTGCCATCGGTTCATGGCATTTACGGTGGTGAGACATATTGCTTGAGGGCGGTGTATCTTTGAGATTTACATCTTATCACATACCACGGTCAGAAGACTGTGGGGCCAACATCATTATTATAGATATGATCATGGGATCATATTGCTATAGGGTTCGAGTAGACCCTTTCCGAGTTAGAGATCCTAAGGATCCATCATACATGGCTTGGATAGTAGCCGACAAAGATGTATGGGGCCATCTCGGTAGCCTATTCAGATATAGGTGGGATTTTGATGAGTTAGCAGTGATAGACGTCATTTGGCGTCCATACAGGCACTTCCAGTGGCCAAAGGATGCCATAGAGCTCAGCATGTGCTTGGTGGAGCACTTTATTATTGGTAGCCACAGCTACATCATAGAAGCTGTACCATGTTGATAGGTGTCGGTGGCGGCTCGGCGGAGTACAGGGGGTTCCCTAGCCGCAGATATCGGCATGCGCGCGGGACTCAGAGAGGCGGACTATGGGGCCTTGTATACCCGGTGGCCCAAGCCGGGCGAGTTTCTTACAGGTGGTCCCCTAGGCATGGGATCCATTGCGACATGTTAGAGATGCGGGGATGATATCGATTATGAAGCATTGTATGTGACAGTATTACCCCTGTGTCTCACTATTCTAGAGGCATATTGGGTAGTAGATATTTTCCCTCCAGTAGAATGTGGCACGATGCACGGACTACGAGGGCTAGAGTAGTAGTATGCTGGGGCCGAGACCCAGAGGATCCATTTGATGGCATCCCTCACGATGGACAGGGTGCCCCATAGGTATAGGGACCGAGGCCACTGGGCCCAGCACAGGTAGCCATGCAGCCACCTAGAGGTAGGGTTTTGAGCACAGTCGGTCCTCTAGGGCTCCCGAGGACTAGTTCTATGACACATGCGACCTCCCGGCCCGATAGCCATGGCCTAGCCACAGATAGAGCACGAGTGCGGTAACTCACGGTGAGAGAGACGCGGCTAGAGCGGAAGAGATGAGGCTCGAGGCTAGTGTGTGATAGCTATAGTAGAGTGAGATGAGGCCTAAGCCCACATTGTGACATTACTATCAGGGTGGGATCGAGGCTCGAGGCCCAAGGCCAGGCTAGGAGATGATAGAGCGGCTGGCGGAGATAGATTCGAGAGACAATTGCAAAGAGGGTGTAGATATTGAGCCTCTTACATCAGTCCCAATCACAGGTGTGCATGGTCGTGGTGTGAGAGATCATGTGTATGCCCGTTATCGGCGATATTAGCACGAGAGGGACATGGCCCACACCGAGCTATAGGGATGACCCAAAAGAGGGACCGAGAGGCGAGGCACATTTGCTAGGCAGGCTAAGGCCGACACAGGATGAGTTACAGGTGAGAGAGATACATCCCTTGGGCATTTCTTGCCTCCATAGATGTAAATATGATTCACGATGCCATCGGGCTTGGTGGTGAGGCCCTTTTTACGAGGATAACATACTACGGGGTGGTTACGCCAAAGTAGAGTAGCCTTTGCCACAACTATCGAGAGTCGAGTGTATCGGGATCTCGATCACGGAGATCTAGCCATTCAACTAAATCCATTAGACATCCTCTACTAGAGTAGTCGGTGAGACCAGTGCCATCCCATCCTCTAGAGTTTGGTGTCTGCAGAGGAAAAACACAGGAGCCTCGGCGAGGGCAAGAGCTATGGTTGATATCAACTTTTTGTTGTCACAGATTATTTTGTATGTATGCCTCTTATGAAGGCTGATTTTTGATGTACAATGATGTTATACATGTATTTTTTATGATGCCTCATGATGAAGGCTTGATTCTTTCAGATACATGCCCCTTTTTATGGCATTGTGTATCGTTGATTTATTGTCTTGGGTACCCATCCGGACATTATATATATATATACATAGATATTTTGATGTATCATGTTTGTATGCCTCAGCTGAAGGCATTTTTGATATAGAGCATAGATTTGTATGTATCCCTTTGTTGATATAGATGTATATTTGACACACATGTATATATGAGGACTCTTTGTTTTGGCTCAGATACACATGGTTATGAGATGATGTATATCTTTGTTTTAATACATGCATATAGATGGTTTTATTGTGTCTTTGAACTCATGGGAAATTAATTGGCGATGGTATATGAATCCCATTGCATGTTGCGTGTTTTGTTTCAACACTTATGAGCGCGTTGTTATTTTTATTTGATTCAGTATTTATGGATGTTGTTATGATGTTACTGATTTTACACCTTGTATGTTATCGATGTGGATGTTATACATGTGATGTGGATGTTAAATGATAGATCCTTAGATGATATCAAATGTTTGTTCTCATGTGTTTATTTTGATGTATATGGACGGGATGATATGATGATATTGGTGCAAGAGGGTGATAGATTTTTGATTATGCACAACCCCTCTTTCCCCTTTGATGATATGATATGTGATGATTAGCTTAGCATTCATGCATGATGTAAAACTTAGCATTTTTGTTTATATATGATGTATAGATGATGATAGATGTGATGATAATGATGATAATGTGATGCGAATGATACAAAAGCAGAGCACATACAATTTAAACACAACCAAATGCTAACAAAGAACACTAGGAATTAATGCAAAACACTATGAATCACCATGCTTTATTAACAAGTAACAAACACAAAAGCTTCAAAAGAACATAATGGTCGAGACACAATACATCATGACTTCCTAAGATTCACTAGCATTATAAAAACACACCACAATACGAATAAGTAAGAATAAATATAATCTAAGCAAGAAAAGATGAATCCTAACAAAGAGTGCTCAAGCAACAAACAACCCAAAAGCAAGCAAGCAAAACACTATACAAGTAACAAGTAAAGCAAGGAAACAAGCCAATGTAAGTAAATGTTTTTTTAGGATATGTTTTCATGGACTATTTTCTAGTGTTTAGGTTTTGTGAAACAATTTTCTATTATTTTGATGTTTTTTTGAAACAATTTTCTATTGTTTTGGTGTTTTCTAAAAATTTATCTATTGTTTTGGTGTTTTACGAACAATTTTCAATTGTTTAGGGTGTTCGAAACAATTTTCTATTATTTTTGTATTTTCTAGCGGTTTTCCAAAGCTATGTGTAGGTAACTAAGAAAGCGTGGATGCCCTAGCATTAGATGGGGAATGTACAAGGGAAGAATCCACACACTTATGAATAAGAAGGTGAATTCATTGGGTTGACCCCATCGTAAGATGGGAGATAGTGAAAGACCATGCCCCTCACTGAGATGAATAAAAGTAGACAAAGCCGGATCAAGGTGGACATGATGGTGTGCACAAGGGATCCCAAAGGAAAAACTAGGTATAGGCTAAAGAAAAATACCCTCTTAATACAAAATTATTGTGAACAATGAATCCTCCTGAGGTGCCGAAACCGGTTTTCACCCAAGGACTTGTCCAAAGTGCCTGATTGCTTGGTCTTCACTAGTGAACAACTGTTTTCTCTTTTTCTTTTACGATTTTTGATCTTTGTGGATTTTTTAAATTTTTTTATATTTCTTTGTGCCATGTTCAAGCATAGAACCTCTTAAGATGCATGACATTCATGGGCTCCTGGAGCTCATCACCATTAGGAGTGAGCCGGTTTGTATGCCCGAGTGCTGTTATGTTTGTGGAGCTTTGTTTTCATGTTAGAGTCTGGTACACCTTCTATGTGTTACACTTGGGTATTTTACGGCGGTCCCACTTGGTGAGCGGAGTCGGGGGTTCGAGGGCGAAGCCCCGAAGACAAAATTCTCATGGGTGGTTTATTAACCCATGGGTAATGGGTAACCCTTATGGGTTGTTTTTGGGCCGATGGTTTTCGGTACCCATTGTTTTGATACACATGGTTTTTTGCCCATGGTTTTGATACCCACGGTTTTGTATCAAACTACTTAAGTAATTGTCTATTTATATGGTCTTATGCATATGATAGATAGACAAGCAAATGTATTACAGATGTGCTTTGAATTTGGGTGTGAATTGCAGAGTTTGTTGAACATAGCTCCAAGCAGATCTAGGTATTGTATTGAGAGAGTGAATGCTTGTAATAAAATTTGAGCAAGTGATTCTTGGTGGACGTAGCCCAAATTGGGTGAACCACATTAAATCTTGTCTCTCTGTGTTGTGTTATTTATTCTACACTTTTATTTGAGATCTGTAATATTTTATGCATATTAGTTTCTACTATTGCGATTCTGTAAGGGATTATTCCGCATATTTTATCTCTTATTTCTTAACAATTGATATTAGAGCCTAGTTTTAGTTTCTTTGAAGTGTTGAATCGTAGGGAAAGTTTTATCTTGAGTGGCAGCTATGGTAGATGATGAAATATCTAGGGTTGATAAATTCAACGGGCAGAATTTCAGTCTTTGGAAGATGTAGATGGAAGATTACCTTTATCAAAAGGATCTTTATACTCCGCCATCGAGAAGGTGAACAAACTCTTGAGTATGATGAGATGTGGAATGGAATTTGTTGGATCGAAGGCACTTGGAGCGATCGATTATGTCTTGCATCTTGGTATTATTTAAGGTTTCAAAGGAAAAAAGACTAAGAACTATCTAATGATGCATTAGGAAGTTGTATCAAAAACCCTTTGCCTCTAACAAGATATTTTTAATGAAAAATTTGTTTAATATGAAGATGTCGAGAATAGTTCAATATGAGATCATTTAAATGATTTCAATGCGGTTGTGAATATGCTAGCTTGAGTTCAATAGAATTTGATGAAGAAGTTAGGGCTTTATTAATTTTGTGCTCTTTACTGAAAGTTAGAATAGCACAGTAATGGTGGTAAACAACTTGGTTCAGCTAACTTGAAGTTGAAGTTTAAGGATATTGTAGGGGTGATTCTAAGGAGGAAATGCAAAGAAAAAGCTCTAGGGAATCTTCTACTTAGGGAATGCTTTGGAGTGGAAACTAGAGGGAGACAGAAGAATAGAGGAAACCGTGGAAAATCGAAAGATCGAGCAAGGTCAAAATTCAAGAGCAAGATTGTATGTTGGGGCTGTGGAAAGTCGGGCATGCAAAAGAGGCGTGTTGGGAGCTTGGGACAAGAAGAAACAAAAGGAAGAAAATAAGGAGGTAAATTTGGCATCGAGTAATGTATTCGGGATGCTTTGATTCTTTCTTTGCATAATATTCTTGAATCTTGGGTTTTAGATTCGGGGACTTCTTTTCATGCTACTCCACATAGGCATTATTTTGTTGATTATGTTGAGGGATTTTGGGCATGTTTTCTTGGTGATGATGAGCCTTGTAGTATAGTTGGAAAAGGTTCTATGCGGGTTAAGATGCAGAATGGGAATACATGACTATTGAAGGATGTCGGACATGTGCCTACATTAAGGAGAAATTTGTTATCGGTGGGGAAATTGGGAAGTGATGATTGTCTTATGATATTTACATCGACTCTTGGAAGGTTACAAGGGTTCTCTTGTGGTGGCAAGAGGTAGAGAAGGTTATAACCTTGTATTTATCCAGCGATAGTACTAATGATTGTAATCTTGTGGCTTCAGATGCGAGATACAACATTATGGCACTATAGGCTCAATCATATGATCCATAAGGGCATGGACATCATAAAGAATAATTTTCTGGATATAAAAAATAGGTTTGGATTTAAGTGAGAATGTGCATATATGGAAACAAAAGCGAGTAAGGTTTCTCAAGGTTAGACCTACAAAGAAAGAGAGTAAGTTAGAGCTGGTACATTCTAATGTGTGGGGGCTAGCTCGGGTATCATCTCTTGGGGTTTGAGTTATTATGTTACTTTTATTGATGATGCGATAAGGAAAGTTTGGGTTTATTGTATTAGAAACAAATCTGATGTATTTGATACTTTTGTTAAATGGAAAACCCTTGGTAGAGAATGAAACAGGTCTTAAGTTAAAATTTCTTAGGTCGGATAATGGAGGAGTATTGTAGCAATGAATTTGATGATTATTGTTCTAAGAATGGAATCCATAGGTAAAAGATGGTTCCAAGAACCCTGCAATAGAATGGGGTGTTAGAAAGGATGAATAGAACAATAATGGAACATGCTAGGAGCATGAGGATACATGCAGGACTACCTCTTTATTTTTTTGGGTAGAAGCGGTGAGCATAGCTGTGTACTTGATAAACAGAGGACCCTTAAGTGCCTTGGATGGAGGCATACATTAGGAGGCTTGGTATGGTAAGAAATTTGATTACTCATTTCTTAGAGTCTTTAGATGTGAGGTGTTTGTTCATATTGACAAGGATGATAGGACCAAGCTAGAGGCTAAATTAGAAAAATGTACTTTTATTACATATGGTGGTGATGACTTTGGATTTAAATGTTGGAGTATTAAGGACAAGAAAATCATTCGGTCTAGGGATGTGGTATTTAATGAGAAAGTCATGTATAAGAAATAGTTGTAGGAAAATAGGGAAGAATCCAAGAAAGAATATGCAGTGGTAGAGGATCTTCTAGATGGGACAGTGACCCATGAATCAGTTCAAGAACCTACTCAACAAGAACCCCAAACTCCTACAGTGAGGAGGTCTTCTAGGGTAAGAAAAGAACCTGAACATTTTTCTCCTTCTCTTTATTATTTATTACTCACTAATAGTGGAGAGCCAGAGAGATTTGATGAAGCAATGCAGGTAGATGCCAGTAAGAAGTGGGAGCAAGCCATGGATGAGGAGCTTAAGTCTCTCATGGAGAACCAGGCTTGGGATTTGGTGAAGCTACCTTGGAAGACAAAAGAGCATTGCAGAAAAATGGGTGTATAGAGTTAAAGATGAAGAAGGAGGAAAGAAAATATATAAGGCCCGGTTAGTGGTCAAGGGGTTTGCTGCAGAAACAAGGTATAGATTTTAATGAGTTTTTTTCTCCTATAGTAAAAATGACTTCTATTAGAATTTTTCTTGGAATAGTGGTAGTAGAAGAATTGCACTTAGAACAGTTAGATGTAAAGACTACATTTCTCCATGGTGATTTGGAGGAGGAGCTATATATGCAGCAGCCAGAAGGATATGAAGTCAAAGGTAAAGAGGAGATGGTGTGAAAACTAAAGAAGAGCTTGTATGGCTTGAAACAAGCTCCCTTTTAATGGAATAAGAAGTTTGATAGCTTCATGATGGAGCAAGGTTATATTAGATGTCATTCGACCATTGCATGTATACAAATAAATTGAAGATGGAATTTAAATTATCCTCTATTTGTATGTTGATGACATGTTGGTTGCAGGTAAAAACATGTAGGAAATAAAAGTACTCAAGAAGCATGACTAAGTGAATCCTTTGATATGAAGGATTTTGGGGTAGCCATACAAATCCTTGGTATGAGGATAACTCGGGATAGGAAGGAGAAAGTTGACTTTATCTCGGGAAGAGTACATTAAGAAGTTATTGGATAGGTTTAACATGCAGGATGCTAAAATGGTTGGGACTCTTTTGGCGGGACATTTTAAGTTATCAAAGGAGTAGTGTCCCAAGACAGGCGGGAAAGAAACCGGATGTCAAGGTACCTTACTCATTAGCGGTTGGTATTTTGATGTATCTTTATAGTGTGCACTAGGCTTGATATTTCCCATGCGAGTGGAAATTGTGAGTATATTTGCGAGTGATCTAGGTAAAGAGCATTGGCAAGTAGTAAAGTGGATCCTTCGGTATTTGAGAGGGACCATGGGGATAGTTTTGTGCTACTGAGTGGATCGGAACACCACTTTACGTGGTTATGTAGATTCAGAATATGGTTGGAGATGTTGACAATGGGAGGAGCACAACAAGTTATATTTACACTATAGGTGGGACAACGGTGAGATGGATTTCATGACTACGAATCGACCATGGAGGTTTGGTGGAAAGCAAAGAAATGATTTAGTTACTGACAATTGCTTGAGAGTTGGGGCATAAGAAGAAGGAATGTAAGCTGCATAGTGATAGTCATAGTGTTATACACCTAGCTAAAAACTTTGATTTCCACCCGAGGATGAAGCATATACGGTTGAGATATCACTTCATCGAGGACAACTTTGGAAGAAGATAAGTTGAAGTTGGAGAAGATTCATGCAGTTAGAATCCTGCCAGACATGATGACCAAGGTGGTCTGAGGATAAACTAAAGCTATGTTTAGCTTTGGTTGGCCTTGCAGATGAAAGTGAAGGGTTAAGAAGCTTACTCGGTGGAAATTAGTCTCCAAGTGGGAGATTGTTATGTTTGGAGCTGTTTTCATGTTAGAGTGTGGTACACCTTGTATGTGTTACACTCGGGTATTTTTTTATGGTCCGGGCTTGCCGGTGAGTGGAGTCAAGGGTTTAGGGTGAAGACCCCAAAGAAAATTCTCATGGGTGGTTTATTAACCCATGGGTAATGGGTAGCCGTTATGGGTTGTTTTTGGGCCCATGGTTTTTCGGTACCCATTGTTTTGATACCCACGGTTTTTTGCCCATGGTTTTGTATCAAACTACTTAAGCAATTGTCTATTTATATGGTCTTATGCATATGATAGATAGACAAGAAAATGTATTGCAGATGTGCTTTGAATTCGGGTGTGAATTCTGTAGAGTTTGTTAAGCATAGCTCCAAATGGATCTAGGTATTGTATTGAGAGAGTGGAGGCTTATAATAAAATCGAGCAAGTGATTCTTGGTGGATGTAGCCCAAATTGGGTGAACCACATTAAATCTTGTCTCTTTGTGTTTTGTTATTTATTCTACACTTTTATTTGAGATCTGCAATATTTCTCGCATATTAGTTTCTCTTGTTGCAATTTTGTAAGGGACTATTCCGCATATTTTATCTCTTATTTCCTAACAGTGCGATACTTGGAAACTATAACATAGAGGTCCTAACCAGTGTGGTTCAAACTTCCCTTTCTTCTCTCGCTTAGCTCTAGTGTTGAACTAGTTCTCCTTCATAACTAAATCACCGACCTCAAACTAGCGAGGATGATTCTCTTGTTGTAATTTTGGGAGAATTTGTTTTGATACACTTTTAGGTGATTAAGAGCACAAATGCACCTCTCATCAAGGAGCTCTAACTCATGAGTCTTGCCACTCGATAATATTCCTCCTTATCCAAATAGTCCCGAAGAGAAATTCTCGGGGATGGGAGTTTGATCTCTAAAGGGATGATATATAGCATGTCTCTCGAACACTAGGGAATATGGCGTCGCACCCGTAGGAGTATGAATTGATGTTTGGTAGGCCGAGAGGGCTGGATGGATTTGTAGGTTCTAGTTTTGACCTATTTTGCTAACCATATTCTCCATTATCCTTACCAAAGTCTTGTTTATTGCCTTAGCTTGTCCATTACCTTGAGGGTAATATGGCGTGGACCATTTCAATCTAATTTGCAAGCTGTTGGAAAAGTCCTTTCATATTTTTGTTCTTAAATGACTTCCCATTATCGTGACAATGGCTACTGGGGAATACCATATCGGCAAATAATGTGATTAAGTGATGAATTTAGAAATTTGTGCTCTATGACATAGGTTAAAGGGATAGCCTCCACCCATTTTGTAAAGTATTCATGCAGTTGTGATGATATGTGTATGACCATCGGATGAGGTAGGATTAAGCTTCCTATTAGATCAAGTCCCCACTTGGAGAATGGCCACGGGGTAGTGATTGGTTGCATGATTACTGACAGAGCATGGATGAAATTTCCATACTTTTGGCAAAGCACACATTTTCTAACATAATTGCAACAATCGGTTTCCATGGTAGGCCACCTACTCTCAACCGTTTCTTAGCCAAAACCATTCCATTTGTATGTGCTCCACATACTCCTTCATGCACTTCTTTAATTGCCTAGATTGACTCTATCACATCAAGAAAACGTAACATATTTCCATCGTAGCCATGATGATAAAGTTTACCTACTAAAAAGGATGTAACGGGCTATCCGCGAATCAAGATTTTTTTTTTTCAAAACCAGGAGATATCGGGAGGGAAAGTGTTGTCTTTAAGATAGGTGAAGATGGGTTCATACCATGGGGAATGGGGACCAATAACCTCACAAGCTAGGAAAGATTCTAGCATGTTATACATGGGCTAGTGTAGATTTTCTATGAAGAATGGCATATCATTGTTCCTTGGCGGAATATGAAGCATAGATCCTACCGTTGCCATGGCATCTGTCGATACATTACATGCTCTTGGGATTTGTTCAAAGGTATCATACGCACAAAATACTCTAGAGTTTCCACTAAATTTTTATAAGGTATGAACTTGTCATCCTTAACCTTATATTCATCATTTACCTGTTTGATGATTAACTACGAATCACCTACAACCTTAACATGATGAATATTCCACTTGATGGCTAGCTTCATGCTTGCAATAAGTGCTTCATATTATGTAATGTTGTTAGGTAAAGAGGAAGGCCAAGCGAGAAAGCCTACGGTATAGGATCACTGAAGGAGTAATAAGGACCACTCCTGCACTTTGAACCATGAAACGTAAAGATCCATCAAAAATATTTTCCATACGAAAAATTCTTTAATGTAGAGCAAGGAGGTGTCTAGCAGTCCGGACTCAAAGGTTAGTGCTTTGTAAGGGTGCCTCCCATTAGCTCGTTTGCAAGTACTCGTCATTTAATTGATTTTTGATGGACAAATTCTATATCAAACTCCCTAAATAGAATGATTCAATTAGCCATTATACCTATGACGGTAGGTTTGGACAACAAATACTTGAGATGGTAGACCTTATATATGAGCTTGTTCTTAGTATTTAGTAGGTAATGGCAAAGTTTTTGAAAGGTTAAAACAACGGCCAAGCAAGCCTTTTTCAATCGAGGATAATTAAGCTCATAGGTGATGAGGGTGCGACTTAGATAGTACTTTGCTTTCTCCTTATGGCTAAGGTTGTATTGGGTGAGTAACGCACCAATAGCATATTGTGTAGTAGAAATATAAAGCAATAGCGGTTCTCTAGGAGTGGGAGGCATAATGACTAGTGGATTAGTCGGGTATTGTTTAAGAAAAGCAAAAGCATGTTGTTGCTCGGGTACCTAGAGGAAAGTGATGTCCTTTTAAGAAAATGGGTGAATGAGTGATATTTATCTATAATTTGGGAGATAAAGTGGTGAATGGCTTGAATTTTCCCCTGCTACACGGTTTCTTCATATTCTCGAGTGGAGGTATTTTGAGTGATAGAAAACACTTTAGTATGGTCTACTTCAATACCTCTTCTTGACACAATGAAACCCAATAGTTTCCGGATATCACACCAAAGACACACTTTTTTTGGATTCAAGCGACTTTGTACTCACGCAAGTGTTCAAAGATAAGCTACAAAATAATAGGATGATCCTCTCTTGTCTTGGACTTTCCCAAGATGTCATCTACGTATTCCTCCATGATATCATGAAAGAACATTATCATGGCCCGCTAATAAGTTACTCCCACATTATTAAGGCCAAATGGCATCACTGATAGTAGAAGGTGCCCCAAGGAGGTTTGAAAGTTGTCTTATGTTGGTCCTCCTTAGCGATTTTAATTTGATTATAACTCGAAAAGCCATCCATGAGTGATAGCATTTTGTATCCTACCGTTGAGTGAACAATCATATCAATGTTGGGCAGAAAAATTCATCTTTAGGACAAGCTTTATTAATGTCCCTAAAATATGCACTGATTCGAATGATAGGTTTCTTCTAGACATGAACAATGTTAGATATCCATTGAGTAATTGATTGGTCCGATGAATTTGCTACAAGCAATCTTTCTAACTCATCCTTAACCAAAAGGCCCACTCTTGGGTGCATCTTTGGAGTTTTTGTTTGATAGGCTTGGCATTTGCATGCACAACTAGGTTGTGTCACGACCAAAGTTGGATCCAAGCCGAGGCATGTCCTTGTAAGACCATGCAAACACATCAATAAACTCCCACAACAACATGGTGAACATATTTTGTTCCATAGGTTTGAGTGATGCCCCCAATTTTACTATCTTGGGGTCTTAAGTGGTACCAATATTAACATCAATGGTTTCTTCGACTAACAATTTTGATAAATTATCCATACATGTAGGATCGGGAGGAATGTTGAGATCTTCATCCAAGGATGTCTCCATGATATTTTCATCCTTGGCGTGGTCACTTTGCTTGTGCTTTGATTTTCTTATTTGTTTGTCGGCCCGAGTCCCTCAAAGATGTTTTCACTTTGTGTGACTTGTACTTCAATTTTTTCCAAGGCTTTTCTTTAGAACTTTTGCCCTCGCTTTTCTTTAAATTTTGCTTGACCATGAAGTTCAGCCTCCTCACCAAAGTAGGCGCAGGTGTCTAAGTCGATAAAGAAACCTTTCTTGTGATATCCAATGGGAATTGTATCCTTATGCCCATGAACTCTGCAATAGCCTTGTTGTTCTTGAATAAATCTAGTGACAAGTGACATTGTTGGTCCTATTTAACAAGGGAGGGGTATATGAGGTCAAGGGTTCATTCGGTGGGGGTTATGGTCGGGAAAACGTTATTCATGAAAAGGTTCGTGGAGGCCGGATCCTCATATTAGCTACAACAGAATCAGTATCCTTTGTCTAGATAATCAGAGCAATCCTCATGCTCTGAAAAAGTTACATATTGATTATTGGGGTGTGCCCCATATGGGTGAATCAATGCCATATCTTTCTATTTTGAAATGTGGGAGAGAGGACCTGGTTCCCTTTTTCCTTGTTTGTTCTTCCCACCTCCTAGGCCTTTGTAGCCCATGGAGTACATCATCTGCTAGATTTTTCATATTTAAGAATTTGATAAATGGATGGTGAGTATCCTCGGGGACCCAAGTTGTAGGTGGGTCAAGTAATTTATCCTCGCTATCAATCCTCTAGGTAGGAACGACCCAATAGTGTGTTCCTCTCTAGGTTTCCTAAAATGGTAGTTGGTTCGACCTCTAGTCTTGGGCGACAAAGAAAGGTCTAAAACTAGGAGCACTTATTATACATTATACTCCCCAAAGCCATATTCTAGGATTTTCATCTCCCATGAATCAAATGGGGATGTTGAAGTAGACACCCCATGAGCACAAGAACTAAGTGAATCTAAATCCACTCGGGATTACATGGCCTCGAGACCAAAGGGGAACAACCATATCTATGAAGGGAAATGCATATGTACCCTTCCATGCAAAGCTATTGAGAGCTCTACAATGAGCAAAGGGCTTTGAGTCTCCTAGTATTGTAATCGTATGTCCCTCATGTTTCAACTTGATGCATTGATGAAATGTTGATTACACGGCCTACATGGCATGAATCCATGGTCGGCCCATAAGCATATTATATGGGAGTTCCAAGTCGAGGACATGAAACTTTGTCGATGACAAGTGGGGCCCACCTCCATGGGCAGCGTGATGGTGCTGCTGATTCTCTTTCCGCATTGTCGTATGTGGTGATAGTGATAATATGAGACTAAAGATCTTCCTCTGTATGTCCCAATTGTTTGACCAACTTAAGCATGCGGATGTTCAACCCCGTGAAGCGTTATCCACAAGCACCCGTTTGATTTTCCTTCGGGTGACAACTACCTCAATGTATAAGGGAAGATTATGTGTAGGATTCTCGGTAGGGACCTCCCTATGGTTGAAAGTGAGATGCTCACTTTGTGCAAATGTTTGCTAACGCGGCTTGAAGGTGTGCGGGATCAACTTCAAAGGCACTCCCGACCCCTAAAGAGTTTGATACTGAGAATGTCCTTATTCACATTGGATATCCTGAGAAGATTTGAGACCGAAATCTTAGCAGACATCTTTCAAGTTGTTCTAAAAGGTTATATTTCTTGGCGGTGAGGTTAACAGAGAAGCTTCGAGAATCATGAGGCGGGCACGCCTTATTCTTTATGCGTGATCCTTTCCCTTGATCCGGATGGTGTTGATCTGATCGGCGGAGAGAAAATACATCCGATAAGTGAATCGTAATGATTGTTATCTCTTTTGGTATACAAGTAATTCGTGACTTTATAAGTTTGGGATGACTCTCCCGATTTAGCTTTGTCTTTTCCAACTTATTGTGCTTGGGAATGGTTCCTTGTAAATCCCCATTTTCTCATTATTTGTTTTTGCTTTGTCACGGTTATCCGCCTCTATCTCCTTCTTATCAAAGAGGTCCTGAATATAATGGAAAATATGTAGACATTTTTCTATATTATGCCCTTTAACGCAATGTATTTTGTAATATTCATGCTCCTTATACCATGAGGGTTTAGGAGAGTTGTCATCAAATGGTTGCATTGTAGGATAGGTCATCATGTGGGCCACATCCAACTACTTTAGTATGACTAACAATGGTTCATTGAGAAAGGTGAATGTTCGGTGCTTTGGTGGTGGTTGAATTGGGCCCTTGGTCAATTTAAAAGGTTGACCGATTTGGACCGTCTTAACATGTTTGGAATCGGTGATTCCGTCTCCCACCACATTTTTGTTTTTGTTAAATATCTTCATATTTTGATTTGGGTTTGACATTTTTATTGTCTTTAGATTAGGTTTTGAGGTGCCTTTGGCAATGAGATCCTTTTCTATCTGAATCCCTTTCTCGATGACCTCCTCAAAATTATGGACATAATGCATTTGGAGGTGGAAAGTTAAATACGGGTTGAGATTGGGAACAAAAATACTAACAGTGCTTATCGAGAAAGTGCAAGAGAAGTGACTAGCTATCCCTCTCCACCATTGGAGGAAGTTGGCGAAGGTCTCATTTGGGTGTTGCTTGGCACCACACAAATCTTCCATGGTGACGTCACTCTCAATGTTATATGAGAAGTGACGCTTACGAATCTTTTGCCAATTCTAGCCCAGTGAAAATTGATCCTCATGGTAAGTTTGTAAACCACTCCAATTCACGACCTCCGAGACTCTTGGGAAAAATTCAGATGAGGTAATTATCACTATAAGACACCTCTTGACATGCCATGTAAAAATATTTAACATGATCCTTGGGTCTCCTTTCCTTTGTATTTGTTGAACTTTGGCATATAAAATTTCTTTGGAAAGGGTTGAAGGGTCATTGTCTTGTCAAAAGGATAGGGGCATAGTTCTTCATATTGGTATTTCCTAATACTCCCTATATTTTTGTCTTGTATGCTCGCAAGTGTTTCTTTCATGGATTGCACTTCTTGTGTGAGCAATTGTTCTCTAGTGGGAGAAGTGGGGATGCATATACGATGATATCTTATGTCTTCTTCTCCTTGGTTTTCTTGATGGAGTTCATTGATTCTAACCTTAGGCCTCAACTTTTGAACGTTCTTGTTTGCATCCTTTTGTACATGGGAAGTAAGCAAAGCTAGTTTTCAGATTAGATTGCTGATTTTTGTTGGATTGTGATTTGGTTTGTGGATTCTTCTTCTAAAGGCTCTTCCTCCTCGTATTGTGGAGGTTCTTCACCTGTTTCATGTTCTATCTTGTTTCTTCGTGGCACTTTGATAAAGGATATTCTATGCCCTACCACTTTATCATTTTCTACATAAGAGGTAGAAGCTTTTCCATGTGTCAAAATATCTTCCATATTGATAAGGGGATGTTCTTCCTCAGTAGCATTATTTGTAAGTAATATTGTTTCATTCTTAGTGGGAAATTTGGCCCCTAATTATACAACTCGTGCAAACACTCTATATTTTTTTCTAAGAAGAAATTTGTCTAGTAAAGTGGGGTCAAAATCAAATTTCACGTGTGGTGATCCCGATTCATTTCCACTATGATCGACCATCTCTTCTATTCCCTTTTCTGTAGAAAATAGTGGCCTTAGGTCGTGTATAATGAAGGGTTTGACCCTTGTCTATGAGAGGTTTCCCAAGCTTGCGCTTATTGTTCCTCATATGTCTATTTCTTTAACCTTAGACGTGTTTTGGGAGCCATGTTTTCGTGAAAGTTTCACTAGGGTGAGTTGTAGATATGTTCAAAGTTTAGTGACTACCCCTAAGTGAAATGCAAATGAAATTGCGAAGAGTATGTATATGCCAACAATGTGAAAATACCAATATGATAGAGTGATAAATAACTTTTGTGATATAAGCGTTTGGTATTAAAACCTAATCAAAGGAAGTACTTCCTAGACTATGTTTCAAAGAGTAGTTCCACGTCGCAAGATTTTCAACAAAATCTTTTCTCTTATGCCAAGTTCAAGGGATGAACAGAATGTAAGTACATATAAGAAGTCAATGTAATCTCCCAATCAAGATATATGATGAGCAAGATAAAAACTCGATTAAGACCTATATCTCAAAAAGTGCCAATTTACAATTCACAAATGACACAAAAATATCACTAGGATATGTTAACCCACTTTGCGAGAAAGTGAAGTATTGATATCGAGGTGTTATTGATATGACATGCACAAATGGTAACACCTAGCACTCCTTGAAATCGAGGTAATAATAGAATTGAACTAAAAAGCTCAAAATATAGCTAAGAATAGTTTAAAAAGTGTGTAGCGTAACCTCACAATCTGAGATATTTAAGTCAATTTTCCAAGAAACAAGACGTAAATATCGAAATTGTAGTGATACGATACAAACAAGCTAACTCTTCTAAGGAAGTCCATGGTGATGAACCACGCCTAACTACAATGATGATCTTGACATGGGTATCAAGATCACAATGGCTACCAATGACGTGAAAATGCTTCCGCACACTTTAGACATTTAACTAACCCAGCCGTAAACATGGATGGGTGTAAACGGACATAAAAGTGAGAGAAACAGTCAATTGGTAACACAAAGGTAATCAAACTTCTTCTAATAAAAAAGCGTCAAAAGAATGTGAAGGAAGTAAATAAAAAGGATGAAAAAGATGGCTTCGCTACAGAGTTTCCCCTTGCCCTAAGGCGAGTAAAAACTAGGCGAAAGTAACGCGTCATAAGTTTCTTAATGAAAATATGGTTCACAACTTAACACTATTTGAGAATTGTCAAAGTGGGCTCTGGACAAAGTATATCTACCTAGGTGGCTCTCTCGTCCTAGGTGCTACAAAGATTATCCACGAGTGGGACGATTTACCCAAAAAGTCGCAATGACTAGTTTGGGAGTATCTTGACTTTGCCCCCTTCAAGCATATTGGGCAATAAATGTGTCCAAATGTGTACTTAAAAGGGTCGCATAGGGACAACTTGTAACTCTATCTCACAAAGGATTTACTAGTCAGGTAGGTAGTGCGGAGCACTTCCCATTTCGTCCACAAGGTTCCCTCTTGCATGGACTACTTTGGGGTTCCTAGAACCACCCCCATTGTTGTAGCTTAAGGCGTTATGCCAAAGGGGTTATGTTCTAGTTGAGCGAGAGAGGATGTAACCTTTTCGAAACATGCAATACGAGTGTTTTGAATATGTTGTTCTTTTTATCTTTTTAATTAGATGTGGTTTGCTCGAACATCGTTTGGCAACCTATATAACAACTATATTAGTAGTCTTCTGATTTTTGTTTCAATTCCTTCGTTCTTTGACAAGTGTTTTGGTCTGTATGACCACGTTTAGTAGGTTTCCATAAAAAAGAAGACATCATTTTCGATTCTCAGATCCTCCAAGGACGCAGAGAAGAGCATATGTGATAGTCTCCAAAATCCAAAAATATATCAAATTGAAAAACACTTTAATTCAACTATGCCCAATTAACCAATTCCAACTCAAATACCCTTAACAATCTCAAAAGCATAAAAATAACCCAAGAATCATTGTTGATTCCCAAGATAACCCCAAGGGACGTGAGGGAAGAGCATACGTGATCTTGATCCTATAAGAAAACAATGCCAAATATTACCTAATGAAATACAAACATGTAACAACAACTTGTAAAGACAAATATATGATTAGATAAATTTGCAAGAATGTTAGCACATCAACACTTTAGTTTCAAAATGAAAAGGATGCCTACGCCCCTTTTTCAAAGTGCCTCTGGTAGGTTAGGGTGCATGCACCACCAAATATTTTTTTTTCGGATCACGGTGTGCCTACGCCACCCGAGAGATGTGTGCGTCCGAAAACCATGTACGTGCCACTAAAACCGCACTGCGCCACTCTGTGGAATTTTAGATCTATTAAACTCCTGCACCACCCAAGAGGTGGGTGTGCCACGAAAACATCATACATGATACTCGAGAAAAATAGACAAAAAAATAGAATAACCGTATTACCAGAAAAATATACCTGCGCCACGAAAACCACATATGTGCCCTGGTTAGGGCGTGTGCACCGATCGATAGGTTTTAGCATGCAAAGTAAAGGTATAGTACGAAACAACGTTATGAATAGGTTAGTGTACTTACACACTGGTTAGGGTGCATGCGCCGGGAGTCGGAAAAGCAGTGACAAGTTTTGATAGCAGTGTGCTGTACTACAGAGAGACGTGTGCACCAAAACCGTGTCACGCACTCGAAAATTGTCCTGTGCTTGAAAATCATGCCTGCGCCTGATTTACAACCAAAGTATGGTAAAAACACAAGAAACTTGCAATAACTCAATTTTTTGACAAGTTAGCTCAAGAATGGTAATAACCCATTGAAATTTAGGCTATGAACATGAAGTTACACATGTTAAATGAGCTAAAACTCCAAAAAATGGAAATTAATTACTACATGTGCATATCAAAAGTTAGCCAAAATAATGAAACTTAAACTAAAATGCCATGGGACTAAGGGTCCCACTGGGCGTGCCAAATGTGTGCAAGTGTTTGTTTCTAACTAATGCTAAATATGAATGGAAGACTAACACCTAAATAGTCTTGATTAGCAAGAATTAAACAAACATTCTAAGCACCATCATGATAAGAATTAATCAAGGGTTAGATGCTAACATTTATCAATAAAACTATGAAATCAACAATGTTAAGTATCTAAATAACCTCTATTCTTTAACAACATGCAAATGAAAGAACCTAGGTAGGTTCCATGGCTATCAAAAATAGTTGTCCTTAATGTTCCAAGAACCTAGGAATGGGGGCTAGTCAAAGTTGGGCTACAAGACCCTTTTGACACCTCCCATTCGCGTAAGCACTTTGTTGTGAAAGAGGATTAACTCTTCAAGATGATGAAATTTCAAGAGGACCAAATGCAAGCTCTTAGTCTCTTAGCTATATGCTTAGCATTTCCTTCTCTTAAGAGGTTTAGGTGTGAGTAAAAAGGTATGTGGAGGGCTCTTTATATAGCCTAAAAGATAAAGGATTCAACACATCCTCATGAATGTGGGATAAAGGTAAAACATGATTAGGAATGGATAAGGTTGCTTTATTAAAGGTAACCTTACTTTAGAAGGGTTTAATACATGTTTACCAAGTCATGGGAGTTGGGGGTGTTTTAATTAATCAAAGGTGATTAACTAACAGGTAGATGTAAAGCTTATAGAATCCAATTAGAGGAATATTAGTACGATTTAGGCTATTAGAAAGGGATTAAATAAATTAAATATTGATTTACTAGTTGAATGAAGTGGAAGGCTAATTAATTAATCTAGATAGATGGTGTCTATTAACTAAAGGTCGTTAATTAGGGTATGTATTGGATAGGTGACTTAATTAATTAGCTTAATGTAATCAATTAACGACAATGGAAGAAAATATGGGTGATATTGACAATATGTCGTCAATTTGCGGGAAAGGAGATAATTAGCACAATTTAAGTATTTAAATTGCTCAGGCGTAATTATAGGTGTCTACAACCACTTCCACTTATGACTACTTTACTCTATAATTTAATGAAGTTCTTGTTAATGTGTCAAATATACTACAAAACCTTAGCACCTTATTTGTTTCCCTTTAATCATGAGGTGACTCTTACCATTGCATTAGACAATGTTGCATTGATGAGGGTTAAGACAAGACAAATGAAATGTGTTATGTCTTGTAGAACCATGATGAGATTGATTGTATTTGTGTTGGATATATGAAAGGATCTCATCATATGCATGTGGATGTTTTTAATGGTATACTTAAAAGAAGATGTACAATCATGTAGTTCACCACCTCTGTCTTCCCATCACTTCGAGGATGAAATGTGGTGGAATTGCTCAAAATTTGTGTCCCTCATAAACTATAGTATAGACTAGAAGATCCAAAAACCTTTTCCCTATTTGAAACGAGGCTTTGTGGTAGGAAAAAAAAGGACTCGTACAAGCTCAAAGAATAGTTTTATAGTCTCCTTTGTTGAGATTCCTTTCTTGCAAGATGTAACAATTGCCATATTTGGAAATTTGTTGATTACCAAAAATACACTACCATGTCCCTTGTGGTGGGGAAACATGGCTTCAATTCCACTAAGACATATTTCCAAGATTTTTAGAGTGGGAAGAGGCATGTACAAACCTTTCTTCTAATTGGTTGGATTCACAATTATGCATGCTATACAAGCCTTGATGTACTTGGTGATATCATGGCAAAGCTTTGGCTAATAGAAATGCTTCTACAAAATTGCCAATTTTTTTCCACCCAAAAGTGACCAACCACTAAATTATAGTGAGCCTCCCAAATAATTTTTGATGCTCCTTAGTAAGAACAAAGAGGTGTCCCACGTGACACATAATCCTCTCTTTAAGATGGTAGTTAAGAACATGTCCACGAATTATCAACCTCTAGTATATATCATAGAAGTTATAGTTGATTTCATATGAATGATGCCACTCTATCAACCAAGGAAATTACATGAATAGGGAAAATTAACAAAAAAAAGAAAACCTTCCCTTGATAAGTTCCAAATCCACCTCAGATTGGATTTGACTATAGAAGAAGGGTTGAGTAATTATCCTCTTGGATCCAATTGGTTTGAATAATTTTGTAGATTTGTAGATGCTCAAGAAGTACTTCAAATGGAAGGTTGATCAAGTTATGAGCATGATTATGATTGATTTTACTTGATTTTATATGGACAAAATAATAACTTATGATTGATTGATTCACCAAGAAATTAAACAAAATAATAGTATGAACTCTCAAGCTTGTTGGTGGATGATTTTTGAAAGAAAGACCATTGATTTATAGCCAAGGAAGGAGAATCCTCAAGCCAATATTAGATTGAGTTGATTTAGAGATAAATAAACATGACTAATTTGTTTAGTTGAGTTTCCAAATTGATTGAGGAGTTACTTGATATTGTTCTAAATTTTCATGAATGCCTTAATGTTGAGTTGGCAAGGGGTTACACATGTTTTTGACTATTTATAAATATTAATTCCATATCCTTTATTTTATTCACCCAAAAAGTGACGTGAATGATTTTATTTTAGAAGGATGTGAATTAATTTTGGATTTCCATGACTTGGGAGATATCTTTAGTTAACTCAAATGCATGATTTGAGTTAATTTAAACATATATTCTTAAATTTAATAATGATTTTTAGCTTTAGTCATGAATTTTAGTCAACTTGAGTTGAGGAGGTGGATAGGATGTGAGGATATTTAATTTATTTAAATATGAAAGTGGACATATGAGGATTTATTTAATTAATTAACTAATAAAACTAGCTAAGGAGGGGTGATAGGGTGCAATGAAATTAATTAAATTAATTCTAGAGAAGGACAATGGGTTTAATAAGATTTTGAACATTTATAATGCGTAGTGGTTATTTTGGGGTGTCTACATTTTCCCCTCTTTAAAGTGTTATTATAGAGTAATAATCTTTAAAGATAGTAGACACATGTAAAATGGTGAACAAATGATAAAGAAGTGTGAAGGACTATTTGAGGATGCCCTAACATGTCCGGATTAGTATGGAGGGAAATGCCCCTCTAGCGGGTGGTGACACATTAAAACAGTGGAAAACCAATTGATGAGAGAGAAATATAATAATAAATGGCCTATAATGTTATTTAGGTGGGCGTGAAGGCCAAAATGGAGGAATTAGAGTTATGAGAAGGATATAAATAGAAGGGTGGGAAGGTTGCAAAAATCATTGGCCATTTTTATCTTATAGTTTATTTTCCCTCTAAGTGAGTTTTTCTCACGGATTGTGAGATAAATGGCTTGTCATCCCCATCTTGTGCATCATGCGAGACTAGGTGCGAGAGTGTGGTTGGGATCACGATGACGACGGTGTGGTATGTATCCAAAAAACATATCTTTTGAATGCGTTTATTACTTATCAAGCCTAGAAGAAGTTTGAAAAGTAACGCTAGCACACACAATTATTTGTGCTAGCATAAATGTATGTGCATTAATGTGAATAGGTAGGTGCACTAGCATGTTACACACACTAGTGTATACGTAGATGCTCTAGCGTGATTAATGCACATGCTAGTGTAACATGCACTATTTCCATGGTATGTGTGCTAGTGTTAAATTTTGTGTGCTAACATGAATTAGAATACATAGAAGAGATTTAGAGGATGAATTTGAAGAAAAGGGTTATTTAAAGGGTCTAACAATGTTGTTTTTTGTTTTACAAAAAATAATATATGCCTTAATTGTGTAGGAGCATCATGGATGGCTATAAGTGTTCGAGATCTGAGATGACTCGAGAGAGAGTGGAGGGATTTGAGTATATTGTTAGAGGCGATATACCTATCATATGTTGCTTCAATTCAAGATATTAGGTTGGATAATTGCTTTTTCAAGCGTTGCCTTTGGCTGAAAAATGTTAAAATGAGATTAAAACATTTAGATTACCAAAGGGGGAGGCTAGTCACCAATTTTTTTAGCATTTTTATATTATAGTTATTGAAAAATTGTAATCCTAACATTAAAGCTTCATATTCATCCATTTTTTTGGTGTAAGGGAATTGTAATTTATATGAGGTAGATTACTTACATTATTTTAGGCCTTTCAAGATTATTCCTACCCAATTTTCTTATTTAGAACAAGCACCATGAAAATACAAAGACCATAGACATGAATTGTCTTGGTTTTCTTCTATAAATTCTTGTTTGTCCACATACAATGTGCATACTCTAACATCAGTTGAGAAAAATTAACTTCATTATTGGAATTATACTCAGTGATCATATGCTTCATTTTAGGTTCCCTTTATATTTGGAATGCGTCTCTAAGGAATCCACATGTGAGAACAATCAGTTGACATATAACCATTTAAAACCTTTAACATGTGCCTATGAGATATTTACAACCACGAATGTCCATGAATCATTGAAATCTAGGCTCGGGTGCTAATTACATATGAACATTAAGAAGTTCCCTAATTACTTCTACCTTAGAATTGTCTAGTTGGACCACTACCCTATCATATTTGATTGGGGTATGTATGTAAGGCCAAGTTTCTTGAAAATTTTATAGGGCATAATGTTTATAAATGATTGTGAATAAACTAGGAAGTTATGCAAGTTTTCCCAAATGCCACATGTGAGAACAATCAGTTGACATATAACCATTCAAAATATTTAACATGTCCCTACTCAACAACATGTCATATGCCTTAGGGATATCTGTAACCTAAATGTACATGAATCATTGAATTATAGGATCAAGTGCTAATTGCATATCAAAGTTCAGAAGTTACCTAATTACTTCTACCTTAGACTTGTCTAATTGGATCACTACCCTATCATATTTGATTGGGGTAAGTATATAAGACAAAGTTTCTTGAAAATGTTATAGGGCATAATGTTTAGAGATGCTCTTGAATAAACTAGGAAGTTATGAAAATGTTTCCCAAATACTCTAACAGTCAAAAGGAAAGAAAGAACTTCAATTTTGCATTTATACAATGAAAAATGGAATGAGAAGGTTTTGGGGTACCATAGGCATCTTATTATCTAAATATTTTTACAATAAATCTCAATTTTTTTGATTTGAACCATCTCATGTAAAGTTATGTTTGATTTAATTTTTTTATGTCATCCATCTCGTTTTAGGAATACTTGGGATACTTTGTTGTAGATTAGAATCAGTCCCCTTTAGAGGAGGAGAGTCATTATTCACCTTTGGATCTAGTGGAGTTGTGCTAACATTTAGAGGTGTAGATGTAGTGTTGTTGGTTTTACTCCTCAACACATAGTTAATCTTATAGTACTTTTGAAATGCATGGATATCATCCATATTATTGTTTGGCTCATTGTCCTCATGAAATGGAAAAGAAAATATCTCCACCATCATAGAAAATCTAGGTGATTTTGTATCATCATATGGGTTAGCCATATCATTTGTATTTAGAATTAGTTCATAGTTATTCAATTCACCTTGAAATAATTCAAATGCACAACATAAATATATAGAATCTAATTATCATGTTTAACAAGATTATGAACCCTACACATGTTTGGTAATGAAATTTCACATACATTTATTTCTGGCATTTTGTTTTGAGATGACTATGCTTGGTTTTGTTATTCTGCTAGGGGGCCTATTGTTATATCTTTGATAGTTGTAATTTCATTGCGGGTTAACTTCATTTGAATTTTCTACTTGTCCTTGTATACTTATGAAATCTTGGCTAACTTTATTACCATACTTCGGATAGAATATAATAGCCCTCTAGAATTCTCCTAATATTTTGCATGGGAGGAGTTGTATTTAATAGGGACGAGCACTGATTATCATTTGTTTGAGGCTCAATCAAGGGTGTAGGATTAGGTAATCCCTATTGCTGATTTAGATATACATGTAACTGATTAACAAAGTATTTAGAACTAGTTTCCACAAAGGATTTGGCACATTTTGATTGGCCTAGGAAAAATAGTTGAGATATGGATTTTGGAAATAATTTGTAGCATACCCTTGAGGGTGCATTTTCTCATCAATTTAGATAGTTTTAGCATATGCAGTAGTCAGTTTAGTAATATTTTGGGACCTTCTCAAGAAAACTAGTGTCATAGGGTCCAATGCATTCTTATAAATATCTAGTTCCAAATCATCTATGGGTTTGTATGACTGGGTGGTCAGGCTGTACATCTTCTGGAATATAACATTGAAAGTTATGATAGATTCATAGATATCCCCTTCTAGGGTAGTGACCCTTTGGTATAGGACAACAAGACCGGTGATCCTACTAAAATAGGAAACATATATGTCATTGAAGTCTTTCTAGCTAGTGGTTGCATCTTCTAGGTTTAAAAACCAGCCATAGGATGCATTCTTTAGATAGAAGGGAAGATAATACAAGCCACATCTTCATATGTCACATTTAACAATCTAAAATATGACTTGAATGCCCTAATGCATTCTTCGGAAGAGGTGTTGCTAGATGGGTTAAATATAGGAAGGTACCACTCTAGGTTCCTTAGCAAGTTGTGGATAGAACCAAGTATATTAATGGGAGATTCTACTAGTCAGACCATTTTAGGAGATAATGAAGAAGAGGGGTTTGTTGTCTTTGGTGGACTAGGTGTTTTAGAAAATTTTGGAGTGCCTAAAGGGGTCTTTGGGCTCTTGTATTTTCCTTTTCTGAACATTTTTTCCTTCTTACAGTCAAAGAAACATGATATAAACCTTTGTTAGACCTAGATTTGGCCCCAATTCTATGTAAATCCAATTTATACACTCAAATTAGACAACTAAATTCAAGGAAATTTTAAATAATAAATAATGTAAACTATGACTTATATTATTGAAATTTGTTATTGTGTGATTATCCAACAAAGTGGTCAGATGCCCTCCTTATAGCACCAAATTTTCCTTCTCTCCTGTTGACGCAAAAAAATGACAAAGCAAAAATGGGAATGACTAGCTCTTATATCCTTCTCATTTTAGAATCACAAGTGTGAAACAATGCATGAGTTGTAGGGTATTGGTTATTTATACCAATGATAAAGGGGTTTGTTGGATTGTTAATCCTTCTAGCACCACTCATGTAATTTCTTCACCTGATTTAGATTTGAAGACCTCCTAAAATAATCTAATCTAAGGGTGTTGCTCAAAGAAACAAAAAAGAAAAGGAAGAACATAAGGAAAAGAGAATATCATTGAAAAAAATGTGTTTTAAACACGTGATTCCTAATTGTAACAAATAACATGTTTTCCTTATTGAACAGGAGCAAAAATATAATTTAGACTCAAATTTGAATGTTACTGATGTAGAAATTCAAAGGAGATTTAAAGCCTAGCCAAACTGGAAGTTAGATTTACCAATTAAATTTCTAAATTACACATTTATCTGATTAATCCAATCTACAACATGTTATGGTGATTTAATTCAAATTTTCACAAAAAAATCTAAAAGGATCACCTAGGAAGCAATGAAAGATATGTTCAAACATCAATAACTCTCAACACACACATTTGCAAGAAAGAAGGAAAATGAAACCATGACAATATCAACTCACATGAGTTAATGTTCAAACTACCTTACATCTATGGATCAAAAAAACATCTCCTCCTTTTCAGAATGAGAGAATAAATAGTTATAAAAATTGTGGTCCTCACTTTTCCACCCATTTCAATATATGACTCTAAAAGATTAAGGATTATTACAAAAAATTGGCAGCACAAAATAAATATCCCAAAGCTGACTAAAAAAGAAATACTTTGTGAAAATTAATTTATTTACTTGAGTGTGAACCAGGAGGAAAAACGTGATCCATATGAAAATATGCTCTTTTGATACTCCATGATGATGAAAACATGAGGGAGAATGGCTGAATTTTTTTCTAGGCTAACAAATTGTTTTTCCTCTTCTAAAGCTGTCATTATCATCTTTTTACAAATTAGAAATGGTTTCTTTTACACATTATAATCGTTTAATCCCTTTGGTGAAGAATAATTCAAAATACAGAGAGATGCGTGTAAAGAAATCCACATTTCCTTCTCTCAAATTCTTGTTCTATGTTTTATTTGTTCCACAGACTAGGTGAACCCATGAAACTACGGAATTTTGATAAAAAGCGTGAAACAACAAAGTGAGAAGCCCGTGAAACACTTGGGTTTTGAAAAACCTCCAAAACACTGGAGTGATAAGTAAAAAAACACTTGGTGATAAGTTTGTTGAACACTTGGTTGTTGAAAAAATTGTGAAACACTTGGTGAGAAGTAAGTGGTGAGAATTCCGTATAACACTTGGTGAGAAGTTCATGGAACACTTGGTGATAAGTCTACATAACACTTGGTGACAAGTCTATGTAATACTTGATCTTCAAAAATACCATGAAGCACTTGGTGAGAAGCCCACAAAACACTTGGTGCATGGATTCGTTTTCATATTTATATTTAAGGGAAGAAAACATATTAGCATAGGATAATTTCCTCTTGTTAAAAAATATTAAATCCCAAACATGAAATGGATGCAATTTCTCATAGCTATACTCTCCATCTTGGAAAGGGGGCGGAATTTGACACTTTGGTAGACTATGGATTTTCATTCAAACGTAATGAAATTTTAATTTATGAACTTCACCCTAGAAATAATTTGTGAAGCAAGAATTTTGGAAATGGTGGGCCAAGAGGGTATAAGTGTAGATGTGGCTTCCATCGAATGTGAGAGATAATGGAACTTTAATAGAAGGTGCAACATCATTTTTGACAATGTTTGTAGAGAAATGTTATTAAGAGGCATTGATAGGGCTCTAAGTGGTTTTGGAATGTCGAGTAGTATTGTAAGATGTATGTTTCTTGTTAGCCACCATGTTGGAGCCATCATTTAAATTTGTGGGGAATTTTATATCAACTGAATTAAATTCTTGTGGGGTTTGGTGAATTACAACCATAAGAGGGCAATCCTAAATCATCCATGTCGGAGGATTCACACAAAAAATTGGTATTTGATAGGTTAATATAAAATATGTCACCGAGAACCGAGACTCACTAGTTTGAATATCTATGGTTTCTTTGAGATGTTTAGTGAGTTTGATTTCAAAATTGGTGCATTTTTAGGTTGAAATTCCTAAAACTTAGGCTATTCAAGGTAATTGAAATATCTTAGGGGTTTTATGATTTTCTCGACAAATACTCATAAGCGTATATGGATACACAAGATTTCTATAAAGACATCAAAGAGTTGATTTCTAAATATGCTTGAAAGGTTTGAATGGTTATTTTTATCCCTAAAATAGTTGGTGTAGATTGTGTGTATACACTTCAAATTAATTTTTTTGCTTTATTTATGAAGGAAAATTTGACAAATTAACCTCCAAAACTCATGACTATGGAGGGTCAGATTTCATAGATCCTTTTTCAAAAAATGCGCTATATGTTTTTGTTCCATAACTCTATCCACACCCCTTAATGCTTTCATATGTTCCTTACCACTAACCTTAGGGCATCCATTAGTTTCCCTCTTACCTTAAATGTTATTTATGTATCCCACTTCATCTTTATGTTGCCACGAAGATGAAATGGTTGGATGTATCTTGTATTTTTTATCATTTTGAGGAATTTTGATTATATGATCAATTTAATATCATCCATTAGGAATTCGGAGGTAAGTTTTAAGGACCATACAAATCAATTTTATATTAGTAATTTTTCAGAATGTAAAATGTAACCTGTTTTTCTTTGCACTCACAAAAATGAGATTCCACCATGTAGAGTTAGAATATTAAAGGGTAAAGAATATTTTCCAAAGGAGAGTAAGTCATAATTGTAATTTATTGAGATTCGATCATGGGGAATTCACTGTAATAGTAAATTGAGGATTATGAATCCCGTAAAAACCAACTACTAGGGCTTTCTCTATTCCAATTGAATCCACCAATAATACCTTTCTCCACAAGAATTCTCAAACCAAGGGGTAGATTAATGTGCCCAAAATTTACTTGGGGAAGTAAATATTTATCCCATCCCTTTCATTTGTAACACTAGTTACATCATTCACTTTATTTAGTCTAATATGTTTCTTACATATTGCCTTGCATGTCGCACTACATAATATTCCTTCAAAGTGGCCCTCATACTACATTACTTATTGTATAACATAATTTTTTTCATGCAAGCTCAAGAAATACATTATACACCTTTCCGATTTACTTATTTAGAGGCTTTTTTAGTGTATACCTATTTCTAGATATAAATTTTGTTGAAGCTAGAATGAATGCTTGCATGTAAGCTCAAGAAAGACATTATACACCTTTCCAATTTACTTATTTAGAGGCCTTTTTAGTGGATACCTATTTCTAGATATAAATTTTGGTGAACCTAGCATGAATGCATGCTACCCTCACTCGGGTGGATCACCATTACATTTTCCTTTTCTTTTTATCCTTTATTGACATCATTCTTATCTTCTAGTTTCCAACTATTTTTTCTTAATTTTCAAAATATATTTTCCAATTATAATCATCAATTAATTACAAACGGTGCACCTAAATACTCATAATAATAGATAACATCGTTGTTCAAATTCATTCAAGTTCAATTAGTACAAATATGACTTGTTTTATGATAGGAATTAATAATTCTATCGAACACTAAAATTGTATGAACGTTTCTTCAAACAACAATAATACCTTTCCATATAATTTTTGTACAAACCAACCTTTTTAGTGACAAAACTCCTTAAAAGGAATTCTACAAACTAACCTTTGCTAGATGACAAAACTCCTTAAGAAGTGGAAATAAAGAATTCTTCAAACCAACCTTTTCTAGATGATGCAACTCCATACGATACGAAGTGAATGCTATAATAACTAGATGACGCTTGAGACTATACTACCAAAATAAGAAATTTTATTGAGAAACATCACAAACACATGGGAAAAAACCCAAGTAAATGGTCTTGTTACCAACATCTCCAAAGCAACTCTTGTACCTCTAACAACAATAATTATGGTACATTACTGACTTCCTAAATCCATTATCCAAACACTCCTCTCACTGTAAACATCTATATTTGAAATAAAAAAATTGTAGCATTGATTCGAGAAGGTGACACAATATCAATCATAGCCCTGGAAGACCTAAATCCATATAAGGTGTTGGAATACAAGTATTCAACACATAAATTAGGCATAGACAACATGTATCTTGATCAAATGTTCATAGAACAGGGTTAAACAATGGCATTTCTCTTTGGAAATTCCTTATAACCTCTCACGATTAAGTATATTTTGGCTTTTGATCAATGTGTGAAGGATTGAAGGAACAACAAATATTCAATCAACCAAGAATAAAATCAGGTCACTAATTGAGCTCCGATTAAATGTACTTAAAAACCATAGAATATTTGGAAGAAGAATATGAATATTATTTTATTTCAACTAAACCAACGATTCATATTTCAAATCAACAGTTCAACTAAGTTATTTAAAAAAATTTTAATTTTTAAAATCACTCTTTAATGTTATTTTATGCATTAAAAAATTTAACGTTGAAACTATTTTTTAAATTAGTTATTTTAAATCTCCCTTCCAATAGTTGATTGGTTAATAAGAAATATGCAAGAAAAAAGTCAAGAAAATATAATCACATCATTTTTGTGAATCAATCACATCAACATCGTGACTACTTAAAACTATCTCACGGGAATAATTGACTCTACCTAATCCCATGTACTTTATGACATAGAATTCATAGTTTCATTCATACTTTTAAAGATAATTTTGTTTTTTATTTAGTTTTAATATTATGTAGAAGAATACCTATTCAACAAGAAGTATACGATGCTAAAAAAAATGGCAGTAACAACAAAGATGTAGAAGGTATTGAGAAAAAAATGTTGTAAAACTGGCGTGTGTTACATGGAAAGTCTTAACTTGCGGTGCATTTCAATTGGGCACGGAATTTCAAACTCGGTGGATAAAGGATAAGGGATAAGGGACGATTTGATTGGGTTAGTATTTTAGTATTTAACAATTATATTTGTACTTCAAATCATAATTATAAATATATAACGATTGGCATGGTAGTAGTTGTCAATCAATTTTAAAATCCATTCATTGCAATTTGTTGTACAAGTCTAAAAAGTTAGCTCTACCGGATTGCCACTTTGCCCCTATACTATTATAGATTTATATTTTAATATTAATATATGACTATGCCTATTATAAATATTTTGACTATTCTATATGGGTATGCCTATTATAAATATTTACGGTTTATATCAATTTGTACCTAACAAAATTACAACTGTAATATATGGTTAAAATCACTAAATACGGGCTATAGTCGAGTCAATTACCAACCCTTGTTCCAATGTTCCCTAAAGTTTAAAAGTGGGTCCCACTTATTGTCAAACTTGTAAGTTAATGGCCGTTATACTTCCATTCCAATCTAAATGAGATGTCATCTTTTGTAACTAATATTCCGGTGGACCGTCAAATCGAGGTCATTTCCCTTGTCAAGTTGTGAGTACATCAGATTTGATATTTAAGAAGATGCATAAATGACATCATTGTGGCTTACAAATCGGTGCATTAAAAACATTTTTAATCTAGGTCTCACAAAATAGCCCTCCAATCATATGGTTGTCCATTGATATGTACTTGGCTAAGTTTCATATCAACTTAAAGCGGTTTATTAATAATTAAATCTAATTGTATTAAGGTACTTTTAAACTAGTGTATAGCAAAATGTCATACTTTAATCAAAAGGTTAAAGTAGTGTTAGCATTATTACATCTCATGTCATCATTAATATATGGTTATGCTTTTCAATAAAAAAACTATAGCTATAATGAGTCTTATTTTAAAATTTCTATTTTTTTAAGGGCTGAATGTCATATAATAAAATTTAATAAAATTTGTTGTGTCCGAGATTATTTTCATTCCAAACGCTTAATTTCATATCATAGGTTTCACTTGTCTTAACAATTTAAGAATACAAGTATTATTGAATTTTGTTTTGTATTTTCAAATTTTAGATCTTAATTAATATATTATTATTTTTAATATATAATATAAATAAATGATAAATTTGAGGTTTTAATCGAAGTTTTTAAAATTATGTTAATGTAACTATATTTATTAATCATAATGTTATAATTTTTAATTTTGTAACATATTAGATTATTCAATTTTTGTAAGGCACATATAGATCATGTGTTAATTGTGTGAATTAGTGGAGCGAGAAAGTGCGTTCAATGTGTAAATTTTTGTGGGAGCATACTTTGAAGATAGCTCTAAAAGTAAGCCCTTTTCTTCAATACCCCCAACACCTAAGCCAAATTTTCAAAGGTATTGAACATACAACATAACATTGTTCTTTTATTGTCTCATTTCTTGGTGAAACTCGTGGTTTTGTTAACCATTTTCTCGGCCTATACATATAATCAATCTTCCTTCAAAAAATAAATGATAAAAATGGATGTATTATTACTTTGGCTATTCATGAGACCAATCAACATTCAGATATGGAGCCTAAAATTGTATGGAGTTAATTCTATGTGGGACTTAAAATTGTAAGGAGCCAACATTCCAATGTGGAACCTCAAATCATAAGAAAGGTGGTTTTAAGAATTTCACTAGTTCTTCCTATAATTTTGTTAACATGGATGTTTTTCACCTTCTTTAGTTATGCAGGAATACAACAGGCATTGGGACATACCTTTGGCCTCAAATAGTTTCTTGAATATATTGAATAAATTCAAAGCGGGAAATTATCTGGACATTTTACATTGATAGAAACAATAACCATGATGCATGAATTTCAAATTTTTGTCTTATATTGTATTTGTAAGAAAGAATTACACATTACATGAGGTGTGCACAACACATATGTATTTGAATGGGATACGACCGGTGGATTGAGGAGATCCATGTTAATTTGAAATGTTTGTACAATATTAGATATTTCTTAATAGCCACTAACCTAAAATGCCTTACTTATTGATGATTTGTAACTTTTGGGATTGCCACAATTACATTATTGTGCATTTTAATAATATAAGCGTTGAACAATGACAGAAATATCTTAACATAATGAATAGATAAAATAGTGTAGAATGAAAAAACATAGTTTATTAAGAACAAATTTTGATAAATATTGTAAGGTCCCAAAAAAATTGATAACTTCAAATATTATTAATAAAATATAGGTGGGATACATTTGATCGTTGGGGAAATTAACTCCCAACAGACAACCAATAAAAAAATATGATCCAAATCATAAACATTCCTAATAGAAAGCATTACTAAGACCCCAAATCATTTGTTACATGTAATGTACATTTTTAGCAAAGAGCAATAGGAAAAAAGTTTTATAAAAATTTAACCCAATTCTAGATCTAATATCTTCATAGGCTACTAAGGGACTATGATGCCCAATGTCTAATGGGGAAATCCTTAAACCATTTCCCTTGATGGCCACATTCTCCCCAACCTCAGAGGGTTGACAGGGTCTCCTTCACCAGAACTTACAAATATGAAGCTTGTATATGTCTGAATCACTCACACTTCTTCTCATGTCCTTTTCCATGGAAAATTTGTAAATATGAATCCATATACTACATCCAAAAATCATCCACAAGGGACATGGTTTATAAAACTCAATGAAACTCAATATCCACATTCTTTCCAACATCATCCTCTCATTACATAATATGTAAAGCACCTTGACGGAATATGTACTCCTCTCATCCCTACCCAAGTTGCACTTGCCCATAACCTTAAACATTAAATAATATTCTAACACATTGTTACAAAACTCTTGATCATTTTTGGACCTTAATTAAATTGGAGATCAAAAATTTTCTCGAGAAAAGTTGGAAACTATATGCTTTAGGATAAGGTATACAATTATTTTCATATATTCAAAGTTAGTTCATTTGAAATTAATAATTTAGTTTAATTTTTTATTAGTTTCATGGATGGGAGCAATGTAGTTATTTATAATGTGTATAAGATCTCCTTGTGAAATTTCACAAGGGAGTTATTTTCCAATTATCTTACATATTGTTCAATGATGTTTACAAATCAATCCCATCCACGTATCTAAAATTGTGTGATGCAGAATAGTGCTCAAATGCAGTCCCTTACCTTACGTAGATAGCTAGCCCTTAGTAGAAAATAGTCCACCCATAACATATTATGTATGTTTTGTTTCTATAGGGATCTCTTGCTCAAATTTCGACACTAATGACCCGACATGCCGACTAGTACATAGGGGAATGGGAGGGAAAATTATAAAGTGACCTCAAACATCTACATCGGAACCCGGGTGTGACCGGGACTAGGATGCATAGAAATGAGGATCAAGGCACATGGGGCACCCCTAATCCCTTCCTAGGTGCCCTAGTCAAAGACTAGAGATGACAACTAAGTAATTAACGACAACTAGGACTCCCCGAAAGATGACCAAAATCATGCAAGTAAGTGCGAATGTGCAAGACACCCAATGAAAATGACTGATTAAACTAATGGCATGACTAAGGGATGATTCATTAGTGAATGGTTTTCTTATGCAAGATCCATATATAAAATAACATACTTAACAATATAATTATAGTAGTAAGTGCATGATTTTGTGACTACAAAAAGTATCCAAGCCTTTTTTTATATTGAGTATAGTTAATATATATTTACGTCCATTATATGAGAAAATTATGAGACTAATACTAATACAACATTGTACTAGTATCATTTCAAGTATCCCACATTAGAATCCAAGGATGGAAGACCAAGAGTTGCAACATAGATCCTTTAGAGCAACAACACTAGAAGCCAACAAAGGAAGCCCAATAGTCACTCCACATTAGATGTCACTTTAGGGATTTGAACTTGGGTCTCTACCATGATAACTCAATGCTTTAACCAATTGAGCTCAACCCCTTTTATGATCTAAGCAATTCAAATAAGTATATGACAAAATAAGCAATAAATTTGATAGATACAAAAAATTCTTAGGTCTTAGTTATTTTGTTGACAATATTAACACTTGTAAAGGTTATTTTAACATACAAAAAGAGTTCTTGATGTTCTTTTCTATACAAATTTCAAATAGTAGGATGGAATTGATTTCAACATAAATATGTAAAGGTACTAGAAATTGTGATTGATCATTCACACCTTATCAAATCTTATGACTCCATCTCCTATCTCTACGATAAACCATTAAAATCTACTTACCCTTGTGATATGTGTGTAGGATGATTCAAATTATCTCATGGCCACTCAAACCACATATCTCCTCATGCATGATTTTATCTCCTTATCCTTGCAACATCCCTCAACATACATACAGACTTATGACAACACACAAAATTGGCACAACCTTTGTAGAATATTACAAAACTCTTACTTGGTCCTTACAACTTTCACAATACTTTGTTTCATTTGTAAAGTGTCACAATACCTTTGTGCATTGTTTTATGAATTCCCACACACCTTATTCACATCCCTCATAGCTTATGTATCTAGGAGTTGTACTAGCATAATGTAACACTCATTGCTTTTACAAAATTTCACTCCTAACAAAAAAACACTCATGTTATTGATGTAATCTCACACACATCCTTGCAACCTTGTACAAAACATTTCAAAACGTCATATTCTACGATACAAAACACAATTTTTCCTTAGTTCTTCACATTTGAAAATATTTAGCCAAAATTTATGATATAACTTTTTACCTAAAACTAATAATAACATCCTCTTCCTTTATGCAACATAATCACTAATATTTACAAGATCATAACCTTTTCAAGGTCCATGAATCTCAACATCCCAGTGTTCTAAGGTAATATTTCTCTCATAACATTAAGTTTTACTAATTTAATTAAAAATTGGTAGTAAATTGAGAGGAAATATATCAATGACATGTTATTTCATCCTAAAATAAATGCATTGGATCATTTAGAAAATATAGAGGACATTATATGATGAATTAGTTTGATGGACACAAGTTTCTTTTCTTATATTTTCTAACCTATATGTTTTGAGGACCTTGTGCATTTTATAAGCTTGTTTTGAGGTGTAAACATATACTTGATGTTCTCTGTCTTTATTGAAAAGGTTGTAACTATTATTTGATATGTTTTCATTATAAGGAGAAAATGCCCACTAGAGATTGTGACCGATCCTCTTAATTATAATTTTTACTTATTATGACTACATCTACTTGTCATCCTAAAGTCCATATATATAAGCTTACTCTACTATAGATAAATTTAGTCCATTCCTTTATTTATCAAGTTTAATATCTTCCTCATATTGGTGGAAGTGATCTTATTAAATCCTTTTACGTATCAATCCTCGGGCTATCATGTATGAAATTGTTCATTAATCTACATTTATTTAAGTAAAATAAAAATATTTTAAAATTAATCTCAAATGCATTACATGTTTCTCTTTTTCCTACTATTAAAACTTAAAGTGTCACCTAAATAACTAATGATAACTTACAATCTTATTTTTTTAGCACTTCGTAGAGTATTCTCATGAATGTGCTAATTGTGTTTTAAACCCAATTGACATAACTATACACTCACAAGACTCATATTTGCAAAACACATATGACATCTTAATGTTGTCTTTTATGCATCATTTTCTCAAATTCTAATTTGGTGAAATCCAATCTTAGAGTCAATATTAGGGAAGTAGTATCATCCACTCAATCAATCCATCCATTCATCCATTCACATTACGAAAATCTATAATTAATTACAAATTCAATCATCCACATTATAAAATCCATATAATTGATTGCAGTTTTGTTTATGGATCTCAAATCTATACAAATTTGTCATTCTTCATATTTATTAGGAAAGATACTACGAAAGAAAAATATTCCTTTGAATTTGATTCCAATATTTCAATATGGAAAAATTAAAATACTTCAATACGGAAAAAGTAAACTAATTATTTTAGGACAATCATTTCTATGACAAACGTAAACAAAGCAAAGGATATCAGTAATAAAAACTTAAAATAAATAATTTTTACAACACAATAATGTAAAATAAAATTACACCCGGCGGCCACCACACAGAATACATGTCGGCGGAGCTCCTCTCGTAGCCATCGCTCTGCCTCCCCTCGGAGCTCCTCTGCACCATCCTTTGTTGGACACAGGTGGAGTCCTCCCCAAAGGAAGGCATTTCCAACACTCCCAGTGGGACTCTTTGCCACGATGTAATGAACACTCTTCAGATTTCCACCCCCCTGGGTGGGGAATTATGGTGCCTCTTCAGATGCGGTTTCTAGAGCAGGAGGGTTGGGAAGTGGATCCACCATCTTCTAAGCCTACTAGAAGAGCTTTCATCCCTCCCTGGGATGATCCTCCCCCTCCTCTGGTGTGGCGACAATGTGTGCTTGATGATCTCTAGTGTTTGTATTTTGTAGATGATTTTTATTGTTCTGTGGGCATGTTCTTATAAGCCTTTTGTCGTTTTGTGTTTTGTGGCATCCTTTTGTTGCCCTCTTGACGTTTTTGTGGGACCGTGAGTTTTCCGGTCACCTCGCTATGTAACTCTCCTTTACATTAATATAAAGGTTTGTTCCAATAGTAAATAAAAACTTAAAAGGAAATTCAAATAATCAAATTTCAAGGCATGCAAAATGGTATATCTCCATGTATCTTGTATACAAAGTAAGTTCCACCTTCATATTTTACAAAATAGATACATCGAGTCCATGAAACTTCCATGGTCGAAACAGAGAACTCATAGAATTAACCAGAAACACAAAAGTATTGTGTACTCTCAGTGGACTGCTTCCAACTGATCTCAATATCCCTTGAATACTCGATGTATCACTATATACATATCTAGGAAAATGTAGTGAACATAAGAAAATGGACATTAGAATTTCAGTATATTTACCGCTTCTCTCATTATCATTTTTCTCTAAAGATATGGATGAGAACATAATAATCCCACTAACATTAGCGGTTCCCTTTCTTCTCCATCAAAATTCACATTTGATATCTGATCTACTGCATCTAAAGTTTTCCATGACTATACAAGTATCAAACCCAATCAATCAATACACCTGTATGCCTATGTAAGCTGCGGTCAACTGATGGGCATAAGATTCTGAGCTTTCCTTTCTTTTCATCATGCAATATTATATCTGACTATTCCAAAGTTGTACGTGCCTGAATCTTTGAACCAGGTTAGAGTGCCTAGGCTTTATAATTATGGAAACCTCTGAAACATATTCCTTTTTGACTTGTTGGGAGCCTTGTGAAACTCTCTATATTGCAGAAATCTTCTTTGTGTCAGCCAACATGCCTGTGTAAACCCATTCCTGAAATTCACCCTTCCTGAGCTTTTCCTTGTCATTGAAATTTATCCTTCCAACACAGAGCTCGACATAAGAGAATTTTAGGGGAGCGCTTTTACACAGCCATGTGTGCAGAAAAGGAGGCATTCAAATGTGGTCTCAAAGTTTGTCTAAGTCTGTGGTGTCAAGTTTGTCAAGTTTTCGCTTCCATTGTTGCTCCTGCGATTCACAAAATAGATAAAATACAAACCTAAAAGAGTTTTGTATTAAAAGTAAAAATGTGTGGGACTTGAGTTATATTTGAATTTTGAATTTCCAATTTATACCATCCATTTAGTTTTAAATAGTTTTTGTCACGTCATCTATCCCGTTTCTTGCTTTTCGAAATCATTACAGCGTGATCGAAAAAATTTACCAGAGGAGGGAATGGCGGGAAGTGGAAAGTGGCATTAACCGAGGAGATGTGGGAAACGACATACCCATAATAGTCAAAGGGCCACGCTGGTGGTCCACTGATATGTATCGGAAAGCTATGCTCAATAGTGTTACATAGGTTAAAATGTAAGGTCTGAATTTTTTTGTAGTTTTTAGTTGTTTCTCCATAATTGAATATTTTAATTCAAACCCTTGTAAGGTAGTTTTCGATGCATCTTTTACTCCTTTAAAAGCTTTAATTGCCACATCATCCCATTTAATAACCTAATCCTTTTTCAACATGATTGTGATAGGTAAAGTGATCTCAACAAAATTTGATATGAACCTCTTCACAATGTTGATCCAACCAAAGAAGGGTCGTATACCCTTTTTGGATTGGGGAATGTGCACCCAATTAATTATTTCCACTCTTTCAAGGTCAATCAAAACCCCTTCATGAGACCTGATGTGCTTTAACCTTTTCTACTCCAAAGTGGAATTTCCTTGGATTAAATGAAATTTCAAATTCCAAATTCCAAATTCCATATTTTCCGGTGTTCCAAATTATCGCCGCTCTTACTAGAAAAAATAGTTATGCCATCTTGATAGACTACCATAAATTCATTGATAAACCCATAAATGCAACATCCATGGCTCTCATAAAGTGGTCCCTTCATTCATCAAACCGAAAGACATTATCTCAATGATTACATAAGAAACCACTACAATTATAAAATACAATGTCCGATAGTATGTTTTTAGTTGAATACATATGTACATATCCTATGTTTTTAGTTGAAAGCATATGTACATACATACTTGACCAATTCTTCTGTTACGAATCTTAAAGGTGTGGGAAGTCAAATTTTGAAAAATAATATAGATCCTACCTAATTACAATGTCTATGCATATGCACATACCTACTTCAACTTCAATTCCTTCTATAGTAGCAACCATAAAAGGTATGATAATAGTTATCGGATGTCACATTTTGAAAAATAATGCATTCTACTTAATTACAATGTATAAATGAACCTAGTCAAATAAAGATCGTGTACTAAATAAATCAATATTTTTTCCATACATATGCATTTGAATCTTTAGAAGAAATGTTTCTAGTACATATCTAAGTGTTTGATCTAGGAAACACAAATTTGAGTGATAGAAGACAAGTTCTATTTTCCTTTTTCAGAATTTGTATAAAAATAATTACAACCTTGTGCATAACAAAATTTATAGTCACTTCTTGATGCTATCAATTGATAAATTTATATCATCAATGAAATTTTGAAATAGATTATTGTGATTTCAAATAAAGTTTTTGTGTATAAATTAAGATAATATTTTGGGCTATCAAATTTATTTCTTGATCTTTATTGATATCATACGATAATCTCGGAATTGGTTCACTAACTATTTTCTTGAACTAAACAAATATAAATTAATTTTTATGTTATTGAGAAACAAATTGACACGAGATCCGACGAGACACTGGGGAAAACACTCTATATTGTTATAACCTAGATGTGTCGTATGTGTAGAGTAATTATTTTGAAGAATCATACATTATATGTAGCATTCATAATAAGTATCGTTATCTATGTGTGGGAAATGCCTCAATGGTGCATTGAAATGACAATAAAAATAGAGGACCTTAAATGGAAACTAGTATTGAATCAAACATCCATAGAAAGGCTTAGGTAAAAATAAATGGTATCATTGTTGACCACCTCAAAAGGTCAATACATGAACCGATAATATCCATCGAAGAAATTTAGGTAATAATGATACAATTCGGGAAGGAAGCAAGGTTAAAACTTCTCCCAATACCCAACCCCAGTGAATGAAAAGAAAGTGATAATGTGATACTATTCACATGAGCTTGACAATGGGTCGGGGTTTCGATTGCACAAATGTAAAAAAATAAACCATAAATTTACGAGAAGGAAAACTTATAAAATGGGTGGATGGAGGCTGATCTACCCACTAAATTTCATGACCCAAGGAGATTAAAAATCAACAACAAAAGAGAAAAATGAGTACACCAAAAATATAAAGTTATATAAAAATATAGATTTTGGTTAACTTAAACTTACTAGTGGAGGCTAAATCCCAAGATGGGTATTTTCCTTGGTGACTTCACATGAATGCAAGAAAAACCCATTGAACTAAGCAAAAAAATACCAACCCATTTTATCGGACCTACTACCAATAACAATTATAAAAGATCAATAATTTTTTGTCCTTGATAACCCACAAACCTTATAACCCAAAATGATAAATACTCAAATAAACATCTATATTTTTTCTTGGACATCATCAATGATAAATCTATTTCATTTTCTTCCAAACAAAAAATGTGTCACTTTCCCCGATCCAAAACTAATTTACTCCAAGTGGGCGTCGATATCCCATGATATACAACATTTAAAGATAACAAAAACTCCTACTATATACCCCGATATACATATATGTAGCAATGGAAGTTTTAAAGCTCTAATTGTCAAACTAATGGATGAAAATAATGTGGATACACACTAATTTGAAATGGGCAATTGAAAATTATGAGAACATCTAGGAGATGTTGAAAGTAGTAAGTGATTTAGTTGGAATGTGTCTTTCTACATGATATTTACATTTGGTACACTAGATTATGTGTTCAACATAGGGGAAAATGGGAGAATTTGTTCATATGACATCCATTTTTATTTACACATGGAATTTGCATCATATGATCCATTGGTAGCAAAATTTATAGTCCCCTTGTCCTCGGTATGGAAAATTATCACGGTTAAATTGTTTCGTTGATGGGCATTATTGGAGGTGTGTATGTTGTAGCCATGATTGGTCACATCTCCTCCCATTGTACTCTCATATTTTTAACCTACCTGAATACCTAATTTGAAATATTAAAATAACCCATTCACCCCTAATGTCATAAGTATATTGACATTTATTTTATCTATTTTAACTACCTCAATATGAACGGATGTGCAAGGATATCGCCTAGAAATTAAACCTCCATGATTATTAACTAATGTTTATCTTTGAAATAAGGTTTGATTATGTTATGTTCACGATTCTATGAGAAAATGTAATTGCAGTAATTTAAAAATCTACCATATGACTCGAAAACAACAATATAGTAGGTCACAAGGGTGATAGAGCATGTTGTGGGAAAAGGTACCCTAGTTTCAACATATGGAGTTGATATTTTATTGATAGTATTTAAATTTATCGAATTTTCACTATCTTTAGAGATTGAATTTTGTAAACATTACCTTTGACATTTTATTTTTATAACTTCAATACCAAATTCTTTGAAATGTTGAGTGTGTACCGAAATTATTCTTAATCTACCGGTGTTTCTCATAATCTTAAGTATTAAATATATTTTCTTAATGTTCAATGATTGAATTCATTGTATTAATTCATCCCACATGCTATTAAAAAACATAATAATGTAATTGCGGTGATATATAAAATTATGAAGGAAAATGAGTCATCTATTTTAACATATACAACCTATATTTAGTAATGATATTTATATTTATCAATCTAGTGTTGTAGTTGAGATTTAATTTTGTACATATTACCCTCAAAATTTTATTCATTAACAACCTTACCTAATTTTTGAATGGTTATATGTTGGGAGTTAATATCTCTAGAACCACATCATCTTTAAAAAAATATCATCTCATGTTGCTTAGTCCATTTCCCCAAATATGCACATGTTGATACACGCATTGAGTTCTTATTTTAATAATGGTTGATAAAAGGAAAGGTTTTGCATAAGATTTCATCATAATTAATGGTATGTAATCTTGAGCCACTGTAAAGGTTTTCAAATATGATTTCCCTCATTTCCTAACTACCTAGCTGATAGGTATTTATATTTGTGGCCATTTTTATTTTTGGTTGTTTGAATTTTCTAATTGTCCACATATAACCGTGGGATAAAGAAGTATCAAAAACCGCATGACTCAAAGGAATACTTTAAATCTGCAAGACTAAGGCAAAGAAAAACTGCACAACATAGAAATAATCGCGGTTGAGGAGTGAACATGTGTCGATTTACGGCACCTCCCATCGTAGATCTCCTGGTGGATGTGAAGTTTGCGGAATAAGCTGCAAATTATATTTCTTCGGGTCTAGTTTAAGTCAAGGAAAATACATGTGGCTATGTTTTAATGGAGTCGATGCTTGAGTCAAGTAAGGAAAAGAGTTATGATGCGAAGCCACAACCAATCAAATGCAAAAATGAATCACGATAGGTGATAAGTGTAAAGTACATGAATCTTTCCCATTGGATGGGGCTTCACCTTCTAAAAATTCTATGGATGAAGATTGATAGTTACGAAGAGTATGGAATGCTTCTATTTGTTTGGGCTTCACAAGTCTGAAAAAGAAGGCTGATAATATTGACAATTGCGAGAACCATGGATTTATTTTATTGGCTAATGTTTCACGTGTGTCGATCGGAGGGTCGAAGGGTCTCACTACATAGAAGGACGTGGAATGTTTCTATTAGTTCTCAATTTGACAGGATCAATACCAAAAGGAAAAATGTGAAGGGTACATGGAGCTATATCCTTTGGGCTTATATTTGTGTCTCAAAATGGAGGATTTATAAATCCCGATTCCACAACCGATGAAAGAAATTCACAGGGAATAATTTTGGCAAAGGATTTGAGAAGATTTAAAATCTGCGAAGAGCTAGATTTAATAGATGTTTTGGTTTGTGTCGAAGTCAACACAATTTGAAAGACACGGAGAGCTATATAATTCACATGAAAAAAGAATAAGAAGAATAAAAAGAAGAAACATATGTACCAACATACTGAGAGAATATAACAAAGATAGAGTTCCCTAGCTCGAGGTCTTTTTGTAGAAGAAGAAAGATACGTACAACAACACGAGGGAACATAGAATTTTGTAAGAAAAATAAACTGAGAATAAGACACAAGAAGAGAAACAAAAAGAATGAAAATAAAATTTGCAGAACCGTAGCTTTGATTTTGTAAAAGCTTTCTAAATTGAATATAATAGTCATATCTTGTGTGCTTTTGTGTTTTGGCTTTGTTTTTCCCTATGTTAGTTGCAGTTGGCACAAAAAATTTCCAATAAATTTCTCTTAACAAGTATCCAAATACACAAGGGCCTGGAATATTATTTGGATTGAACATTGTATATGGAAAAAATGGAAAGGTCCATGTGAACATTATAAGGTTTGTGACGAGTTCTTCAATCAGATCTACCCTAGAGATGTGTACAATGTATTTGATGGTTTTTCAAACTTCAAAAACCATATTTCAACAATTTTAATGTCCCCTATGAAGTTTTCTTGTAATTCACATCTATTGTTATCAATTTCCCAATTTTTTCTACATCCATCCCAATGCATCTCTTTCATCAAGTAGTTCGAAGAACTTGGAAATATTCCTCCATCTTCCACAGTCAAGATTTATTCACGATATTTTGAACAATATTTCTAAGTTGCAAGAAATATGGAACAAATAAAAATAAACACACTTTAGCGATCTTGTATATATGGGAGTTTTAGAAATGCCACCATATTTTTGTAATCTGACCACCTCGTTTCCACCTCTTGAAGAGATTGGATAACCTTTTTTTTGTAAACAATACTTTAGTAATTTTGTCTATGGATTTGTACTTCCCCTTTTTAGTGCAATTGCATAGACATGTGGTGAGCTCCTTTTTATTTTTAAACTAATACTTGATAGGTATGTGCATCGTGTAATAATTGTAAAAGCATTTCAAATACCGACCACCTTAACAATTGATAAATATTTTCAAAAATATAAAAAGGAAACAATGTTGTATTCTTTCTAGATTGTATGATGTGTGGCTTGGTTTGTGATGATGTTGTGTGAATTTGGCGTGTCTCTCTCTATTTATGAATAGTGTAATAAGTGCAAGTGTTTGAAGATCTGGTCATTTCAAAATTTGAAGGAAATTTTAAAATACTATGACACAAAAAAAATATTGTTGTTTTTATGACTAGAAATTGTACGTGAAGTGTATGATGGAAACTTTGAAGGGGATGGGGTGAAAAATTGTAAATTGAGGAAGCAAAAAAGACAAAGAGAATGAAGAATGATGAAGAAGGGGTTTGGTGGAGGATTGACAACGTTGTCTAATTTTGTGTTCCCTCTTGACATCTGATATACATGTCGGTGAGGGCATAATTATTTCCTTAGCTATAATACAAACATATTCAAAAACAATTTTTCTTACGAGCACATTTCTTTCATTTATAATAGCAAGCTCTAAGAAAATTTGATCAAATGGTAATTATGTGATAATTTTCTATTACTGAAATGATATTGTACTTCTCCATTAACTGACCACTCTGAGCTAAATTTTCACAAGTTGTAATAAGCTCTTATATATATGTGTACACACACACACATACACACACACACACACACACACACACACATATATACATATACACACACATATATATACATATATATGTATATATATATATACATATATATATATAGATTTATATATATATATATGTATGTATGTATATATATACATACATACATACATATATATATATATATATATATATATATATATATATGTTTCTCTTGGAGTTTTAGTTTTGTTGTATTTATGCTTTAAACTTAAAAGTATAATATAATTATAAAATCCACTTGGTAATGGTTGAGTTTTCAATGGCCATAATATGAGGGTGTCATATACCATGTAATTTTTTATTTAAAGATTGGTCAATTTTGTATTGATTTGTGCAGGTCCTTAGCAATCCCGAGATGACACTGTACATACTTTTATGTGCAACTATGATTTAAGTGATATGCCTTTTGGCACAAAGGTGTGTTTGACATAATTTTTTTCATATGTAATTTTCGTATTATTTCCTTTCCTTTCTATATCTACCTCAAATATTTGTAGTGTGGCAAATGTATGTGGTACATAGTGAAAAACAATGAGTATGTAGTGAAGGTTATCTAGTTGTTATGCATTCATTGGATTAGATCAGAAGGATCAAAAGACCCACAAAAAAATCACTAAGAAATGGAAATAATTGGAGAGTTATTATGTTTTGCAATTAGAGAAAGGTGTCGTAAAGGTCAATATCCATGGAATAACTCATATATGATGAGAAATCACAGTTTATAGAAAATGATACATTTATATGATGTGCAATGGATTTCTATTGTCATAATTGTTAACATGAATGCAGAGTATGGAGTAGGGAAGAGGACTTCCACACAAGGATATGTGCAGTTATGACATTCTGCTCTTGGAAATTTTGACAAGGAAAAGGCCCACTGATGACATGCTTGTTTCAGGCTTGAACTTGCATAACTGAGTGAGCTTAAGGTTTCTAAATATATTGTTAGAGGTAATTCATCACAATGTACTGAATGAGTTAAGTGCTTGAAGATGAAGAGTTGGAAGAAAATAAAGTATACAAATGCCTGATTTCTTTAGTACATGTTGGTTTACAATGTTCCAAGTCCTCACCTGTAGATCGACCAAACATGAAAGATGTTGCAAAGTTTTTGGAGAACCTCATAGAGGAATTTGTGACATTTGAATATGATCTCAACATAACACGGTGACCCATGAAAAAAAGTGTGAAAAGGAAATGATAAAATTTTAGGCAAGAGAGGAAGGTGAATTTTTATGAGGGGAGGAAAATTGAATATATTGATTGGAATATAAAAGTCATGTTTTGGAACATGAAGATATATCAAATATGAGTGCATGATGGTTTTGAAACATAGATGTTAAAAATGTATTTTATGTATTATTAATCGTTAAATTCTATTATTTTAGAGCGAATCTATATCTTGGATAAAAAGAGATCTTATTAATTTGTTTATTAGTAATTGGTATGTCTTTCCCTAAATTTCGTGGGATTTTGTTCATATAATCCTTAACACTCTTGGGTCCTTTAATGATATCTTTTGACTTTGCCTCTAATTGTATTAGATATTTTATTCATAGAAAAATTAATAGTCTTGGATCCTTTAGTGTCCTCTTTTGGATCATTATATTTGTTTACAGAAATCTATTAAGAAATTACAATTCTTTTGAATCATTAAAACACAAAATATTTTGTTTGACTAATAGTTGAAGTACACTGATAGTGGGGTCTCGATTTTCATACTATTATGTTATTTCAATCATGAGATGTATGACAAAGTTGAATATATTTTTTATATTCTATAGTTTCTCTATACCCCAAAACATATGTTTTCCTTAAGTTTTTAAATATTATGTTAATTTACAAATAATATATTACAAATTGTCACTACTATAATACTTGAAATTAGGTGTTGTAAACAAGCACTAAACATACTATACAAAGCTGTAAATAAGAAAGCTGCTGCCCCATAATCGCATTATCTTATGATGTGGGAAAATTGTAAGCATAATAGGAATAATTTTCCTCTAAATCATTAAAAACAACTTTAAGAAGACGCCATTTTTGGATTCAATTTCAAAAATATACCCTAGATACTGTATTTAATTAACTAAAATGTGATTTTTTAAATGTTAATATATGAAGTAAAATAGTGAAATAAATGTCTAAACTAAATGAGGAAAAGTGATCCAAGAAACTAAGAAAGTAGAAATGTAAAACCCTACAGTGCAAGGAGAGTTAGAAAGAACTTAGTTGATTTGTGAGCTTGTTGGATCGTGTCACATATATGGATGGATAAACAAGAGGAGGAAATGATGGTGCGAAGTCTCAAGAAGTGCATATTTGAGCAATATGAGTGGATTGGGGTACCATGGAGAGGATCGAGTGCTTGTGGGTGCCCTAGTTTGTGTAGGAGGTCCAAAAACAAAATTTGTAGGTTTGCAAGGTGATGTAGAGCCTTCCTTGTCTATCATGTGTAATTTTCTACACCTTTGCATCGGATGTCTACTGTAATCAATGATGAGTAGAATACCTATAAAACCCTAAAATAAGCATCAAAGCCTAAAAAAGAAAAATGCAAATGAAGGGGTTGAGCTATCCTCAGCAGCCACAATGGTGGACTTACTAACTGAGCATTACACTACATCTCAGACCCGATGTAGTTCTATGTGTGTGTGTGCACAATCATGCCCTAGGTGTTCTTTTGCCAGTCACACTTTGTAAAAATAGTGAGTAGTAACTATCTGTAGAAATGTAATAAATGGTGGATGGAATAGAAAAAAATTCCCTCCCATGATGTGTTATGCAGATGAACCATCCTCATCCCTTGTAATGGAGCTAGGTGGATGCAAATGGGCACTATATGCCTTATATGGAATGAAACCTTAGGTGAAAGTAGTAGTTCCTAGTGCTTGGTCCTTTACTATGGTCTCATAACTTTATATTTATATGGTTCTCTTGTTCTAATTTTGTAATTAATACCAAAAAGGTTGACCACTAATAATATAGAAATATCAAATGGCTATAAAGTTCCCAAAAGATGGAAGTAAAGTGGGAAAAGGATCGGGCCCCCAATTGGGACCGGGATGCCTATGGGGACTCACGGTACTAGTCACTGGGTTCCCAATTAGGGATAAAATGAAAAAAATAAAAAATAGACTGGGCATGTATGTGCGGAAGGTTGGAAGTGACGATAGAAAGCAAAGTAAAATGGCCAAAAGATGGGGGTTAATTATTACTTTCTTCACTCAAAAACCATATGAATAGTAGTATGAGACCGGGACTAGTGCATGATTTTGTGTTTACATTTTCCCCCACTTTATGTTTGTGAGCAGAACACTTGGTAACATAAAGTAGATAGAGATGAATACTTTGTCCATGTAGAGTGATGTATGAAACACATCAAAGGAGTAGAAAAAGCGTGGAGTGAAAAAAATATGATGGAGCATGGAAACTAAATATGTTAAAGATCAAAAAGTGATGAGAGTTAACCTAGGGAGGAAACACATGTGTAGTTTCGATGTGTGTGATATGCCTATATGTTAGTATGAGGTGTGTGCTTACCACCGAAATTTTGTTGTTGACGCCATTGTTGTTGTTATTGTTATTGTTGCATACTTTCTTCTCATATAACCAAACCTGCAAGGAGAATATGATCAAGTAGTCAAATATGCATGTATATATGTCAAAAATGCATGTAAATATGCATGTATATAGTAAAAAGCATGTAATGGAAATGAAAAATGTAAAAGGAACATGTGCACCTAATCTATGATGAGAGAAAAGGGTGTAGAAGAATATCCTGTATTGTATTGCGCATTTTTGGGCTATCTCATGTCATCCTTTGGTCGAAGTAATGTAGGGAGAAATTTACATTATTCTCCAACATGTAACTTCTTCCTTGAGAATGTGTCAAGAGATCTCTGTATTGCCTAGTTATTTGGGTGATCCAATGCCACTAGATGAAGTGTTTTAGAAAGGAAATCAACTATCCTCTAACCTATAACTTCTCCCAAAAAGTCTAAGGATAACAATTTCTTGTAAAATCCATTATTTCTGAGTTTTGTAGATTGAGTCCGAACCCACTAGTTGTATAACCCACAATGCCAAGGGTGGAAATTAAACCTGGCCGAACTAGTGTAGAATTTTTGTATGATATGTAAAACCCCAAATGATTCCCCCTTCTTTGGGGGCATATGCAACATTGCTAATAGGAGAATACAACCCCAAAAGATGACCAACCACATAAATTGTATCCTACGGGGAAGGGAATGCACATGGTAGACACCAAGGTACATGCAAACAAGTAGTTGGAAATCAAGTGTTAATACCCAAAACATGCATGTAAAAGACAAGAGTATGCTACACAAACCATGTGTAAGATATAATGCAAGTAAACATGCAAAAAAGCAATCATAGACCACCAAAGTGGATTATAACATGGGACACCACTCACGATGTAAAAGACACTCAAGGAAATAATGGAAAGATACAAAAAATAAGTGTGCACACCAAACACAGGATAATGCCCACATACAAGAGAACAAAAAACAAGAAAGTACAATCAACGAGATAACCATAGAAGTAAGTAATCCTACTAAATAAATGTTACACATGAAGCAACCGTTAGCATGTTAGAAAGATAACCAGTATGTAAAAAGCGTGTATAAACAAGTAATGAAAATTACTAAGTACAAAATGAAAGAATAACACTGTCATCTTTGAATGTGGATGTCCCTAGTGGTGATGTAGGAGTGGTAGAAGGTGAGCATCCATGATGTGTATAAGCGACTTGTACCTAAGATCATAACTAGAGAAATGCATGAATGTGCATGTGTGGATGGTAAATATAATGCCATACAAGAGATCTAACTAGCACGTGTAATAAAAAGCAAATGCAAGCAAGAGTAAAAGTAACAAAGATATGAAACATACTATGGAAGGATGGGATGGAATGCAAGATGAATGAGAGGAGCTGCATGTTCCCCAAGTGAATAGAATTGTATGTAATGAGGTTCATTTGGTTTTCCCCTCAACAATCAATAATGAACTGTAAACAAGAGTGTGTCATTAGGAAGCAGTCAAGTGTGTGTTGTATCTAACACGTTGTGATGAATGTGTATGTGTATTGATGATATGCAACCTAGGGATGATGTGTGCATGACCTTTATATCCAAAGAGTATATCACGACAATATGATCGAGAGAGTGATGATGTAGCCTAAATGATATATCTCTACTATATGAATAGAGAGAGTGGTGATGTATACTAAAGCGTATATCATTACAAGATGATGGGATATGTGACCATTTTGCTTTGTAGTGTATGTTACTAACCTAGTAATGTCACATGATAAAAGTAAGAATGATCATCGTGTGAGTAGGACACGGGGGTTCTCTTAGTAAAATTTTGGTATAACACGTTCGTTCAAAGGGTATTAAGTAATACCCTTAATTCTAGTTTTTACCTTTGATTATTCGATTGATAATACCTTGTCCGTTATATTATTAGAATGAAAATAACCCCTATTTTTTCCATGTACCTTACTTACCCATTTTCAATGACAATTTTATTTATCCCTTTTTTATTTCTACCCAAATATATTAAACAAAAAAATATATCATATTTCTCACTCTTTTTTTTAATATGCATTTTCTCTCAAAAAAAGATAGTTTCGGGCCATTCAAGACCTATTACCAATTACCTTATAAATGTTAATCTTTAATTATTTATCAATAGTTCTTCAAATAATTAAGATAGTGAAATAATATCACTTGTGTTGAAAAGCATACTCAATCCTAATTTTCTACCATCTTATTATTTATTGGTTAAGAATCTCTTAATTGAGATTTCTTTATTCAAAAATATATTATAATTTAACTTTATGACCACACTCCTTAAATTGTAATTTTAAGGTATTTAGTTTTAAAAATTAGGATTCAAATGTTTTAGTTTTATATTAAAATTAAACCTCCCTTTCCTTTGGCCCACCTCTCTAACCTACCCCCAACACTTGATTCAAATTATTAATAAATTACACCCTTTCACTCCTTATGTATGTCGGTATATTGAATTTACTTTTATTAATTTAAATTAGCTCAACATGAACTCACGTGATAGGATATTTCCTAACTAATGAACCCCTGTGGAGTAGGATAAGGTCCGTTTGATTTTTAAACCCTTGACAGTCAGTATGGACCAACGAACTAAAGTGCGTCATAGGGTAATGAGTGCAGTGCATAGAATTAAATGTCATGTGTACAATGAGAAAAAATGAAAATGTGATGTGTAGAATGTGTAATGTACTATGTATAAGATGCAATGTAAGATGTGTTTGTAGACTAAAAGTGTAAGGTGCATGTTGTATAGTATGTAAGATGATGAGTATGTAATGTTAGAGTCATAGACCATGAGAGTGTTGTGTACACATGATGAAGACTAGTATGATGTGTATAGTGTGTATGATATGTAAATTCACAAATGGTTGAAATGATGTAGTCTAAATATAGAATGTATGATGTAAGATTTAAGACATATGACACTAAATGTGTGGAGAAACACGGTGTATAATACCTCTTTGTGCGGTGGGTGGGTTTCATGTGTAGTATGCCCTCAACAGTCAAGTGTGAATTGAAGCACAAAATTTTGTCATCAAGTAATGAAGATGCTAAAACATGTGATGTGTATTCATATATAAGGATATTGATGTAAGATAAATGTAAGGATGTGAGATGTATTGGCGTTAATATGAGGAGGGGGATGTGTTAGATGTTATGCCCCCAAAGCATATAATGGTGAATATAGTCATGTGATATTGTCTAGAAGATCATCCTTTGTTGGGATCAAAGCCTACTAGAGCGGCATTAGAAACTTGATAAGAAATAGAATGTGGTGGATCATATAAAGAACCATTGTGACGTAATGTGTAGACAATCATGGCATACTCTTCATCAGTGAAGGGTACTAGTGGACAATCATGTGCATACCAATGAGAAAGATTCAGAGCATAAGTTGGAGATGATTCATTACCTATGGAGATACTACCAAATGGCATAGGGAATGTGAGAGAGGTGTGACCTATGTCTAAGGTACCTCCAATATAGTCAAGCCAAGATTTCTGAGTGTTAGCGGAGAAGTGCAAGAAACAAATCTTTTCAAATGGAATACACGAAGGCCATAAATAGCTGTAATGTGACAATAACCATGGTAGATATGTGGTGAATGAATCGGTGGTAGAATGTCATTAAGTTTAAAACCGAGTTGAGTTAACCCCTCAATTATGTAGATAGTATCTGAACAAGTACGATCGATTGGGATGTTATGCCAAAAAGAGTTATTGATGAGAAGTGTGCATGTGAAAGGAGGTGGAAAAGATGTAGAGTGCACGGTATAAGACAAAACCAAATCAAAAGTGTTAACAAATCCTTGATATTGGTAGAAGGAGGGGTCTTGAACTTATATTCACTCGGGCCATCAACCACAAATGTGTCTTCGAAGTAAGAATCATCTACGTCAATAGGTGTGAAATTTAGTTAACCTAATGCTTCATCAGTGAGTTCGATAGCATCAACTTTGTCATCAGAGTCCTCAGAATAATCGGTGTTAACATCCTCATGTTGTGTAGCATTATCAAGTATGTTAGTAGGTGACACAATAGGAAGAGAAATAGAAGGTGCCTTGATAGGTGGAGAAGAAATGTTGATAGGAGCTGATACTATAGATGAAATAATAGCCATAGTGTGGATGGGAATAGTTGGAGTATTTATAGTGGTAGAAGAAGATGGAAAAGCACTAGAGTGAACAATATCATATGTGTCAAGGCTAATATATGGAATATGTTACGAAGGTGGAATGTGCATAGTAGTAATAGGGTCTATGTGACAATATTTGAATGGCTTTAGATCTACGGTGATAGTATGTTCATAGCCATCATGTAAAAATTTGACACATTGGTGAATAGTAGATGGAACTGCTTGCATTGCATGAATCCAAGGTCTACCTAACAAGAGATTGAATTGAAATGAGGCATCTATAACATAGAAATCAGTGAGAACAGTCTTAGGCCCAACCCGGATATGTAATGAAATAGTTCCTAAACATGTACGAGTGGTAGAGTCATAGCCTCATATGATAGTAGAATTCTTAGAAATGAGAGTATCACTAATACCCAATTGCTTTAGAAGAGAATAAGCACATAAGTTGATGGCTGATCCATTATCAATAAGTACTCGTTTAATACAAGTGGTGCTAATGATAACAATAATGAGAAAAGGCACACATGGATTGGTTTTAGCAAAAGGCAATAGATCCTTATTAGTGAAAGATATGGCATGTGGAAAATTGCGAAGAGACTGTATGAGATGTGTAAAGGCCACCGCAGATTTATCAATTTCAATATGAATAACATGAAGGGAAGATTCTAGTGTGTTATGATAGTCTGGTGCATTACGCAATAAGTCATGAAGATAAATATTAGTAGGCATATTTTTAAGTTTCTCAATTATGTCGTAGCCCTAGAAGTAGTAGGAGGAGTTGCTAAAGTATTGGGTAGAGGAATAGAAGTAGGTGAAGCCATAAGAGGGTTAAAACGAGGTACGATGAGTAATAACTACATTAATAGATGGATCAGCCCTAGGCATAACAAAGTGAGGAGGATGTTGAGTATGCACATGCATGAAATCATCAGCAATAGTAACTATACTGGAAACCTTAGTAGGCAAAAAAGTAAGATAAGATGATTGAGTCATAACTTGATAAGGTGAAGACATGATCAGAAGAAAGGGTTGGATACGTTGGGTTCACCAAAATGATTAACTAAAATGTGAATATTTTTATGTTAATCTAATAAATACACAGTGATGAAATAAATGTATAAACTAAATGAGGAAAACTGACCCAAGCAACTAAAAAACTAGAAATGTAAAACCCTAGAGTATAAGGAGAGTTAGAAAGAACTTAGTTGATTCAAAGAGCATACTAGACTATGTGGCAAAGATGGATGGAGAAAAAGGAGGAGGAGCAGCGGTGCTAAAGTCCCAGCAGTCCGAGTGCAAATCAGAGTAATTTGAGTGGATTGGGGCACTGGGAGAGGATCAAGACACTTGTGGGAACTTTAGTTTGAGTTTTAGGTGCCTTGGTCTAGCGCAGGAGGTTGAAAAATGTGATGTGCAAGATTACAAGGTGATGTAGAGACTTCGATGTATGTCACATGTAATTCATTGCAACTTTATGACAGGATCTGCTGGTAATCAATGATGAATAGAAGACCTATAAAACCAAAAATAAACATCAAACCCTAATAAGAAAAATGAAAATGAATGTGTCATACTATCCTTAGTGGCCACGGTGGTGGACTTACTAACCGAGTGGTACAATACATATCATACGTGATTTAGTTTTATGTGTGTGTGTGTAATCATTCCCTAGGTTATCTTCACGAGTTGCACTTTGTGAAAATATCGAGAAATAAGCGTGTAGAAATATAATAAATGGTAGATGGAATAGAATAAACTTCTCTTCTATGACGTGTGATGCAGATGAACCAACGTTAACCCTTGTGATGGAGCTATATGAATGAAAATGAGTTTTAGATGCCTTAGATGGAATGCAACCTTAGGGGATGGTAGTAGTGTTTAGTGCTTGTTCCCTCATTATGGTCTCATAACTTTATATTTATATGGTTTTGTAATGCCCAAAAATTCTACCCTCAAAACAAAGAGCACTTAATAAATTAATATTTAAGTTTATGGTAATAATTTTTTTGTTTAAAAGTGTAAGAAAGGTTAGACATTTTCACACTTAATAAATTTTCGTTAAGGACTTTCCACATAAGCTTATGATCAATGGAATTAAATTAATAATCAAATATTATAATTTAATTCCTAAGTTATATTTACACTTTAAACATCTACTAAGTCCCATTAGTTAAATTGATTATCAAGTACCAAGGTTATATTATTTCCTAACTCAAAGTTAAATTGTTTTACCTAGCCACTAAGTGGCCCCATTCACCCCATACCCATGTTCTTTCTTTTTATTTTTTTAATTAAAAGTTACATTCCCACAAAATACCTTCTCACTTAAGTGAGGTAGGGTTTAATTTGGGCCATAGGATTGAATCTATCCTATCCCTTAGATTAAAGTTGCCCTAAATTTCCTTATGGTCTTCTTTTTAATCCCTATTTTTCCCACACAACTTCATTTTCTCTTTTCTTATTTGCAGATTTTGGAGAGGAGGAAGAGGAGAAGCCATGAGAGCAAGGAGGAGAAACCATGGAAAAATTTCTCTAGGTTTTAGATGCAAGGATCTTTCCATTGTAATGTTACCCATTGTTGAATGTAGAGATTCTTCCATGGGTCTTATTTTGTTATATTAATAAAATCATTTCTTGTTCTTTTGCATTCAACTATTGGGGAAACCCCTATTTATTTTAATCCATGATTTTTACACATTTGAGTGTTATAAAAGAGATTGGAAGGCTAGATCCTTTAAATTTATTTGAATCCTAGTTCTTTAGAAGGTTACTTATGAAATTTTTAAGCTTACATTTTACATAAATTTCAATTTGGGATGTTCTTAGACGGTAGTTTATTTTTCATCAAAAGCAACAAATCGTAGCCCTATGCGAGGCCGATGGTCCTATGACCTTTGCCTTCCTAGGAGGTGGTTCACCAACTATCGTTGTGAGATGGGTGGTGGTTATGAAACCACCGCTCTATGTAGGGAGGTGGTCCTATTCACTGAAAAACAAAACCTTCACCCAAACATCATTTTCACAGATTTTCTTCTTGAGTTGATTTTTAATGAAGTATTAATTTTAAATGAGTTGTAATCTATTCATTTGTTGGTAAAGTGATAGTATAACTAGATTCTTAATTTCAACTATAAAACAACAACTAAATTTCTATTCTATTCTTTCAATAAAAATTAAAAATGGAGTATAACATTGTTACAATACATTCCATTTCACATCTTCCATTTTTCCAATAAAATAACTTAAGTCTACCTTTCATTATAACATTACAAATGCAACTATAAGAACTAGCCATCTTCCAAATAATTATTTTACAATGCAATACTTTAAATCCCTTTCTTTCACTAAGAATAATTCCTCCCAACAAGGTAAGTAACCAAGAGATCTTTCTACATTCACTAACTCATTTCAATCATTGAATAAATGAAATATTACATCTTTCTTTCAAGCATAAAATATTAAAAACTTTCATTTCAAAGAGGGAATAAAAATACAATCAATACAACATGGAGTTTTCAACAAGGCCAAACATTAGTCTTCTTGCATGTCTTCTCCCAACTTGAACTTCAATCTTGCATTCTTCAATCTTTCACAACAAGGATCATAATACAAAGGAAGGGGGTAGGAAATATATCGCCAACCTTTAATTCATTAAGAGGATAATTCATCCCCTTAATGGCCCTCGAGCCCCAACCAAGGAACAATGAGGGATCTTGAGCAACATTTGACAACTTTTAAAACAAACATGGCTTCCAAAATAACATACATTTCAAAACATTCAACACAGCTAAAATGACATACCCCACAATTTTATAAATTTCTCAAATAATACATAGGTTTGATACAAACCAAAGGAGCATGGACTATGGGAGCATGGAGCATAGGTTTGATATCAATATCTCTCCCCTTGCAAGTATGCAAAAATGACCATGATTTCATTTTCACTCCCCATAGGTGAAACTCTTAATCACACTCCCTCTAAAATGCATGCCTCAAAAAATCCATTTTCCCTCCCTAATAGTCCCTGATACACCCATCTCCCACACCCAACTTAAGGCATACTACCCAACCACACAAAAAGACATTCACAAAACTCATACAATATTAAACAAACACCATTTTCACATCTACAAACATACATAACAAAAATACAAGGATGGAGATCCTACCTCTCCATCAATATTCAAAGAAAAATTCACTCCACAAGTCTTTGACACCTCCAAGCCAAGAAAATTCCAAAATCAACTCCAACAAGATTCCAATTTCAAAAATGCAAAAGGATGAAAATGAACAAGTAACCTCCATTCCATCAAATTCCATCAATAAATAGAAATGAAATGTGAGGATGATGAGGTGGATCCATGTAGGATGCCACTTCATCATTCCTCCATTCCCACACTCAAGTCAAAACACCATGCCCAAGACAATAAATGAACATGTAAGACTATGAAAACCCAAACGACACTCAAACTTACACATCATGCCTTCTAAGGACAAAATTAATTGTGGTAAGTAGGAAAGTGCAATTATTTTCACTCTTTTACACTCCAAAAAGGACAAATAAGTCAAAAATAAACTCCTTAACCCATAAGTAGGGTTGTTGGGAAAATTTAAGAAGCATGATACAAGCTTAGCTTGTCCCACAAGCCTTCAAAAAGGCCTCCCAAATCAAAATCCGAACTTTGAAGTTGGAATAAAGTACATCACACACAAACCTAAACAAATCCAACTTACAACTACAATATTTCAAGTACTATCTACCCTCTCAATTATCAAATTTTCGCATCTATATTTTAGTTAATAAATTAAGTTGTATTAGTTAATTAAGACACAATAATAATTGTTAATAAAGTGACAACAATTTCCAAAAATTAAATACATATAACACACATAAAAATTAAAAGAAAAGAGAAAACATGTCACCCCATGACCACACATGTGTGGTCACCCCCATGGGAAACCTCCTAACTAGACATGGAAAAAAGACACCACACTATAACATTTCTTGAGTTGTCAAATTTTGGCCGTGTTGCACAAGACCGGACATCCTTCCATGGTTGGTTCCTATCCCCTTTCAATGTATGTGATAAAATATACCGCAACACAAACAAAATACCTCTCGGCTTCATGTCCACATCAACAACATAAAGAAATAATACATCTACATAAAAATCAATAATCATAATCCAAAATAAAGAAAGTCTATCATCTATAAACATATACAATGATCGTATCCTAACGTCCATGAGATTATAATTATACTCAAAACATCTAGGGTATAACGTGTTAGTATAAAATCTAAATAGTGCAAATCAACATATATCGAATCTGTTTACTAATGGTATCTAGTGTAACACAATAAAAATGTGAATCACAACATAAAAATAGTCCAAAATATGCATACTCTATCATCTATTGAATCAATGTATCACAATCAAAATGTCTAAGTATCCAAGGTAATATCAACATAATGCAAATAGTGTCAAAGAGGAGTGAGAACCTCATCCCCCTCCCCTTAGACTCGACTTACTCCTAGAAGTCACTGAAACAAGTGAGGAAACTAGCACGTAACAAAGTAGCATCCTCCCATGTGGTTGTAGTCTCATCATACCTATCCCACTAGACTTACACCTGGTCAATATCGTGGCCTCAAAGGCCTAAGGGAATGCGATCTATGATGCTCATGTGCTCCAAAATCATCCCCCTAATCTTACCATGCAATGTGGTATAATCCAAAACATGAGAGAGATATGGAATATATCTCCTAAGAACATAAACATGAAATACATCGTGCATGCAAGACAAGTTGGGTGGAAAGGCTAGATGATAAGATAAGGGACCGATCCACTCCAAGATCTCGAATGGACCCACGAATCTAGGAGATAACTTAGAGCATTTTCCATAATGAATAGGAATCTCATGAGGTCGAGCACAAAGAAACACCTTCGTGCCCACCTCATAGCTATGGTAAACTCTCTTCCGATCTACATATTTCTTCCATCTATCTCGTGCTTCTGAAGCCTTTTTCGATAAAAATAACATGCTACTTCATGTCCTGTGTAGTAAAGATGGCCCAAGAGATACTCTATCCTCCAATCTGTCCCAACTCAGTGGTGTCCTACACTCCCTGCCATAAAGTTCTGAAATGGAGCCATACCAATAAAACTCTCAAAAATGTTGTTATTTGCAATCTCCACTATGTAAAAATACTCCTCCCACCTCTACTAATGGTCCATGACATACATTTGCAACATAGCCTCTAAAATTTGATTAACTCGCTTTGTTTATCCATCAATATCTTGATGATAAGTGTAGTGAAGTTGATACGTGTCCCAAGAGCATGGTGCATAGTAGTCCAGAAATGAGAGGTGTATAAAGGATCGTGGCCAAAAATAATCTTCTATGAAACCCCATACAATCTGAAAATATCATCAAGGTATACTCATGCCACTACACTAGCTATATAGGTGGTCTTCATCAGAGAAAAATGAGCCACTTTCGTCAATCTATCCATCATGACCATGATGGCATAATGGTGGTATCTTGACGTTGGTAGCCATACTATAAAATCCATGGAAATGATGTTCCATTTCCACTCCAGTATAACATGTGAGTAGAGAAGGCTAGCTGAATGTTAATGCTCAACCTTCACCCTCTGACACTCTAAAAAACATGAGACACAAACTAAGCTACATCTCTCCATAGACCTCTTTAATGGTAAATTTGTCTCAAGGTGGTGCACATCTTCTTCACCCCGAGATGGGCTGAATAAGGTGCACAATGAGCCTCTGCCAAGATATCCTATCTCAAACCTCCATCCCTAGGTACATATATCCGGTGTCCTACGTGTTTGAGAAGTCTATCATAATCTAATGTAAAACCATCAAAATTCCCCTCAAGTGGTCTATGGGACCCAATCTACGATCTAGTTGTACAAGGTAGAATCTTTCATGTGGAAGCTATCACAAAATCCTACTCAACAAATATGTACCCACTGAAGTAGCCATAACCAAATGTCTCACCTACTCAAGCAGCATGTACAACCAAATTCTCCTTCCCATTCACATGCTCTATCTCCATGTCGTACTCACAAAGTAACTCCATCCAACTTTGTTGTGAGCGTTGAGATTGAGCTGCATGAAGAGGTGATGAAGACTAAAATGATCAATCCGAGAATGAATCTCCTACCCAAAAGGAAATATCTCTCCAACCAAAACATGCGAAGCTGTTGTAATCTTGAAGGTCATGTGTTGGATAATTGAGCTCATAATCCTTAAGTTTGCAAGACTCAAAGGATACTACATAACCCTCCTGCATCAAAACACCACCTAATCCTATCAAAGAAGCATTGGTGCATGTGAAGAACTCACCCTATGGATTTGGCACTACAATAATTAGTGTTGTCTTAAGGCATCCCCTCGGTGTACTAAAGGTCTACTTACATCCATCGGACCAAACAAAATTCTTCCCTTTCTGCTGAAGGAAGTTATGGGGTGTGCACTGACTGAGAAAATCTTTTAAAAATATCATGTAGTAACTTGCCAACCCCATAAAACTACGCACCTCGGTCACATTGGTTGGCACAAGACAATCCATAATAGCTCTAATCTTGGAAGGATTGACTATGATACCTTCCCCAGAAATGATGTGACCCATGTACTACCCCTTTGATTGAAATAATGCACACTTATCCAGGTTCCCATAAAGTTGTTGCTCATGAAGACAGCGAAGAAGGAATGGAGCGAAGGTTCTCCTCATGCTCCTCATAATGCGTAAGAAACATGAGCATGAAGTGATCCAAAAAAATCTTGAATACCTCATTCATCAAGCTCATGAATACTGTGGGAGCATTCGTGAGACAAAAGGTACCACCGTGTATGAACTCATAGTGGTCATACCTCATTGGAAAGATTTCCTATGGATATCTACCTCCATAATCCTCTAGTTTAATGATAGCATGAATTAAGATCAATCTTAGAAAATATAGTGGCTCCCGTCATATGATAAAATAAATCATATATCCATGGAAGGGGGTAACGATTCCTTATAGTTACCATGTTTAGCTTCCTATAGTCCACACATAAACATGAGAGATCCATATTTTTGTTTACAAATATCATGGAACACCCCAAGGAAATACACTAGATGGATTAGGCATTTTTCAAGAAGGCCCTCTAACTACAACTTGAGCTCACATAGCTATGGTGTGGGAATCCTATATGGTGCACATGAGTTAGGATTCGCTCTCGAAACAAAATCAATATGAAAGTTGATCTCATGTGGGGAGGTAACCCCTGGCAAATCACTAGGAAAGACATCATAAAATTCTTCTAATATGGGGTGGTCATCAAGTGAAGGTCACTAACCCCATACTACGACCTATCACTAACTGTGATGGAAAATAACTGACAACCCCATCGTGCACACTAATTCAGCTATATAGTGGAGATGATGTGAATAGAGTAGGTTTCCCGACTCAAAAATCCCTAACTCCACTCCCAAATCAGCTGCATAAGATATAACCTTGTTGAGACAATCAACCCTAGTTATGTGCACAGACAACCAATCCATGCCCAAGATAACTCAATATAAACCTAAGGGAAGGATAGGAAGATCCAAATTCATAGCGAAGGGTCCTAGGTCCACTATACACTCCTTGGAAGGATTCCACTAAGAGCTTGGCTCCGAAGCCATCTCCACATCCCAACTAAGGACCTACATAACTACCACCATCCTACAATGCTCCATGAAAGATGGAGATATGAAAGAATAAGATGAGCCTGAATCAAATAAGATAGGGGTAGAAATACCACCAATGCTACCTATGGTCTCTATCACCATGCCTGGTGCTCTCCTCAGCGGTTTTTGGCCACATCATAGATCCTGTGGCTCATAAAGCCATGTCACCAAACATAGGCTTCAAAACTAGTGCCTTACCCTAATTAAGAGGTTCCGAGGCCACTCTTTGCAATGATGACCATGAACAACACACATAGTAAGTACCTGGTCCTCTCCACTTCGAGAAAATAATCCTCCAAGTGGCCGATAGTCTATGTTGTAGAAATGATGATCTTATCATAGATCTATTTGTGGGTGATACGGTGGACATACTCCTATTATTGTGTCTCGAGGTGGAGCATGTATCCTATTGGCCCCCTAGCTAGAGGTCCCATATTATGCCCTCTTTCATCATCATGGCGTTGTGGAGGCCGAAAGGGTGGTCGAGTATATTACTACTACTGAGGAGGAGGCCTAAAGGAAGACTATGTTGTAGTGTGTCCACCACAAGGAGGAGGGGATGATCCCTTGATCTACTATCTTGTAGCTGTTGTATACAACTCCTCACTCTCTCATGAGCCTGTTGAGTCTTCCCCCTAGTTTCCTTTACAATATAGGCCTTCTCCATGGCCTCCAAAAGTGTCTGTGGGAAATGAATGCACACTTTCGTACCAAAGTCTAAATTCGACACCTTGATGCACTTGTGAACTCTAATGTGGTCATCCTACATGTAATCCACATACTCAAGTAGATCAAAACCGACCTCATACTCTACCTCTATCATGGATGCCATCGTAAATCATGAAACTCATCGATCATCATTGCTAGATGAATCTCCTAGATATGTATCTACTCCTAAAGCACTCCTCAAAGAGCTCCCAAGTGATTATATCGAATCAAAATTAAGCTTTTCTCCTTAGTCCTTCACCAAACTCCCACTATGTCTCTCAGAAGGTTGATAAAAACACGATATTTCATGTTGCTAGTAAAAGGACATAACTTGAAGCATCTACTCAAGATAACTAACCATGCCTTGGCCTAAAATCCTCCCATGTCTCCAAAAAAATGTGGCGGTGTAACTTCAGTATCTCCCTATTGTGATCTACCATTGTCGATTTTCGGCTCACAGGTGTCTCTGCAAGAAAATCCCTTGGCCTAGGGCTCCTAGATCTGTCTATGTGTCCCAAAGCTCTATGTATGTGCTCTCTAGGTGGTGAATCATGTCAACTGAATCTATGTGGGAGTAATCTACCCTATCCTTGATACTATGATGTGGCGATTACGACCCTCTACTGATGGCTCTCCATCATGTTTTCTAGGTCACCCTCCTAAAGATCCTCCGCGTAAAGCGACATTAACATCATATAGTGTCTGAAGTATCTAAGGCAATATGGCTGCTTTACTACCTAATATGGGGGTGGTAGATCTAGGCTGAAATGAAAGGACCCCTTTTCTATTCCATGCCTCCTTCACAGACCAAGATGAGAGTTATTTTATCATCATCTAGTCTTTGTTTCAGTTTTCTATGTTTTAAAGCATCAAGTAATGTTGTGTGTTCTAGGTTTAGAGTTGCGCTAGGTTTTCTTGTTAATGTTTTGTGTTTCCAAGTTTGTCCGGGGTCCAAGTGTTGAACCCATGACTCGATACCAAGTCTAATGCCGAAAAATTCTACCCTCAAATTAAAGAGCACTTAATAAGTTAATAGTTAAGTTTACGGTGATAAAAAAATTGTTTAATAGTGTAAGCAAGGTTAGACATTTTCACACTTAATAAATTTTTAGGGCTTTACAGGACTTCGACACAAGCTAATTGATTAATGGAATTAAATATTATAAGCTTAATTCCTAAGTTATATTTACACTTTAAACATCCACTAAGTTCCATTAGTTAAATTGATTATCAAGTACCGAGGTTATATCATTTCCTAACTCAAAGTTTAATTGTTTTACCTAGCCACTAAGTGGCCCCATTCACCCCATACCCATGTTCTTTTTTATTTATTTATTAAAAGTTACATTCCCACAAAATACCTTCTCACTTAAGTGAGGTAGGATTTAATTTGGGCCATAGGATTGAATCTATCCTATCCCTTAGATTAAAGTTGCCCTAAATTTCCTTATGGTCTTCTTTTTTAATCCTTATTTTCCCCACATAACCTCATTTTCTCTTTTCTTATTCGCGAGTTTTGGAGAGGAGGAAGAGGAGAAGCCATGAGAGAAAGGATGAGCAACCATGGAAAAATTTCTCTAAGTTTTAGATTCAAGGATATTTTGATTGTAATGTTACTGACTATTAAATGTAAAGATTCTTCCATGGGTCTTACTTTGTTATATTAATCAAATAATTTCTTGTTCTTTTGCATTCAACTATTGGGAAAAAACTATCTATTTTAATCTATGATTTTTACACATTTAAGTGCAAAAGAGATTGGAAGGATAGATCCTTTAAATTTAGTTGAATCCTAGTTGCTGGAAGGTTACTTATTAATTTTTTAAACTTACATTTTACTTAAATTTCAATCTGGGATGTTCTCGGATGGAATTTTATTTTTCTGTCAAAAGTGTCAAACCGCCATGCTACGCATGGCTGATGGTCCTATCACCTCCACCCTTCCTAGGGGTTGTTCATGACCACCACTCTGTGGTGAGCGGTGTTCTGAAACCGCCTCTTTGCACATGGCGGCGGTCCTATTCGCCAATAACAAAATCTTCACCCAAACAACATTTTCACATATTTTCTTTTTGAGTTGATTTTTAATGAAGTATTAATTTTAAATGAGTTGTAATCTATTCATTTGTTGGTAAAGTGATAGTATAACTAGCTTCTTAATTTTAACTATAAAACAACAACTAAATCTCTATTCTATTCTTTGCAATAAAATGTAAAAATGGAGTATAACATTGCTACAATACATTCCATTTCACATCTTCCATTTTGCCAATGAAATAACTTAAGTCTTCCTTTCATTATAACATTTTCTTTTCCAATATGCAACTATAAGAACTAGCTTAATCTTTCAAATCATTCTTTTAAGACTGATAAATACTTTAAATCCTTTTCTTTCACTAAGACTAATTCCTCCCATCAAGGTAAGTAACCAAAATATCTTTCTACATTCACTCACTCATTTTAAATCATTGAATAGATGAAATATTCCATCTTTCTTTCAACATAAAATACTACAAAATTCCACTCAAAGTGGGAATAAAAATATTATCAACATAACATGGAGTTTTCAACAAGGCCAAACAAAGTCTTCTTGAATGTCTTCTCCCAACTTAAACTTCAATCTTTCATTCTTCAATCCTTCACGACAAGGATCACAAAACTAAGGAAGGGGAGTAGGAAAAACTTTCACCAAACCTTTAATCAATTAAGAGGAGAATTTGGTCATCCCTTTAATGGCCCCTGAGCCCAAACCAAGGAACAATGAGGGATCTTGAGTAACATTTGAAAACTTTTTCAATGAATATGGCTTCCATAAAAAACATACATTTCAGAATATTCAACACAACTAAAATGATATACTCACGATTTTATAACTTTCTCAAATAATACATAGGTTTGATACCAAAAAAATGGAGCATGGAAAATGGGAAACCACCTCCTTTTACCTTCCCAAGTGAAGTGGGAGTTTCACCCTAAGCCTCTAAGTGCACAAACAAAATAGAGTATCCATATCTATCCCTTGCAAGTATGCAAAAATGATTATGATTCCTTTTCACTCCCCATAGGTGAAACTCCCAATCACACTCCCACCAAATGCATGTATTACAAACTCCCTTTTCCCTTCCCAATGGTCCCATAATCCATCTCCACACCCCACACCCAACCACACAAAAACACATTCACAAAACTCATACAATATTAAACAAGCACCATTTTCACATTTACAAACCTAAATAAGAAAAATACAAGGATGGAGATCCTACCTCTCCATCAAGATTCCAAGAAAACTTCACTCCACAAGTCTTTGACACCTCCAAGCCAAGAAAATTCCAAAAGTAACTCCAACAAGCTCCCAATTTCAAAAATGCAAAAGGAAGAAAATGAACAAGTAACCCCAATTCCATCAAATTCCATCAATAAATAGAAATGGAATGTGAGGATGATGAGGTGGATCCATGTAGGATGCCACTTCATCATTCCTCCATTCCCACACTCAAGTCAAAACACCATGCCCAAGACAATAAATGAACATGTAAGACTATGACAACCCAAAAGACACTCAAACTTACACACCATCCTTCTAAGGAAAAAATAATTTTGGTAAGTAGGAAAGTGCATTTATATTCACTCTTTTACACTCCAAAAGGATAAATAAGTCAAAACTTAACTCCCGACCCATAGGTAGGGTTTTGTAAATTTAAGAGGCATGGGACAAGCTTAGCTTTTCCCACAAGCCTCCAGAAATGGCTCCCAAGTCAAAATCCGAATTTTGATGTTGGGTTAGAGTACACCACACAAATATCAACACAAATCCAACTTACAACTATAAGATTTCAATGACTATCTACCCTCTTAATTATCAATTGTCACATTTATATTTTAGTTAATAAATTAAGTTGGATTACTTAATTAAGACATAATAATAATTGTTAATAAAGTGACAAAAATTTCAAAAAATTAAATACATATAACACACATAAACACACATACAAAAATTAAAATAAAAGGAAAAATTTCACCCCCATGGGAAACCTCCTAACTAGACATGCAAAAACACCACAATATAACATTACTTAAGTTGTCAAATTTTGGCCATGTTACACAATACCGACATCCTTCCGTGGTTGGTCCCCTACCCCTTTAATGTATGTGATAAAATATACCTGCAACATAAACAAAATATCTCTTTGACACGACAACCGCATCAACAACATCAAGAAATAATACATCTACATAGAAATCAATAATCGTAATCCAAAATTAAGTAATTCTATCATCTATCAACATATCCAATAATCTGATTCTAACATCCATGAGATTATAATTCTACTCAAAACATCTAGAGTATAAAGTGTTAGTATAAAATCTAAATAGTGCAAATCAACATATATCGAACTGTCTACCAATGTCATCTAGTGTAACATAATCAAAATGTGAATCACAACATAACAATACTAAAAATATGCATACTCTATTAATGTATCACAATCAAAATGTATAAGTATTATTCCAAGGTAATATCAACATAATGCAAATAGTGTCGAAGAGGAGTGAGCATTACAGGTTCTCCTAATTTAATTTTGTAATTAACCTCGAAAATGGTGACCACTAAAAATATAGAAAGCTCAAATGACTAAAAAATTCCTAGAATATTGAAGTAAAGTGGGAAAAGGATTAGGGCACCTCAATTGGGACCAAGGCACCAATGAGCACTCCGATCGCCCAAGAGCCCCAATCAGGTCTAAAATGATGCAAAACAAAATAAATAGGACCAGGCATGTATGTGTGGGAGGTTAGCGTGACGATATAAAGGCAAGTAAAATGCCCAAGATTCATATTAATAGTAGTATGAGACCTTGACAAAATAATACCCGAAGTGCATGATTTTGTGTCTACGATTTTGGTGTACTGGTTATGAATCCATTTCGACAAGTATGAAGAAATGAGTTGCATTCTCACTAATTTTATGAAGAAATACACATCAACAACCATATTGCAAGTAATGGGTGCATGTCTTGATATATATGCAAGGAAAGTCGGCACCTTGCACGATACCCCATTTTGGTCTTTGGTTAAGAACCCATATCAACAAGTGTGAACTTTTGACTCCATTACATTCTCACATACACAAATATTGGTGTATGTATTAGATTTTTATATATAGGTTGATTATGGTAGTTTAACCAAGGAGGTGGGAGGAACACCTTAAACTGAACAAAAAATATCCCTTGTTTCTGAATGACATATAATTACTACATTTGAAAATAGAAACCCGAAAGGGTGTTACATGTTGTGTCGTAAAGGCCAAGATTCACTGTACTTCTATCCACGACCACATTCGCACTCAAGTGGTCGAACACCATTGGCACATAATCCTGACAACAAAATCCACACATGGTTCAAACCTCGTGAAAAAAAAACATTCAAAGAATACTACACAACCCTCTTAGCCCTAATAGGTCGAGAGATTTATATATTACTTTACTTGGTCTACATCAAGACATGTAAGGTTCAAAAATTAAATTTGGGAATGTGTTGCTTGTGTAGGAAATAAGCATGCAAGTATTCCCCATAGAATTGTCCTACATAGTCACACACTTAATAAACCTTGCGAGTACTCATGCTTTCTCTAACTCTTCAGAAGACCTACTATGTTGTTTTCAAAATTTCCTCCACTATACCAAACCCAAAACTATCATTTTACCCACAACATAGGCTTGTTATAGTCTTGTTTCCAAAATCCCCAAAATACATATTCACACGAGTTTTCCTACTATGCTATTACATTTTTCCCTTCCAAAACAATTCATCAAAACAGAAAACCCAAATCAAAATCTGTCAAGATGGCATTGTAGTAGATGCTAAAATGTCATCAAATGAGGCTTAACACAAATACATGAAGCCACCCAAATTATTTTACATTGTAGAGAAAAATAGAAAAATGCTCTGAGAATAGAAAATAATAATACCATATACCATAGGATCATAAATGTTGCATTTCAAGGCTTGCGGATGAAAACTAATAAAGATAGACCTGGGATAGGGATAAATTTTACTACAAACCCACATGAAGGAAAGGATGAGAACACACCCAGAATGGATTTTGGATCAAAATTTTAAAATAAATCAGATTACAAGGAAAACATGTTATAAAATATAACCTAAGTTTAAAATTAAGAGACAAATCTTTAATAAGTGGGCTTGGAAATCGAGGAGGGAATGAGATTTAAAAAGATGTCAAACCATGTATGAGTGTCAAGTAGAGGAATCAGGTGGCTTGAGGAAGAGCTTGTTGGTTATAACTGGGTAGGGGTGAAATAGGTGAAGCACTAAATGCACATGCATGGTGAGGAACGAATGACAATTCCACTTCACAAGGTTTTCAAGACTCAATAGTCAATGCATTCAAGTTAAGGATGGAGGAAATAATTATGCCAGCGGTGGTTCGAAAAAAGGTCGAGCCATAATCGAGCTAGGTGAGCATGGGCTCAAAATAGAGAGGGAAGAGGTGGGACTTATGGAAATCCAGAGGAAGGCTCTAGTGAGACAAGCTTTATATCGAGGAGGAAGCCAATACTGAGGTCTAAATAGGATGAAAATAGTGGTGAGATAGAGCCGTGGGAGCTTAAGAATGAGCATGAGATTGAAACAAAGCATGATTCTATTGTAAAAACCAAATGAGATAGCCAAAAAATCACAATGATGAGTAGAAGGTAGGGCAATTGAGTAGGGTAGGGAAACCCCACAACATTGTCTAGAACCCAAAAAGAAATAAAAACATGATCTCAAAGAAATGAGCGAAAAAAAAACACACGACCAAGCCAAGGGTAAAACATAATGGAGCTAGGGAAGAGAGTTCAAATGAAGGATATCGTCAATCCAAAAAGAATCTCGATGATACCCATAGAGTTTTCTCACCTTCTTTCTACATTTTCATTTTGCTTGAAAATTAGGAGATGAAGGTGGTAAGATAAAATCCTGTTGCCTCGGTTTGCAGCGCTAAAATCTTGGGGATGCATCGCCATCTGTACAAATCTGCATGGAAGAACTCCCTTAATGGCCCTTGAGCCCCAACCAAGAAACCATGAGGGATCTTGAGAAACATTTTCCAAATTTTCAACAAACATAGCTTCCACAAACAACATACATTTCAAAATATGCAACACAACTAAAATGACATACTCCACAAGTTTTATAACTTCACCAACAATACATAGGTTTGATACCCAAACAAAATGGAGCAATGACTATGGGAAACCACATCCCTTTTCCTCCCAAGTGAAGTGGGAGTTTCACCTTAAGCCTCAAGTGCACAAAACAAACAACACAATATCCTTATCTCTCCCTTACAAGTATGTAACAATATAACCATGATTTCCTTTTCACTACCCATAGGTGAAACTCCCAATCACACTCCCACCAAATGCATGCCTCACAAACTCCCTTTTCCCTCCCCAATGGTCCCATAATTCCATCTCCCACACCCAACTTAAGGCATACTACCCAACCACACAAAATCACATTCACAAAACTCATACTATATTAAACAAGCACCATTTTCACATTTACAAACCTAAATAATAAAAATACAAGGATGGAGATCCTACCTCTCCATCAAGCTTCTAATAATACTTCAATTCACAAATATTTCACACATCCAAGCAAAGAAAATTCCCAAAACAACTCCAACAAGCTCCCAATTTCAAAAGGAAAAGGAAGAAAATGAACAAGTAACCCCCATTCCATAAAATTCCATCAATAAATAGAAATAGGATGTGAGGATGATGAGGTGGCTCCATGTAGGATGCCACTTCATCACTCCTCCATTCCCACACTCAAGTCAAACACCATGGCCAAGAAAATAAATGAGCATGTAAGAACTATAACAAACCCACATGGCACTCAAACTTGCACACAATGTCTTCTAAGGACAAAATTAATTGAGGTAAGTACGAAAGTGAAATTATTTTCATTCTTTTACACTCAAAAAAGTATAAATAAGTCAAAAATAAACTCCCCATACTATAGGTAAGGTTTTTGGGTAAATTTAAGAGGCATGAGACAAGCTTAGCTTGTCCCACAAGCCTCAAAAAGGCCTCCCAAGTCAAAATTCGAATTTTGAAGTTGGGGTGGAGTACATCACACACAAACCAACATAAATCTCATTTGCATCACAAGATTTCAAGGATTATCTACCCTCTTAAGTATCCAATAGTTATTGTTGTATATATATCCCTCCCTGGGTAAATATAGACAAACAAAAGAATATGGAAATCAAAGAAACTCAAAACCTGACATTTATTTACACGAGAAAAGTCACGCATGCAGTGCGAGGTTGAAGGTGCAGATCAAAAGGTGTCGACATGGAAAAGTCATGCCCTAGCACAGGTTGAAGGCGCAGATCAAAAGGTGTCGACATGGAAAAATTTGTGCCCTAGCACGGAGTTGAAAGCGCTTGAGATCGAAGGTGCCAACATGGAAAAAGTCACGCCCAGTGCGAGTTGAAGGCGCGAGATAAGAAAATGTCAACATGCAAAAAGTTGTGCCCTGGTGTAGGTTGGAGGCACAGATCAGAAAATGTCGACACCACATTTTCAATACCTATGGCGCACTTAAGAGTATGTTGACATGAGGATGGGTATGCTTTAAGGTGCACCTTCGGGAGGAGAAACATTTTGAGCGTTGACACCCGAACTGATGTAACGCAAACCTTGACATAGATAGTCAAATGGCCATAAATTTTCACGGGAAGCTCATATTCATGCAAGTTTAGACATTCTTGTTTTTCCCCTCCCTTGTTTTCTTTGGCGGGTGAATTTGTGGAGTTCAAACCTCCCATCTAAAACTGTAATGCAACTTTTCCTCTTTGCATTTTGTAGTGTATTGTATCAATATTTGGAGCAAATAATGCATGTTTGTGGATGATTCTCAACCCTCTCTATGTTCATTTACATCCTCCTGATCTTTCATTGCAAATTTGGTTATATCTGTGCATGATCTTGCATTACATTTTAATGGTTTGTGTTTATTGGCAAGACAGGTGTTCTTCATTCCTCGGTGTATCACCTTTGTTAGTTTAGGTTTATTTTATGCATTTTCTTACTCTGTCTCCTTGGAAAGTTAGATTAGGTTTTTCAAGTAAACCCTCTGCATTTTTATGTGTGCATCGAACAGAGGAATAGGAACCGGCCTTCATCAGGAGAGCTTTCCCGATTCGCAAGGTCTCACACTTGGGAAAAGCTCCATGTTATGCTGTCGCTTTGAGAGTCTCGACCCATCGAGTTACTGAGACATTCAAAGGGTCTTGTGATTCACCATCAATAGTTTTGGCATGCCAGTGGGACCAAGATGTCATTCCACAAGATTTGAAGGAATTTTCAATAAATTTGGACTTAGTAATTGCGCAGGTTTCACAATTTGATTTTTTCACCTTCTAGTTTGGACTCCAAAATTGATTTTCAAGGGCTTAACTTACTCAAAAAAGTCAAAATTTCACCGAGTTGATAGATTAGGGATAATATTCAAAAGGGTATTCTTAGATTTTGAGATTTTGACTTTCAAAATTTCATAGTTTTTAGTATTTCAGGAGTTTTCCAGTGTCGAGCATGTCCCAAGTTCCGACACAATGTATTTCAGGTTTTGTAAGTTGCCTTGCATGACCTAAGTTTTGGCTATACCTTTTGGGGATTAGTAGATGCACAACAAGACCCGATAACAGAATTGAAGAACTGTATCTTCCGGGTCCTTCAAAGTTTTAATTCTATTTTTAATATTGTCGAGGTTTGGTGGTTAACTTGGCAAAATCCAGCCTCACACAGCTGCTCGTTCTCTAACACATCTGGTGACTCTAAAGGGATAGAATTCAGTGGTGTAGCAACAAAAGTTACCCAGGCACATGAGAAGAATTCGAACCAAGTCTGATACTCGAGAAGAGGGGCTATTTGTCTACTTGCAACTATCACAAGGCAGAGGAAGGAGAGGAAGAGGACCACAAAGATCACCATCTCCACCTAACCTGGACTTTGTCTACACCTCCACCACAGTAGACCTTTTCTTACATCAACCGAGTTCTTAGGCCAATTGAAATGGCACATCTACCACTGAATCCCTTTGTCAATTTCACGGGTAGTAGTCCACTCACCCTAAATGCTCAGAATCAGGATCCGGTTGCAGCGCTAAAGAATATCCCCTATTTCACAAGAGAAAATCATACTACTCCTATTGACCACATCCAGGATATTGCCAATGCATGTGTAATCCATGAAATAAATGAAATGGATGTTGCAGTCAAGTTTTTGGCTTCATCTTTTAAAGGTAAAGCCTTACAGTGGTTTAAGATCCTAGTAGTAGGGTCTATTATGAATTGGAACCAACTTTGTTCAGCTCTTTGCAACCAATTCGGGGAGAGGGCAGACAATTTGTCTTTATTGGAACAACTGATGACAATCAAAAGAGATCCTAATGAACAAATGATAGTTTTCAACTTCAGATTCCAACGGACATGGGACAGGATTCCAATAGCTGTTAGACCAACCACCGAAGGTGCATTCCTTTATTTCTTAAAGGCTATAAATTCAGACATAGCCATGATGATCCAATCAATGGGAGGGACAATGCTGTCAGGGGCCTATGACACGGTGATCGAGTAGAGAACTATTTGATCTAAGTGGGAAGCTTGAACCAAGGCCACCAATGCCTCTCTATCCGAATATGGGAAATCCTACAATGCTTTCAAGCACCAGAGTTGAATCCCATTCCAACTCCTAGAAATTAAAGCAATAATGAGGCATCAACTTTTTCAAATACTTCAAAGGAATTACGGGAGGTTATGAAATAGCTGCGTAACCTTGGAAATGATCTAGTGACTATCAAAATACAATAAGCTCAAAGTGCTAGACCATATATCGGTCTCAAGCGCAAGACTGCAGGAGCTAGCCCCCATACCAACAAAATAGACCACCAGCTCAGGCTACAAATCAAAACCAAAACCACGGGTAACCTCAAGCTGCCAAGCCATTTCAACCATATGATCTAAATGCAATGACATCCTCAAGAGCCTTGGTTCCAACACAAAACAACATGGCACAGGAGTACGACTAGTGTTACCCTTGCAAACTACCTCACAATCGGGTCAAAGATGTTTCAATGGTGCACTAAATCAAGCCTTGATGGTGCAAACCATTGGTGTGTCTCAAGAACCAAGCCAAGTAGGGAATTAGCAGCAAGAAACACAACAAGAAGCACCTCCAACAGAAACCACGTTGGCCAATTGGCAAACGGAAGACTTTTGTGGAGTTAACCAATAGCCTTTTCAAGGCATGGCTGTCAACACATGGTCAAAGAAGAGAAGCATAGAAGAGGGGAAACCGTCTAATCCAGTTGTTTCTCAGCCCACTCCTACACAACAAGGGGTTAGTAGACCAAATGTAGTTCCAAATGTGCAAAATCAGCCTAAGGTACCTGTTGTAGCAACACATGCACTGTTCAAGCTCCAGAAAAGGTTGTGCCAAGTAAGGGACAACAAAAGAAAGATCATCCCCTTTCAACATCATCAATCAAATGAAGAAGACACATGTGAAAATTTCCATGTGGGAATCACTGGCGATCTCAGGGAAACGAGATTTATTACAATCTGTAATGGCTAATTGGTCTGCCTCGAATGTATCAAATTGGGGACAGGAGAAAGTTCTCACTAATGCAGTGCAACTGGGTGGGGGTCAACCAAGCAAGAATTTGAAGCCTCCACCATTCTATGTGTCATTGGTTGTTGGAAACCACTTGGTACACAACTACATGATAGATTCAGGGGCAAGTAGTTCAGTGATGCAAAGCAAATAGTGGATCAACTGGAGTGCAAGTATGAGCCCAGTGTTGAATGGAGTAGTACAACTTGATGGGCAGCGGATTCAGCAGTTTAGGTCATAAAATGGTTAAGCCTAACACTACATGCCTGTCCTAATGTTACAGTTCTACAAGATGTGTCTATGATGACCTTCTCGCCACTCTTTGCGTATATGTCTATCAAGAGACTTCACCGCAAAAATTGGTGGATATTTATCTGCAGATTGGTCACGCATGATTTTCAGGACGATGTATGGGGCAAAGCAACAATCAAAGTCGAGAACCAATTGCCAATTTCCATATTGAACCTCATGTGCCAAGTCCTATCAATGCAAATTGCTAAGCATTTGATCGGAAGAGTGTTAAAATGATCTAGAAATAGGTGCTAAGGTGAGGGAATTCTGATTTGACTTTCGATAAATGGGCAAACAAGAGTCATAAATTTGACCCATACAAGGAAATTGAAGAATCGAATTGGGCAGTGTATTGTGTACACGAAGAAAATTCACCCATTCCCGACATCATTCAGCTTGAACAAAAGGATGACAATGAAGTTTGGCAACTATTTTTCGATGGTTCGAGAAGCAGACAAGGTGCTGGAGGTGGTGCAATGTTGATTTCACCACAAGACATCAAATATTTTTCAGCTTTTTTGTTTCAGTTTTCTGTTCAAATAACACGGTGAATACAAGGCATTGATTCATGGACTTCATTGGGCGGGAAAAGGGGCATAAAGAACTTGCGGTGTTCAGGGGATAGCGAGCTAGCCGTCAACCAAGTCAGGGGACAACATGCTACAAAGAATGACCTGCTGAAGAACTACAAGAACAAGGTATGGGACCTCATTGAGGATTTCAAAGCTTTCAACATCGTGTCCATACCCAGGAAGAAAAATGAAGAAATCCACATCGCCATACCTGCCACCTCATTTCGCCACCTCATCATGACCTAGTCTTAACCCTAAACTAACCTAATTAAGACCTATAACTTGGTCCACATCCACACCTATGATTAATTACTCCTCACCCGCACCCAAAACTGACCTCATAATGACTTGACCAAGCCCACAACTAATCCCTCGGGAGAAAAGGAGGGAAAGTTGGCTATTTTACCAAAAATAGCCCACTTTGACCTGACCGATACCGGTTCCTACTCGACCGCCGTCGGTTTCGTAACCGCCATTGGTTCCCTGTAAATGACCACTTCCAACCAAAAACAAAGGATCGGATTTTCATTTGATCGGAAAGAGGAGAAATCATTGAAAGGATCCGGATTTGCTTGGCCGAGCAGAGACAAGTGAAGAAATAGAAGAGTTTGCAGAGAAGGACATCAAGCCCAAGATCGCAATCGAATAACCAGAGCCAGTGACACTCATCCGAGCATCAAGAGGAGATAGCTCATCTTGATTGTCGATCATCCTACTTGAGCCCCTCGCTTCTTCGCTCATCACAGCTCCCGAACCTCGCATCTTCATCAGAACGAGTAAGTAGTGTCTCGTATGTTTCTAAGCACCATTTCTTGAGCCTGTGGATTGATAGTAATTATAAGCTCATTCCTAGATCTACCACCTACCAAAGCACCCTGCACTGAACCTTCATCCATACATCTTTGTATTGCCCGTAAGACCATTTTATCACACTCGAGCCTTCCTCGTCCTCCCATTATTCCCCTCACCATCCACCAATCTTAATAACCCCACGATCACCCTCGCAACCAACCTCTATCCGTAAGCACTTAGATTGCTGACCCTACCGGTGTCGCTTATCCCCACCGGGCAAGCGGTTCTCTAACCGCGGTGCTGGTTATGACCGCGCTTGGCCACCGTGACTTATACCCCAAAACCCTTTTCTCACCTATTTGTCACCTAACAACCTCGATCCAGCCTGGTTTATCCCTATAACTCAACTCGAATGTATCAACGACCAAGAATCGAACAAACAACGTGACGCTTTATTATCGATAGTTTAGCTTCTATTGCTTGTCAGAACGAGATACCTAAATCGTGATTTTGCAATAGCTTTTTTGTTATCATTTGTGTTAATTCGTATTAAAAGGGGAACCGACCACCTTCGAAAGGAAGTTTTATATTTCCCGGGCCTAAGGCAGCTCCCTCATTTATTGTCTAATTAAAATCTGGGTGGTCTTGTATTCTTACTGCAGTAGTCCTTCCAAGACAAAAAGGAGTTCTTCGCAATGATCTGATCTTTCTCTACGGTACGCGCACACCATCTCAACATTCAATAGGTATTCCTCCTAGCCCTAACCCTTATCTGTTTCTCAAAGGAATGAAAGGATAGAAGCAAGTCTATTCCTCAGAGCCGAAACATTCCAGTGAAACATTTTTGGCATGACTGCACGTGGGACCCATTTCGGGTTTCTGTTTCTCTTGCTTGCTTTCATTTAGGGAGCATACTTGTTGTTGCTGTTTTTGTTATATTTAGTAAAAGAATTTGTCTTGCTTTCCTAGTTTTGCATTAGTGAAAGTCATCTTATTTGCTTCATCGAATATCATTTTCGATTTGGGTTTAAAACACGTGCATTACATTCTTGCTTGTTGTTTTCAATTCTAGTGAACATAGACTAAGTAACAGGTCGTACACGTGGGGGTGATTTCCACGGTATTGACAGGAAATTAATCTTACTTTCACTGCACAACACATACCGAATCACTTCATAATTAACACAACAGCTCAAAACATCCCCCCTTTTCCGCGGTATTCCTCCGCCCGATTGAGGTAACCTTATAAGCCAAAACAAACTTGACATTTCCCCTAAGTCTTTTGTTTAGGATTGACATCATTCTGCATCTAAAGGCATAAGCCCAAATTGATTAAAATTAACCCTAGGGTTAGTCTGTTAATTTGTTTGTGCATTCTTGCTTGTTTTCAGTTCTGTTTCTCTGTCATACACTATTTTCTGTGATCACTACAGAACAGTTTGGTAGGCATACTAATCACTGTTAACACCAAATCAACAACTTCTTACTAGTTTCTTACACCAGTTCTATTATACCGACATCGGTTAGCTTACCGACGCCGGCTATAGCCTGACCGACATCGGTTATCTGACCGATATCGGTTACTGTCTTTTACAGTTCCTGACAAACCAGCAACCTACCAATTTCAAACATCTTGTTGTCTGTTTCTGTTCCTGATAGATTGAAACCCTACTGTACTCCGTCCATGGTTGTTATCACTCAAAGCAAGCCGCCGCCATGGTTTCACATGCTTGCTTCTCGTGCCTTTTCCTGAATCACCCCCTTCACATTCTGTGGGGAATCCTACGGACACCAGCGAGGTTCCTAAAATTCCTGTAGGAGATAAAGAATTTGCCAAATTTCTGGATGCTAATCCTAGCACTGTACAATACTATTTGTCTCATGCCCCTGACCATACACCCGACGGTCAATTCCTTGTTGGCATGCCTATCAGTATAGCTTCTCATTTAGCTCCTTCTCCGCCTGATAACTCCGCTTTGCCTTCCGCATCCTTAGTCCCATCTCCTACCTCAGCAGCTTCAGGGGTTCATACGGCACAGATTGGCTTTCCTTTGGTTAATCTTGGGCCCAACATGTCATTACCGCCGATCGCTCCTACCTCTCTCTCTGCAGATCTGCTCTGCTCATGACTTGCTCTCGCCACCTATCCACACGAGCTTTCCTTCTCAAGCTCCGCCCACTTTTCATTTCCACACACATATCCGGTAGAACCTCAACAGCCTTATATAGGACATCCCTATTCGGTTGCCTCAACACATTCGCCCTCCATACCTTATCAACATTTAACCCCACCATTGTTCAGTGGTGGCCCTTGGCCCAATTTGCCTCCGTTTACCACAACCACACCATCATCTCATCCAACTACCGATTTAATTAAACAAATGATGGACAAAATGCAAAATCTGAGGCTTGCTATTTCAGAAGTCGTAGCGCTCGACATACGAGCAAGTTTGTCGGGAGCCTATCCACCCTTCACCCCCTTCATTCATATCCTCCTCAATGGGAATTACCAAAATTTACCCGTTTTAATAAGTAAGGAGGACCTCAACAACACTTGCGATCATTTAGACATGCCTCGCTATCTCGATTGCTCACGACGACGCTTTACTACTCCGCACCTTTCCCATGTCCTTATCAGACCCGCTTGAGTGGTACAAAGTTGCTTTAACCCAAGACTCAATCTTCTCTTTTAACCAGCTAGCCCAATCTTTTTGGATCATTTCTCCATTAACATTGCCAAGAAAGTATCTATCACCGACCTCTATGCCATCCGACAATTTGAAGACGAATCTATCGCAGATTTCGCTGACGATGGCGAGGCCTTATCAACCAACTTACGTATGCCTTGCCTCGCATCGAACTTATCGAACTCTTTACGCGGGCCTCGCGCTAAGCACATCTCTCCTACCCTCCAAATTCAAACTTTCCGTACATTTGACGAGGTTTTACTATGGCTCAAAACTAGAGATTCGAGCCTTAGAGGAAGAGAAATTGCGGTCACGCAACAAAACCCCACTTTCCGAACCCAAGATTCCACCAACAAACCTAACACCACCAATCCTCACCCATCGATCGCTTCAAATCAAAGGGGCCGTGCACGCGGTGATGGTCAAATCCCAACCACCGTCTAATACCCCCGCCAAAACCACCTATAAGTATAAAGCAGAGCCCATCAACTACACTCCTGGGAGAAACATATGGTGTGATATTGGAAAATTGCTTAAAGCAGAGCCATTACCTTACCTCCCGTTAAACCTCACTCCGGGTTTGATTCCACTCGCGCCATACCTTCTTGGTACAAAGAAAATGACTTCAGAATTTCCACCGCGTGAAGGGACACAGCCATGAAAATCGCAAGATGTTGAAAAACATAGTGCAGAAATGGTTGATGCGGGGATATAGCCTCGATAATCCTAACGCCCTCGCTAACCGAAATTTGAAAATATTCAACAAACCATTCCCGAATCATTCTTCTAACAAGAAGAATAAATCAAGATATCTTAGCCGAGGAGAGTGTTCATGAGATCCATGCAGCCTTCGATTCCCACCAAAACCTCTATCGAACAAATTTGAATCAAGCCTCTTCACTAACGCAGAAACCGAACCCCTTCCTCGCCATCAAGACAAACTGAAATCCTCGCTGCCTTTACCCATCAAGGAATTAATCGCCTGCAGTTCCCTTCTCACAAATGAGCCTTCTTACACCACATCCTCGCAAGATCGTGAGCGGATGTTATCTAATTTATCTATTTCCCAAACGTCTCCTTCTACCATTCTTGTTGTACAAGAGGAAGGCTCGCCACTTCTTTTGTCATCCTTAGATGAGAAACCTCTGAACCGACATCACCACATTCTTTAAACATGACGGATCCTCTCAAACACGCCTCCTACCTATTAGTCCTTCATCACCTAAATCTTTTCAAAGAACCGGTTGACCTCTTAACGCCCATTGATACAAAGGCCTCATCTACCCCTCGTATCACACCCACAAAGTGGACCGGAATCACAACCCACCTTTCTTCCATACAAAAGTTCCTATTCACACGTGAGGACTGCTGTCATTCCCGTAAGATAGACAGTCCTATGGGAACGTTTGAGTACGCCATATTCTACTCAAATGCAGATGACCGATCCAGATGCTTCTACCATATACCCAAGTGTTTACGTGCTTAAAATGCCTATGTCCTCATCATTCACCCCCTCATCTCTACCAAATACCTCATCCACTTCTATTAACCTAACCAAATCTTCCCCTACGCTGGGACCTCACCAATACCTAGTCTAACACACCCACCTAAGCGGCTTGATTTATCTAAAAATAAAGCCATCCATCCCATTAGGAGACAGACTCAATCTCCTCAATCTATGCCGCTATCACAACTAAAACCCTCATCACACCTACCTTCCATATTGGGACCCCATCCTCTACCTTGCATCAATATATCATACCTCCGCGTTTTCTTTAAAGCGACCTACGCCTTTCGCACTCCATACAGTAAATCCAAGGGTATAAAGAACACCGCTCACCCCACGTATCCCGTCCACCTATCAACCCTAAACAAATTCCATCATCAAAAGATTTGTTTTCTCGTCACTCCTATTTCTCCGTGGTTGTTTTTTCGATACCACATCATCTCGTGGCCTCATCATCTAACAAGCTAAACATAGCTTCGCGCCAAAGAAACCACACGTTTAGTTAAAACCCATTATCAAAACCCTCGCTAAACCACCACCCATACAAACCAACCATACCACGTCATCACCAAAAAACCGACCAACCAATAGCCTCTCCTCTTCCTCCGACTTTGACCCACTCAAAGGGTCTTACGCCAAAATCCTTGCTATGTTGGTAGAGAATGCGACCATTTCCCTACCCCCACTTAGACCTTATGATCCATCTAAACCTCGACCTATAGGTTATGATGAGTCTAAAATCTGCGCTTACCACCGCACACCAGACATGACGTAGAGGGATGCAAAGTGTTGAAAGCCATACTTCGCCACCACTCTCTCGATAGAAAAGTTAAGAAAGACAACTTACGAAGAGAGAGACCTTTAGCTTCAATCCCTCTCCTATACCACCTCGTCCCCGCCTCACCAAGATCTATCATTATTACAGCCCCACCTCTCGAAGACCATGACCTATCCCTACCGTCTTCCTCCTCTCGTATTCACGAAATCAATATGATTAGTGTTGCTACTCGAGGGCATAAAAACAATGGGAAAGCAAAAGAAAACACACCTGCGGCATCTCTTTCTCCGTCCACCATCCCGATTGCACCACCACCTAAAGTGGTTATTCGTGGACCTGCCTACCCCGTCTCTAATGGAATTGCCCACCGAACCATGATCAAACAACTTCACCAATCACCCGTAAAATGACACCGTATGATCTCATTCGACTTCAATCTCATCGACAAGCTCTCGTTGAAATCCTTCAAGGGATAGAGGTCTTACCTAATGAAACCTTGCCTGTTACTCTATTCTAACACCCAATCACGTTGCTTCACTCACCAAACAATCTATCTCCCCAACCACTTCTCTCTCTCGTACAAAGCAGCCGCCGCCGCTGGCCCAAGACGAAATTATCGACTTTGGTGTCAAGATCCCGACTCGCTTCTTTTCATCTCAGCTTACGTCGGGACATTTGGGTACGCGTGTTATGATTGACGGGGCGCTAGCCTAAACATCATCTCTTCAAAAGCCTTCCAACAAATGAATATCCCTTCTAGTCGTGCATGTGTGCCAACCCCATCATGTCATGGTCATTCAATGATGCTATTACTTCTACCTTAGGCACCGTGATCCTTAACATTCGTGTAGGACCACGCACTTTACCCGAACTCTTCTATGTCCTCGAGGGAGAGTTCCAATACAATATGTTGTTAGCCGCCTCGATCCGGCTATGGGATGCGTTCCTCCACCTTACATAGATGCATAAAATTTGAGTACGAGGGGAAGTCCTACACCGTAAAAGCTGATCCTCCCCTTCAAAACTTGCAATATGTTGTATCGCCCTAATGATGTGCTTGTACTACCAAGACACCCATTCATCCAACCCAACCATCCACTTCAACGCACCTACACCTTCAACCAATGAAAAACCGCCATCACAAATATCACTTCCTTTCCCGCAGATAACATCCCAACCTCCGACCCTTAGTAGATGTTTTTCAATGCCTTACGCTGGGGAATACCGCCTATATAACGTTAGCTCTTTCCATACCCCGCAGAGTACGGGACAGCTTACATGCACATCCCACCTACGACCGCCGCGCGTGGGGAGGTAATCTCTACTTGACCACCCCATCGCCGCACCAACCTAACGTATGGGGGTGTTCGACGCATCCTCCATTACCCCCGAACCTCCTCTTGGTGTGGTTCCTTCCAATCTGATTTTCAATACTTGACAAATCGTCATTTCGCCCTCACCTTCTTGACTCGCTGTGCTTGGAAAGGCTTTGGTTTTGGTCTTTATGAACAAGGCCGACATACACTCATTCCCGTGACTACACGCAAACACAATGATCGTAGTGGTCTCGGTTTTCCTAAAACACTTACACCAGAGAAACCTCGTGTCAATTGTATCCTGGAGGATGACGACGTCACCCCTACCAAACCATCATCACCCATTTTGCCATCATCACCCACAGAGTCGATAGACCCTGAATCTATCCCTCCTAACTTTTTTTTTTCATAAATGCTATCTTCATAGGTCCTCTCACTTATCAACGCGATAATGAGGACCCATCTTCTCTTCCCCTTCTATATCCAGACATGATCGAAGAGGATTCACCTTCGATTAATGTTGTTGAGTGCCAGGATGACGACTCCATCCTCACTTACTTGGGGCGCGGATGACTCCTATATTCAACGCGCCTTACCATCTCAAACTCAAACCATGTCAATGAGTCGACTATAGAAATCAACATCCACACGTAGGAGGATCTCACGTTGTGAAGATCGACAATCCCTTAACACATCGTAACAAGCCGCCTTTACTACCTTTTCTCCGTACTCCGCAACCAAGCTTTCGCTTGTCCTACGCCGACATGCCAGAATTGATCCTACCATTGCTGTCCATAACATCACCCTAAACCCCGATTCCAAACCACCAAACAAAACTCGAGAAAATGCATCCACGCATTGCCCTCTTGGTCAAAGAAGAGCTTCAACGACTTCTTTCTCTCTTTTCCTTCATCTTGCCTATTGACTATCCTCAATGGATTTCTAACATCGCACTTCGCTACTAAAGCGACGGGGACTTGATATGCACGGATTTTCGAGACCTTAACCTCGCTTGCCCCAAGGATGACTTCCTCCCAAGTATTGATCAACTTGTTGATCTCACCGGGCCATGAAATGCTTTCTCTCATGGATGGTTTTTCGGGATACAATCAAATTTTTGTAGCCCGCCGATCAACATAAAACTACCTTCATAACTCCTCGGGAACCTTCGTTATCGTGTCATGCCATTTGGCCTTAAGAATGCGGGTGCACCTATCGCGGGCTATGACTTACATTTTTCATGACATTATGCACACTATCCTCGAGGATTATGTCGATGATCTTCTTGGAAAATCTAAACATCGCAGTTGAACATCTCGATGTTTTAACCATTATTTTCGATCACCTGTTACAATATTCGGTCCGCTTCAACCAAAGAAATGTGTCTTTGGTGTTCTTTTCGGGAAAACTTCTTGGCTTTATCGCTCTTTTGCGTGGCATCGAGGTCGATCCATCTAAAGTCAAAGCTATCCTAGAAATGCCCCCACCCAAAACCTCAAACAATTGCGTAGTCGCAGGTAAACTTCAATCCATCCGGCGTTTCATCTCCCAACTCTCTGATCGATGTCAACCTTTCCATCACCTTCTTAAAAAGGACATTGCCTTTCAATGGAGTGAAGAGTGTCACCAAGCTTTCAAGCTCTCAAAGCCTATCTCTCGCAGCCACCCGTGCTTATTCCACCTCAGATGATCGCCCTTTCTACCTTTACCTTTCTCGCCACCGACCATGCTATAGGAGCCATGCTCGCACATCGGACTCTAAGCACGCCGAGAACAAGCCGTTTATTATATAAGTCGTACTCTCGTGGATTACGAGACTAGGTATACACATGTAGAAAAATTGTGCCTAGCCCTATCATTCGTAGCCACCAAACTCCGACATTACTCCCGAATCACAAAACTTTTGTCATCACCAACACGGACCCCATTCATTATATGTATGCCAAACCACATCTAAACCAACGCATCGCCCGATGGCTTATGCTCCTCGCCGACCTCGACCTTGAGTTTATACAATGAAGTCAATCAAAGGACAAACTATTGTGGACCAACTCATGGAGGCCCCTTTACCCGGGGAACAATTTACCAATTTTAATTTCCCGACGAACTCATCGCCACTCTTTCACTCAGTGGAAGAGTCGTATCCAATGACCTCTTCTTCGATGGATCCAAATGCCAGCAATGGAGGGGCCGGCGTTGTTCTCATTCCTCTCGACGCTGAGCCTATGCTCTTTTTCATTCCGGCTCGATTTCCCGCACTAATAATATACAAACGGAATACGAGGCCCTTGTTTTGGGTCTCTGTGTTGCATTACACTTAGGTGTCAAATCTATTAATATTTTTGGCGACTCTCAATTGGTAGTCAATCAAGTTATGGGCATCTACCAATGTAAAATGAGAACTTCAAAAGTACAAACATTACGTGGATTCACTTTTGACCTCATTTACTCGTTATTCTATCCAGACCATTCCCCGCTCCACTAACAAATTTATGGATACTATGGCTTGCTTAGCCTCGCAAATTCCTACCTCACCAACTGACTCTGACATATTCATCTTGGTCCAACAACTCTTTGCCCCATCTTACTCAGCACCAATTGTTTGTATGATAAATAATGTGTCTGCTAATTCGCAGGATACCTGGTACCACCAATTTCACGACTACCTTACAACCTCTGTTCTCCCACCTGACCTAACTAGTACCGGAAAACGCGCTTTTCTTAAACATGTTTCTCGTTATGTCGTCATGGGGGGACTCCTTTATAAACGTGGCTTTGATGGTATCCTCCTTCGATGTCTAACCGGCGCAGAGGTCACCTATACCATCCAACAGGTCCATGACGGTATTTGTGGTGGACATTTTAGTGGCCTTGCCGTGGCTAAACGAATCCTTCGCCTAGGTTATTATTGGCCTACTTAATAACGATCGCTACTTAATATGTTAAGCGTTGTGTTATGTGTCAACAACATGCCAACCTTCAACATACTCCTAGCCATCCGCTACAGTCGCACGAGATCTTTGGCCTTTCTCACAATGGGGTTTAGACCTTATGGTGAGATCCACCCACCCTCTTCGCAACGTCACCGTTGGATAATCACAAGAACCGAATATTACACAAAATGGGTGGAGGCCATTCCACTCATTTCAATCAAAAAGAAAAAATTGTCGAATTCGTTAACCATCACATTATCTGTCGCTTTGGTATTCCTCATCGCCTAATAAATGTATAATGGTAAATCTTTTAAAAATAAGTTGTTACAAGACCTTTGTGACAACTTTGGTATCAAACTTAGTTTCTCATCACCTTACTATCCACAAAGCCAATGGTCAAGTCTGAATCTTCTAATAAAACCCTAACCAAAATCCTCATGAAAGTTGTCAATGAGTCCGAAGAAATTGGCATGATCACATTCCCTTTGCCCTTTGGGCTTATCGTACTCAAGCATTCGTACTCTCCACTAATGCCACACCATTTTCTTTTCGTATATGGTACCGAGGCGGTCTTGCCTCTCGAAATACAAATACCCCTCCTCGTAATATCTCTTCAGATATTCTCACCAATGATGATTTCCGCCAAGAGTGGTTAGCCCAATTAGAGCTTCTTGACGAGCGTCGCATCTTACGGCTCTTGATCACCTTCAAATCTACCAAAACGCATCAAGCGTGCTTATGATAAACGACTTCATGAGCGTACCTTTAAGGTTGGTGATCTTGTCCTCAAAGAGAATCAACATGTAACCAAACTAGAAAAGAGCAAACGTGGAAAATTTGCTCCTAATCGATTGGGCCTTACATTATCACTCACACTTATGGATCAGCACTTATCATTTAGCTTCGCTTAATGGTAAACTCCGAGCTCGAGCCCTTAATGCCTTGCATCTTCGACCATTCTACCGTTGAAATTAGTGTTATATCACTTCTTATCTACCTTACGCTCGTCCCCGAGCTCATTTACCACCGCATACACTTTGTTTCTTACATCTCAAAATCAAATCAAGCTCACATGGTTTGATTATCACTCCCCTTAAAAGATGCCTTCCTTTTTAGTCTAGTCCATGACTTCAAAGTATCAAAATGACACATTCTTAATTAAAACACTTATGGGATTTTCTTGAGTCAAACTTCCTACAAAACTAGATGCTTTATGCCCAACGGACATCTAGACCTCTAAATTATACAATAGACTCGCTCCTCAAGGACAGCTATATGCCAAACTATTGCTGCTATTATATATAGACTGCTCCCCGAAGGACAGCTATACATAAAAATACCGCATTCAAGCTACTATAAATAGACTCTCCTCAAGGACAAGCTTATACACAAGCCAGCCTTTATCGAAGCTTTCGCATTGATCAGCTTCGTGAAGACCTCAAGAACAACAAAATACATATCCCATGTAGACTTCCCGCATCGATCGCCTATATCCGTAAAAATAAAATAAAAATAAAAGCAAGATTTCAAAACACTTTTGAGTCATGGACTTGTCTATTTAGGTTTGGTTCTCTTTTTGTCGTAATAATCATCTTATAATAAGTTCTCTCGCACCTCGCCCACATCAACCACCTCACCTCACCATTTGTCAAAGCAACAAAACTCAAGGGACGTGACGTATATCCGATATATTGTGATTATACCACTCTTTTCACCTATCGACTTCTCGCCTATGCAAGGTACCTAGGGATTCAAGCTCATCCTACATTAATATGTGGTTTGTTTAGCTCTTCTCAACTACGGGACACTCTGGCCTCTTTTGCTCGACTCTAGGATTGTGTGTTGACCTTAATCAGGACACGATTCCCTACTACTTGGGTATGCTAACTTTCGCTTCACCTATACCTACACCAACAACATTACCCTACCAACATCAAATTTTTACCAACCAACAAATTGCCTAACCACAACCAAATTGCCTGAATTCACCTCTCCCTGGTCCTAAGGGAGAACTACATCGGTCTGAGGCCCCTCCTTGCTTTGTGCAATGGGCTATGTAGGCAGCACTTAGGAGACATGGGGTCTCCCAAGGTTAGCTCGACCATCCCCTACCATACCCTATCATGTGTTGTAAATATAAATATTTTTGTGTATTTCTATTTGCCAACATTCATCTTTATCCTTTTTCAAACAAAACAAAAACAACATTCAAAACACAACCATTCTTATTATTATCATCACTCAAAACCACATACATCTTTAGTTTTATTTTAGATGTTAAACAAATACATCTTCTCTATCATCGACTCACAGGTCGGCATCCTTATTTATTCTTATATTCCTATGAAATTCACTTAGACCCTCGCACCTCCTCCCGAATCGTGGTGATCGTGATCGCCGATGCCCCTCGCCTGGCCTCTCCATCCTCAAAGGTGCCACGCCATTGGTTCCTCCCATTGATCCGCCAACATCTCCCGTAACATACGAATACGCCCTCTCGCGTGGAGGAATCTTGCCTCCAGCCTCTCCACTCTGTGAATCGAGAAACCTCTAACAATCCCATTGTCTCATTCACTCGTGTTTGAAGCCGGTGAGCCAACTCCCCGCAGACGATCTCTCTCCGCTGTAATCACAGCTATGTGTCCTGGCGCTCACGTGCACCTCGCAGCTCGCTACCCACCATACTCTATAGGCCTCGCTGCATTCCCGCATCCATTACCCTACGATCGGTCGCTATCTCTTCTCGGCCCTTCTGGGGGTGTAGGCCGGGAGGTGAGAATGCTGCCTCGGCATCGATCCTCATGTATGGTCTATATGTCATCGGTATATCCTGAACGAACCCAAATTGTCGCCGCACGTGATCTAGAGGAATTCTCTCGTACTCACCCGGCCTGTGCCCTGCGATCCATCTCAATCGCTCTACACCCCTCAACTCCTCAGCTATGTGCTCCGTCACCATATAGTTCCCGTAAGGCCTCCAACAAATATCCGCAATCGTCACCATCTCCCATACCTGTCTATAATACTCGATGTCATCTATCACGGCCTGGGATCTCGCTTCTTGTTCTGTCTAGACCCATCGTCTGAATCCCAACCTTTGCACTCCTGCCTCTCCCGACTCAATGGGTCGGCCTATTGGACGCACACAAACAATATGCTCATAGGCCCAACAATGTAATAAGTACGAACAATCCAATGTCGTCCTGTGTTTTCGCTTGCAGGCCCATAAACCCCTATATAACTCTGCCAGATATGCGGGTGCCCATGCGAAAGTCACGCTCATTTCTATCATTTCCCAAATAACACTCATCAATGCTTTGGGAAATCTTCCACCCTCCACCCTCGGTAATGCATAATACCCCACCGCTATCATTAATAGCACGGCCAACCTTGTTTCCTCAGGGTGTGTTGCATACATTGTACCATACGTAAATGATAAACCTCGCTGTGTCAAATCTCGTGCAGCTGACCCAAATACTGTTGTTATCGCTGCCCGCCCGCGCTAGGCAACGCCTGATACACTATTTTTCCTATCATTGGGAGTCTCAAAATACGGAACACATCTTCCAAAGTCACTATCATCTCCCCTGTTGGCAGATAGAAGGTATTCTTTTCTGGATTCCATCTCTCAATCAACGCCTGCAACATAGCATGGTTACGCGTGATTCTTGAATAATAGCGGATTCCACTTAACCCCAAACGATTTATCAATGCCCATTCAGCTGGTGTTACATCCGCTCGGATTCGTGACAACAACGCTGGCACAGTATCATTCATCCTTAACCTTGCTTCTGCCTGCATACATCAAAACGACACATAATTATTCAAAAGAACAAATCTCTACGGGTTTTTTCTCAAGTTCTGAAACCCTTACAAAGTGACCGATATCGTTATGAATAACCGATACCGTTTGCTAACCGATACCGGTTATTTCTAAACGATATCGGTCACCATCACAAAAATATACCTACCCCGCTTAAAACATACACCTACGATAATTATTTTGCCTGCTTACTCCTATTTTTACCTAAAACATACGTGACCACCCCGTTTACCTACCCCATAAAGACTCACCCCATCCCCAACCCTTGCCTATCACCTTTTCTTTCTCATCTTTACCCACTTACACTTCTCTCATCCTATTCACAAAACATGCAAGAATCAAATTACAACCAAACAGCTTTACCTCTCTGGGATGTAAAGCAGCTTGGGGCGGAAACATGTCTTCCCTCTCCCTCGTCCCTCGCCATTCGGATGCTTCTCCTCGTTCAGCCATGTTCACCACCCTCTTCAAATATAACTTGTCTTTTTCTCGCCTTTCGAATCTCAGCCCACGCTCACTTCACCTGCCTCTTTCCTCCTTATCACTCAAAATTCTTTCATGCAATTACTTAGTAGCATTGCCCAAACCGCCGCATTCACATATTTAACTTGTTGCATGACTCTAAAAATAAGAATGCTAAAAATAAGAACTTAAGTTTCCAACCCAGCAGCTTCTATTTTTAGAAAATAATTTTTGCATAACCGATATCGGTTACATAACCGATATCGGTCATATAGCTACCGACATCGGTTACATAACCGATATAATCATATCGGCTCATGTGTCCCCTTTTTGCTTAAACCTAAGCCTTTTTTTCATTTTTGCAAATTTTTGTGGCGCCCGCCCCTTTTTCCCCGCATAAACAACACCATTATCTATAATTTTTCATCAAATCCATATCTCATCACAATTTCATCAACATCATCTATCTATATTACAAAAACAAACAAGCCATCAACAAACGATATCAAAACCATCAATCTATACACCATTTTGATCCAACTCAGCTACATACATTCAATTTCACAAACCAACGACAAAACACATACAACATTTCATAAACACAACATGTCAATTAAACTCATCATCTATATATACATACATCCATTTCAAAAAGCCATCAACAAAAAGACATCAACACCATCAATATATAAACCATGTGGATCAAACTCATCATACATTAAATATCACAAACCATCGACAAAACACTTAACACATTTTAAACACAAACATGTGGGTCAAAATCATCATATCTATACATCAAAAGTTTCAAATATACAATGTGCCCCGCAAAGGGGCCTCTCGTGATCTCATAATAATACAAAGCCGCACGCAGCCGCAACAATCTATCAAAATATCGACTCGCTCGCAGCCGTCTCTCATATCAAAATATACTCGGCTCGCAGCCGGTATCAACAGATAACCCGATACTCGGCTCGCAGCCAGTATATACAATAAATGAATAAATAAATGAAAGAATCATATGTGGGCACGCAGCCTCTCTATACATAGCCGGTTCGCACTGCACGGTGCCTCTATCTAATATCCATCTATAAACAAAATATCTCTCTCTCGACCTGTGGATCCTCGCTCTCCCCACCCCCCTCGCCTCGTCTCCCTCGCGGGTCCTCGTGCGCTCTCTCTCCCTCGTAATAAACTCCACCGGCCATGTGGCCGCACCACCCCGGGATCTCTCGCACGCGAGGTCTCTCGCCTATGCCGCATATGGCCGATAGTCAGCCCCACTCATCAAGACATCCGATAATACGAGCCTCCGCTCGCTCCATATACGGGCCCGTGCCACCAACGCGCTGGGGCCGGGTCCCTCGACTCCTAATACCAATGGCCCCTCGCCCTACCAGCAAGACCCTGTGTAGGTCTGCGTGGTGGTGCGTGGTGGTGCGGTGGTGGTGCTCTGCACTCGTGTGGCTGGTACTGTGCACGGCTGCGCTGCTGCTGTGGTGCCTCGTGGCGGTACTGCACTGGTGGTACTCGTGGTGGTGCTCGTACTCGACTACTCGAGCTCGCTAATCGCCTCGTAGACACCTATTCGTGCCTCGGCAAGCAGCAAGCTGCCCTCGTAATAATCGTATCTACTCCCTCGAGCTGGTCCTCTCTCGCTCTAAAGCGCTAAGTCTGGCCGTGTGGTGTGGTTTCTCTCGCGGCTCTCTCCTCGCCCACCATACAAAAATGATCTGTACACCAAGAGGCTGCCATCCATCAGATTATCTTCCCCGCCACTCGCTACCCAATCTGGGTCCATAGGCTGTGGTGCAGGAAGTGGAGCCTCTACATCATCCCTCCGGTACTGAGGGAAGGGAGGTGGCTCATCCTGTCGTAGCCCAAATGCTGCCGTATCTCTCTCTGGGGTATCCGCTGCATTTCCCGCCTCCGTCCCGCTATCCGTAATGTATACTGGATCCACCGCAATCGTGATCGGCTCTCCTCCGCGGGGGTGATGACCTCTATAAGGTCTCCATACAATATCTAAAGCTGTCAAGCCCTCTAATACATGCCGGTAATATGCTACATCTCGTCCGGCGAGAACTGCTCGTGGCTGGCCCACGACCCCCAACCACCTCTGAAAGCCATATCTCGTAGATCACCGTGGCCCGCGCTGGGCAGCCCTATGGTCTAATGCATATGATATGCTCATATGCCCCAAACAATGTAACAAAAACGTAGAGCAAATCCCGAATCGCTCTCATCCGGCGATAGCCCCACAGCCTTGCAGATAATCGCACTAGGTATACGGTGCCCAAGCATAACATGTATGCTCCTCAACCATCTCGTAAAACCCCATCAACGCCGTGGAAAGCGGCCTCCTCTCGAGTCCGGGAGGGCGAAGCATGTAATGCCGATCACATCACAACATGGCAAGCCGTGTTCTCATGTGGGTGGGCACAGACATATCCCATACGCGATGCTCGCGCCGTGATAAGTCAATAAAGCACGGCCGCATCCCCGAATACATGTAAGATGCTATCCATGGCTATCTCTACGCCCACCGGAAGACCGCTCTCCATCAATCGGTAATCTAAGGATGCGATACACATCCTCCAATGTAATGGTCATCTCTGGGGCCGGGAGATGGAACACATTGTCGCCGGATCCCATCTCTCGATGAGGGCGACCATCAAACCGTGATCCCTATCGATCGCCTCTATACCGCTGACTCCGCCGAGTCCCACTCGCGCATAATGCCCCATCCGCCGCTACGTGGACACGTGTGGCCGCATCCGTCTCAACAGGGGGCATCTCGCCCCGCATCGTCACCGCCGACGTGCCGCAAAACCACTCACTACATTAGCCCTACTTTATCACAACATCTACTTATACCCTCTATACCTTTTTTACCCCCCGACCACACCCCGACTCTATAACACACACCTCCACCCACCTATCTTCTACAATATCCCCTCCATCTTCACACCCAAAACACAAAACCCAATCATACACAACAACAAACAACCTAACATGCCATCCCCAACGAGAACTTAACACCCAAAACCACAACAAAACCATGCAACAAAAATAGAAAATCCTGGCTAGGGACCGGTACCGGTCACCCATAACCGACCCCGGTCCCCTCTCCACCGACGCCGGTCAACGTTCGACCGCCACCGGTCACCCACAAACCCGACTACCCCAAACTTCGTGACCGATGTCGGCCGCTAGTGACCGCACGGCCATCGGAAAATAGCCGAGCCGAACCCGACGCGGCCCCCAAATACATTTTTTTCCTATTTCTCCCTATATACCCACCCAAACACCCTAAAAACCTACCCACCCTGCCGCCTTGGCCTATTTCACCTATCTACCCTCTCCTTTTTTCAAATAATTTCCATTTATTAATTATTTTCTAAAAACCTTACATTCCTACCCAAAACCCAAATCTAGCTTAACACAATCAAATTCACACAATGAAGGGTTTCGAACCTACCGGTATGATGACACGTCGTCGTGGTGGGATGGGTGGTGGTGGTCCAGCTGGTCCAGCACCTCCTGCTCCTCCTGGCTGAGCCATGGCTATAAACTCTCCTCTGCTGGGTCCTCCACCAATCAAATGCTGCCTCCTACTCACTAGGGTCCACCAAACACTCACTTCTCCACTCAAATAGTGCCACCTCAACCAACAAATGCTCCAATCTCAACAATACACCTCGTGCACAACTCAAATTGGGTTTCAAATTGACAATATGACAATGACAGCCGTATTTTTCTTTTTATAGGTTTTTGACCTATAACCGATATCGGTTTTATTGTGCCCTAAGGAACCGGTATCGGTCATCTAACCGATATCGGTCATACACAATCGATATCGGTTTTATCTCACCTCTACCCCAATTTCGGCCCTTATTTACTAATAGCCCTTTCTACCAACATCGCCTATATCCACCTTGGCCCCTTTTTCCCTTATTCACTAATCGCCCGACTCCAACAGAACCTATATGGCCCGACCCAAGGCCAAAAACCTTTGTCCGACTCCAAGGCCGTAATAACCATTTGGCCAACCACCCAAGGCCGTAACCCACCATTTGGCCCTACCCAAGGCCTTAACCACCATTTGGCCCGACCCAAGGTCAGAACCAACCATTTGGCCCGACCCAAGGCCGAATTCAACCATTTGGCCCGACCAAGGTCAGAACCAACCATTTGGCCCGACTCCAAGGCCAGAACCAACCATTTGGCCCGACCCAAGGTCAGAATTCAACCATTTGGCCCGACCCAAGGCCGTCAGAACCAACCATTTGGCCCGACCAAGGCCAGAACTCCAACCATTTGGCCCGACCCAAGACCGCACCCAACCATTTGGCCCGACCTAAGGCCGCACCAATTAAATACCTCGCCCAACATCAACACAATACACTTTTATCCACCCATCATGTCACTTTTTGTTCAATCGAGCTCACCTTGTTCGTGTTTTAGCATGATTAGGGTCCTCGACTTGACTGGGCCGACCAACTTTGCCTGACCAAGACCGTGACGTTTATCTCAACCAAACCAACCATTCGTGCACGCCGAACATGCCTAAACGTTCTCGTACCTTACCCGTTATATCCCCGGAGCTACTTCCTATGCCTTGATACCGTGATTATATCACCCTTGTTTGGATAAACTATCGACCTTTGCCTATGAATTGCTTGTTTGCTCTTCAAATCATGTACCCCGGTCGCACTATCGCATTTCAACGTGCGTCTCGCTTCCTCGACCTACCCCACCATCTTACCATTATCTCAACACCATTTACCCTTTATCAACCCTATCCCCGATTTCACGCTACCTCAACTCGTGATAGATTTGAGGGGGATTACCTATACCCTTAACAGTGGGTAACCACTTCTTATTATCCATACATAGCCTTTAACAAGACAAGCCACACGACAACAAGGGGCTAATGTAGACACCAAATTTGTGTCATTACGACACCCTGTGCCCCGCATCTCATTTCGCAACCTAACCTCATCACCTAAACCTTACACAATTATTTATTAATTACCTTATAATTAATAAATCCACATCGCCATACCTGCCACCTCATTTCGCCACCTCATCATGACCTAGTCTTAACCCTAAACTAACCTAATTAAGACCTATAACTTGGTCCACATCCACACCTATGATTAATTACTCCTCACCCGCACCCAAAACTGACCTCATAATGACTTGACCAAGCCCGCAACTAATCCCTCGGGAGAAAAGGAGGGAAAGTTGGCTATTTTACCAAAAATAGCCCACTTTGACTCGACCGATACGGTTCTACTGACTCGACCGCCGTTTCAGAACCGCCATCGGTTCCCTGTAAATGACCACTTCCAACCAAAAACAAAGGATCGGATTTTCATTTGATCGGAGGAGGAGAAATCATTGAAAGGATCCGGATTTGCTTGGCCGAGCAGAGACAAGTGAAGAAAATAGATAAGTTTGCAGAGAAGGACATCAAGCCCAAGATCGCAACTGAATAACCAGAGCCCAGTGACACTCATCCGAGCATCAGAAGAGGAGATAGCTCATCTTGGATTGTCAGATCATCCCACTTGAGCCCTGTCTTCGTCATCACAGTCCTGGAACCTGCATCTTCATCAGGAACGAGTAAGTAGTGTCTCGTATGTTTCTAAGCACCATTTCTTGAGCTTGTGGATTGATAGTAATTATAAGCTCATTCCTAGATCTACCACCTACCAAAGACCCGCACTGAACCTTCATCCATACATCTTTGTATTGCCCAGAAGACCATTTTATCACACTCTGAGCCTTCCCTGTCCTCCCATTATTCCCCTCAGCCATCCACCAATCTTAATAACCCCACGATCACCTTGCAACCAACCTCTATCCAGAAGCACTTAGATTGCTGACCCTACCGGTGTCGTTTATCCCCCACCGGCGGCGGTTCTCTAACCATGGTCGGTTATCCAGTGACCGGCATCGGTCACTGTGACTTATACCCCAAAACCCTTTTCTCGCCTATTTGTCACCTAACAACCTCAGATCCAGTCTGGTTTATCCCTATAACTCAACCTGAATGTATCAACGACCAGTAATCAACAAACAACGTGACACTTTATTATTGATAGTTTAGCTTCTATTGCTTTGTAACGAGATACCTAAATCGTGATTTTGCAATAGCTTTCTTTGTTATCATTTGTGTTAATTCGTATTAAAAGGGGAACTGACCACCTTCGAAAGGAAGTTTTATATTTCCTGGGCCTAAGGCAGCTCCCTCATTTATTGTCTAATTAAAATCTGGTGGTCTTGTATTCTTACTGCAGTAGTCCTTCCAAGACAAAAAGGAGTTCTTCGCAATTGATCTCGATCTTTTCTCTCTGCACGCGCACACCATCTCAACATTCAACAAGTATTCCTCCTAGCACTAACCTTATCTGTTTCTCAAAGGAAATTACCCACTTCCTTCAATGGAACAAATATTGCAAGTAGAGGATCTGTTCTGGGAGAGATTCTCTCTCCTAGATGGCTACTCGGGGTATAATCAGTGCAATGGTGAAAGAAGATGACCAGTTCAAGACAAATTTCACCACCAAATGGGGCACCTATTCCTACAAGAAGATACCATTTGGAATATCAAATGCTGGAGCCACTTTCCAAACGACAATGAATATGGCATTCAAGGGTTGATCAACGAAATAGTTCTCGATATATCTTGACGACATCACTCGTATTATCCAAAATGCGCCGGATCACCTTTTTCATCTCGAGGCGGGTATTTCATAGGTGTAGAATATTTTCCATATCTTTGAATCCCAAAAATGCATATTCTCGGCTCATGAAGGAAAGCTTCTAGGCCGTATTGTTTCAAAGGAGGGGTTGACGTTTGACCCGTAAAGAGTTGAAGCAATTCGAGTGTTGCCATTGCCAAGTCACAAGAAGGCTCTTCAAAGCTTCTTAGGGAGGATCAATTTTGTCCATAGATTTGTGCCAAATTTTTCCACTCTCGTGAAGCCAATAACGCTGATGTTGAAGAAGAGCATGGCATTTAAGTGGATAGCTGAAGGTAAGGAAAGTTTTGAGGCAATAAAAGAGGCTATATCTCAAGCTCCAACTCTCGTCAATCCAAACTTCTCCAAGGATTTCATGTTATATGCCTTCGGTGGTGGGGACATGATTTCTACAATCCTGGTACAACAAAACAAAGAGGGATTAGAACAACCAGTTGCTTTCTTCAGTCAAGGCTTGGAGGAATACAAAACTAGGTACTCTTTCATTGAAAAGCATGTCATTGCACCGATCAGAGCTTAAAGAAATTCAAGCACCTAGTCTCAAACAACAAGATCTAATTGTTGGTGGGATTCAAGGACTTCCTTCTAAACAAGGATTTGAATGAGAAACATGTAGGATGGATCACTCGTGTCATGGAATATGACATCAAAATTAAGATCACTAAGCTAGTTCATGGAAAGGGATCATGTGAACAGCTAGCCTCAAGTCAGCAAATTTAAGCGGAGATGATGAAAAAGAGATAGTCTTGGTACTACGGGATGGTCAAGAACAGGAGAATGATGATGTGCCCACTCCTTGTTGGACTCAGAATATGATACACTTCCTACGAACAGGCCTATGCCCTCCAAAAATGAGCAAAGCAAAGAGGAGATACTTTAGATTACAAGTTATTCCATATATGCTTGTTGATGGTGTTTTGTTCAAGAAAGATATCAATGGAGTTCTATTGAGGTGCATTGGGACAGTCAAATTGAGAGAGTATTACAAGATTTTCACGATGGAGATTCGGAGGACATTTTTCCCAACGAGTAATGGCTCTCAAGATAATGAAGGCAGTGGTATCATTGGCCCACAGTGTTCAACGCATTGCTATACATGGATAAGAAAGTGTAAGAAATGTGCAATCTTCACAAAGCGAAGAAAGACTAGCAAATAGCGCTTCCATTGCACCCAATTTTGGTTGACCAACCATTTATGCAATGGGGATTGGACTTTATCGGGGTCATCAATCCAAACTCAAGCCAAGGCCACAAGTGGATTCTCACGGCAACAAACTATTTCACCAAGTGGATCGAAGCAGTAGCGCTCAAAGAAGCAAATGAGTCTAACATACTAGACTTTTATGAAGGAATAGTGACAAGTTTCGGTGTGCGACCACTATCATATCGCATAATGCATTGGCATTCATAGGTTCCAAGATTACAGAATGGGGGTCGTCAAGAATGGAATCTATTTGAGCACCTCTTCAAATTATTACTGCGGGGTAATGGATAGCGAGTCCACGAACAAGAATTTTCTAAGAATCATCAGAAGGACTCTGGATGAAAACCAAAGGACATGGCATACCAAGCTAAAATCAGCATTATGGGCTGACAGGATAACGCCAAAGAGGTCTATAAGTAGTTCTCCCTACAAGTTGGTCTATGGGAAAGAGGTGGTATTGCCTATATCATTAGAATCACCAGCATTGGAGCTCATGAAACAATTGGAGTTGTTTGAGTTCAAACCAATGGAGGCCAAGTATGCAGAGTTGATGGAATTGGAAGAAATCAAAGAACATGCAGCTTCGAGATGAGTGAGAAGGATCGTGCCTTAGTAAAAAGATGGTTTGATAAGAAGGAAAAACAGGTCCTTCCAGAAGGGGACCTAGTTACGAAATGGGATGCAGATCAGGCAAAACTAGGAAATCATTCCAAGTTTGATGCCATTCGGAGTGGCCCCTACATGGTCACGGGATGTAAAAGTAGTAATGCCTTCCAATTGACTACATTGGATGGAGAAGAACTCCTAATCCCGGTTAACGGAATCTATCTTAAACATTGCTACTAAAAGGAAAAGGTTTACCCTTGTAAATATTAGCCTAGATTTTAATTCCTCTAAGTGTGGATGCACATTGTCTTGTTGTAGTTATGTTTTAATTTCCCTAAGTGCTTTGGCACAAGTTTTGTTGCTCTCAGGTTGAATTTCTACGAGTTCAATGTGCTCTCGGAGAAGGAGTTACGGATCGGGCTCGGGATCATATATTAGGTTAGTTTCGGTGTTATTGCTTATGACTCCATGCCCAATGGATTGCTAAAAGGCCATTGATCTTCTACTCAGCAGTAGGTGATCCCGTTGAGTCACCAAATTGTTGTGTATATCTCCCTCCCTGGGTAAATATAGAAAAACATAAGAAAATGGAAATCAAAGAAACTCAAAACCCAACATTTATTTACGCGGAAAAAGTCACACCCGCGCAGTCGAAGGTGTCGACATTAAAATTCACACCCTGGCACAAAGTCAAGGCGCAAATTAGAAGGTTTCAAATGGAAAATTTGAGCCACAGGCGTAGGTCAAGGCGCAAATCGGGAAGGTGTCAACACGAAAAATTCATGCCACAGCGCAAGTTCAAGGCCATGCATTAGAAGGTGTCGAAATAGAAAAATTCACGCCCTAAAGACAGGTGAAGGCATAGATCAGAAGGTGTCAACACGGAAAAAGTTGCGCCATGGCGCAGTTGTCAAGGCGCAGATCAAAAATGTTGACATGGAAAAAGTTGCGCCTTGAGTGCAGTTGAGGCATGGTCGAGAAAATGTCGACACCACATTTTTATCACCTATGACACACTTAAGAGTATGTTGACATGAGGATGGGTGCGCCAAGGTGCACCTTCAGGAGGTGCAACATTTTGAGCATTGACACCCCGAACTCCTGTGAGTAATGCAAACCCTAACACGAGATATTCAAATGGCCATAACTTTTCATAGGGACATCGATTCATGCAAGGTTGGACATTATTGTTTTGCCCTCCCTTCTTTTCTTTCGGTGAATTTGTGGAGTTCAAATCTCCCATCTAAAATTGTAATGCAACTTTTCCTCTTAGCATTTTTGTAGTGTATTGTATGAATATTTGGAGCAAATAATGCATGTCTGTGGATGATTCTCAACCCTCTCTCGTGTTCATTTGCATCCTCCCGATCTTTCACCGCAAATTTGTTATCTCATGCAAGATCTTGCATTGCATTTTAATGGTTTGTGTTTATTGGCAAGACAGTGTTCTTCATTCCTCAAGGCATCACCTTTGTTAGTTTAGGTTTATTTTATGCATTTTCTTACCCCTGTCTCCTTGGAAAATTAGATTATGTTTTTAGTAAACCCTCTGCATTTTTATGTGTGCATCTCAATAGAGGAATAGGAACCGACCTTCATCCGAAGAGCTTTCCGATTCGCAAGGTCCCACACTTGGGAAAAGCTCCATGTTGTGCAACCGTGCACCGAGAGCCTCAACCTATCGAGTGTATACATTCAAAGGTGTTGTGATTCACCATCAATAATTACATCTTAATTTTAGTTAATAATTTAAGTAGGATTAGCTTAATAAAGACACATTATTAATTGCTTATAAAGTGACTACAATTTCCAACAATTAAAACATAACACAAAATAAAAATACACACAAAATTAAAAGAAAAGGAAAACATTTCACCCCATGGCCACACATGTGAGGTCACCCCATGGGAAACCCCTAACTATCCATGCAAAATAAAACACCACAACATAACATTACACAAGTTGTCAAATTTTGGCCACGTTGCTCAACACCCGACATCCTTCCATGGTTGGTCCCCTATCCCCTTCCGATGTAAGTGATAAAATTTCATGCACAAAAAAATAACTCTATGGCCTTACAAATGTATGAACAACATCGAGACAATATATAACAATCAATAATAATAAATTGAAATTAACAATTCTATCATCTAAAATTATACATTTAATTCAATTTTAGCATCCATAAAATCATAATTCTACTCAAAACATCCAACATATGCTCGCATCCGAAATACGACATATTAGTACAAAAATTTGAATACCGCAACTCAACATATATAATCGTATATCATTGCAATCTAGTGTGTCATAATAAAAATGTAAACTACATAATGTCAATAGTCTAAATATATTCATAGTCCATCATCTACCTGAAAAATATAATAATAAAATTTTTAAGTATCAATCCAACAATAATAATATCAAAATGAAATAATGTCAAAGAGGAGTGGGCACTACACTTATCTTGTTGCATTCTTCAATATGACCTGCACAAAATTTAAGTTTAGATTTACATGTGTGATTTAATGTTTGTATGTGTCCAAAAAAAAATTCTTCAAACATATTGATAGTCTTTTATTAAAATGTTTATTGTATAGAATAATAGTTTTTGCTAGATGGATATAAAGAAAAAGTGGCATTTTTTTAATTTTGCGATGCTAACTCTCCTTTCTCTTCATTTGAATAACAATGGTTTAAAATATATTGTTTCCTTTTATAATGTCAACTTGGGGTGCTCAATATTAAAAATATCTGAATTTTCACCCAAGAACATGACATAAAGGACATCTCAAGAATGCAAAAGTATCCCTCTACCCATTTGACATTGACAACAAGGGGTGAGTATGTTCGATACCTAGTTCCTTCAACTTTTAAATTAGTATTGACTATTATTTATCTATGAAAGGGGTCCTTAGTGATTAAAATAATTCAATCATAATATATTTAAGCATGGAGAATAATTTTAATGTTAGAAATAAAGTTAGTGTGAGTTCATGAATATTATATTTTATGCTATAAGCCTAATTTTTCAAACAATATACTCGAGCTTGGTAATCCAAAAAGTCTAGTAATCTTGTGATCAACACTTTCTATTATTTAGATCTTGCTAATATTTTTTAAACATAGGTGTTTTTTTGTGATTGGATTAGACATTGAAACAAAAAACAAGCTACTAGTTATAGTATATTCTCGTCTAGAATATACACATAAATACATGCTCTTGAAACAATACCTAAGGAATATTACACTAGATACTATATTTATGCTTTAATTTGAACATGTTTTAGTGGTTGGTGTTGATTTTCCTCACATGAGGTATGAGACTCTTGCAAATAATGATATCAGCATAACATTGCATTTGACACATTAAAAGTATAGTTAACTCTCGAAAATTTTATGTTTTTGTAATCTAGGTTATAAAGGGAGGGGTCATTAGATTTGATGAGGTTGCATGAGCTCTTGTATGTGACATGTCAATTGAAAACCATCACACAAGATAAACACACGAGGGGATAGTTAAATTGCAATTATTATCGATTCTAAGTTGATTTTAACAACCCTAGCACTTGAGTAGGGAGGTGTTGCAACCATAAAGTGTTTTGTCGAGAAAAACATATCACTATTGATATTAGGGATATTATTTACTACACTTCAAGGTCCTTTATGTAATAGTATGCTAGATGGTACATAAAAACTTACCTTTTACACATATGACTCATCATCTTTCCATGCAGATATTTATTTATCTTTTTGTTTAATAAATGGGCCACTCCTTGTGTATTGAGGATTTTTGCAAAGAGACAATTAGGTATATAGTTCAAGGAAATGCATTTTAATGATATTGACCATTTTTAATATAGTTTGGTGTCATCCAAATGATTTCTAATTGGCTTTATACCTAGTGTAAAATAATCATTATTGTATTTGAATTCTTGAAATCTAGTGAAAGTTTAATTATCTTTGAAATTTTGATTTATATGTATTTTATGTACTCCTTTTAATGTAAATGGAATATTAAATCCTTATATTTGTAATATTTCCTATCACATGTTAGTAGATGTTGATTTGATTATTATGATGTAGTGAAATTGATGCAAAAAGAAGTTATGAAAATGTAAGTGAAAGAAGATATGATAATATAAGAAAAGTACCAATAATTATTTCCAATCATGTTATAATATTGTTCATTACTTAACTTATTTAGTTTTGAAGACATTGTAGTATGTAAATTAAAGGAGTTGTATTTAGTTTGTGTTATTTGTACTTTTAGACGCAAAATCACTCACATATTACTATTTTACTATTTTTTCAAGATGTTATTTATATGCATGGATCTTAAGTAAGAAAAGTATTCACTCATGACACAATCCTTTGTCCATCCATTTGTTTTGGTTTCTATTTTCTCTCTCTCTATCTATCTAATCTGTCACTTTTCTACCCACTTCTAGTCATGTCATAGGATTCCTTTTCTGTCATTCTTTTCACACTTGTTGTCATTTATCTCTCGGACATCAAGACACACCCTAAACACTAGTGCCTAGGCACTCTTGTCCACTTTTGGCGCTCCTATCACCTTTGTTCTCTGCACACTTTTTGACATTTTTGGTTGGCCTTTTTACTTAGTTTATCTTTGTCCAATGTTCATAGTCGGTCTTTAGGGTTACTAGTGTCGCAATTAAAACAAGAGATCTATATACACATACACACACATATACACAACATACACTCTATTATTCTAGTGGGAAATTGTAAAGGGTAAATCACATCTATATACTACCATCACCTACAAAGGGACTACATACTCTACATACACTACATAGGAAGGGGAAGTGTTGAATTCCATCTCACACATTTGAATTTTATCTAGATATATCTCGGTATCTTGGTGTCATTGGCATGAGGTCAACCTAAGGATACTATTTCACACACAAGCACAAAGAACTACATGTAGTATGGAATTTAGTGCAATGCTTAGTCATAATTAACTCTTCAGGTGACATCTGGGGTTAGTCTGACTTTACATATTATATTTTTCATTCCAATTTGATGTGTTTGTTATATTGTGCAGGTAGTTATGATTTACCTTGTAGATTACTGGTACCCTCAATGACCAAGGTTCGAACAACAGTGACTAACAATGAATAATTACGAAACCCTAGCGATACAAAATAAATAAGATTATGAACATTTATATAGTCACTGACACCTAGAAGTGGTCTCTGGAATCCATGCACCCTTACCCCAACCCAAGTGCCCATGTTTGGCTTTGTTTTTGAGATGTAGAATTCACACTAAGAGTTTCATGACACTCTTCCCAAACTTCTGTTCATTAGTTGTCCCAGTTTAGATATGTTCCAGGATAAGTTAAAATTAGATAAGTCTTCTATATATACTATTTTCTTATACAATTGCATCATTAGAGTATTTAGTCTTTTCATTCTATTGTATTTTATCATAGTAGTGACTCTAAAATTAGAATTAATATTTAGATTTTATTAAATCATGTGGTGAACCCCATCCTTACTAAAAATTCTTTCCTAGGATCCCCAAAACCCTCATGGATAAGAATCGATCCTCCTTTCCCAATCAGGCTATGAATCATATTAGTCTCGAATCCTATCCTTAATGATGTTGTTGCTCGTTTGAGCCTAATGAGCTTTATCGCAATTCTTACTTTGATAACAAAGTCATGCAAAAACTTTTTTCTCACTAAGCCACCATTTCTCTTGGCACTTTGATAACCCTCATATTTGCATTCTCTCTCATGATCAAATCTATGCCGCATGTTCTCCATAATCATCATCCATAGTTAAGCATGATGTGGTACCTCCTTATCCTTGTCTTTTAATGCATAATAATGTTATTTTGGATCCTATATTTCATGAAATATTTTCTAGGGTTACCAATGGACATGTGCACAATAATATTTCCAATTATAGTCAAGATGAAAGTAAATATATATCTCATTCTTCTTCTATTTTTGAATTTTTCTGCAATGATAAATCCTGTGTTAGTTCTCCTACTACTTTATATGTTGATGATACTCTATATGAACTACTTGCTTGTGAAATTTTGATGTATAATGATGTGAATTATACTTATGGTCATGAACATGTTAGTGAGGACATTACTTTCTTTAAGGCCACTACATATGAATTTTCCAACCTCCTATTTTTTAGGTTGTTTCCAATGTCATTCATGATTATTCTACCCCTTCCACTAGTGCACCTCTTATTTTGACCCCTAATTCTACATCTAACACTCCTCTAAAACCTCCATGCTCTTCACCTCCTTCCTACCTTCTTCCCCTCCCTCTACATCCACTTCTCCTTTCCAAGTTCCTATAATCACTCATAATGGAAAGCTTCAACCTATCAATGTTCCCATGAATTCTTCTACAATTCCTTCACATGATATCTTATCACTTGAATTCATATTATTGGAAATTTTCAATCTCAAGTAAATTCTCTCACTCTTGAAAGAAACTCATTTTATGATTCCACCGAAAATAATTCTCTTTATGACAACCCTATCCATAAGAAAACTCACCATTCAAATTTTCCTAAGGGTTTTATCATGCCTACCTTTTCATGTTTTAATGGTAGCAAAAATCCTTATTTACATCTTAGGAATTATCATTTAGCTATGGATTCTTATTCTAAAGATCGCTTGTTACTAAAAGATTTTTGTCATTGTATTGTTGAGGATGTTCTGTCATGGTATACTCATTTTCCTTATGGATCTATTAATACATACTATTATTTGGAGGATGCTTTTGTTAGGTGATTTATTGTTAACAATGGTCCTAAAATTACATATGATTGCTTACCTACATTGCATAAAAGAAATACAAAAACCATTATAGATTACATTTAACACTTCAATTCTTGCATGCATCAGTTATTATTTCAGCATGTTGATCTAGAAATGCAATTTATATTTTGTCGTGGTTTGATTCCAACATTGAAAGAAAATTTATCCTATGATATACGTGAATATTTTACGATTTTTTGATTTAAAGTCATAGATCTAGAGTAAGATTTAATTATAGAGCATGCTATTCAATCTCCTTCTACTTCTTCTAGTACTGCATTTCCTACTACTTCTTCTCCTCTTCCATCTATTGAGCATCCTCCGTAGTCTCCATATCCTCCTCCACACAAGTGTATTCCTTCCCTACACCACATTGGTATGTGCCTAATTATTCTCTATCTCCTACTCATGAGCATTGCACTTTCCACCTTATACCAAGCCTCATGATGTTTTGCAAGATTTTCTTGATAAGCACTTAATCTAATTGCATTCTAATCAACATCATTATCTTCATCGCTTGCACTGCCAATGTGATCACCCTTATTGTAATTTCCATCACATCAATGGAAACCAATACAATGATTATCACGCCTTCATGAAAGATTAAAATATTTAGAAGACAAAGGTATCATTGTCTTTAGCTCTCACTCTTATGAGTTCTCTCTTTATCCCATTTTGCATAAGTGTGCTACCACTTCTGTTCACTTGTCTCCTCCACCTACTCCTAAGGTGGTCACGTGTCAACCTCCTAAGATCATTATCCAACCACATACCCTTCTATCTCATTTATTACTACATCATTTCACCCTCCCCACACTTTGTTGCTACATCCCATTGGCCTCCTAAGCCATCAGCATATGTGCTTCCCACCACTACATCCCCCATCATTAGCACCATTTCAATCGAAATTCAGTTTGGCTCTTACACTCTTGTTGATAATACTTCACATGCTTCCACCATCACTTGTAGATCTCTCCATTTTTGGTAGGTGGTTTCCATATGATCATATCATTACCCAATGAAACACTCGTGTTCTTAATGTTCTTACATGATGGTTGAGGGATCTATTATAAAATGAATCTCTACTCACTCACTCTTCACGCTCTACACTTCATGATATACCTTTCTAACATATATTCTCAAACCATTTCTCGATGACGCACTCTTGTTATATGGTTCATTCTTGATTGTCGAGGGGTATTATTTAAATGAACCTCATTCTCCAACACATACATTTGGGGGAATATCTCTTCTCTCCCTTCTTCATCATACTTACAACATGATTACATACACTATTTTACATATTTTTCATCCTACAATTAGAAATGCATCATTCTACTATTTCCTATTGTCTCAATATCATTTTTATTTCACATTAAATCTATTACATTACATAAAATATATCCATTTCTATTCATCACATGTTATATGCTTCATCAACATTAAAATACACAATCTTAGTTTTAGTTATTACTTATTTATTCTCTCTACAAAATCATCCATTTCAAATCAAAATAATCATTCATGCACTATATATCGAACATCACAAATCTAAAAATAAAAATATTCATCGCATCATCTATCAATACACATCAATGCTACATAATGATACCAATAATCCATCTATATATATCTCGTCAAAAATCATAGTTTCAAAATACATCACTAGGAGGAAATCCCCCATGCCTCAATACAACCATATAAAACACATCATATGTCATCCTCACTATCACTACACACAATCGAGGGAGCTCTAGAACTAGATGCTTCACCACTCGGTTTGCGTAGCTATTTGTCAGGCCCCTATATCTCTCTACTTGTCTCCAAAGTATTGCCACCTCGGCCGACTACTTGGTGAATTGGCCCTATAGCTCCACATATCTCACAAATATATCTTGAGATAGGGCTCCTCCTCCTATGACATCTCTAGCTCAATTAGTCTCGGTGCGAGCCTCATCGCACTCATTCAATAGTACAATACAAGTGGCTCTTTGCTAGAGCCACCAACTTGAATAAATGGGAATCCCTCTCGCAATGACATCCACTTGCTCCAAGATCTCGGCCTCCACGAGCACATTTGGTAGCACGTTTTGTGTCAATGTGTGTATTGATGAATTAAAAATCAACGACTAATAAACATCACCTACAACCATATAACAACACATTAGTTACTACACACATTTCGATATACCACTATCACATGGAAAATAACACTTAACAATAAACAATACTTATGTTTTACATGCATAGTTGTTACAACGTATCCATATGGGGTAGCTATCTATCCATCTACTCATATCTTTGGAAGCTCACCTGTCACATCTACAAAAACAAGGAATAGTAGAACCCATCGGTGTGCTTCCCACCACTCGTTATAGGCTTGGGTGCACGTTGTATCATCAACATGTATCAGCTCTATCGATGCATCTACCTCATCTACGGACCAATATGTACTATATGTACTCTTGTAGGACCTAGCCTTGTGCTTGGCCACCTCAGCTCTCTAGTAGCTATTACAAATACATATTGCTCTAGGGGCACATCTGAGCCATACCAAATTATCTTTATATATAATCCACCTAGAATAACTCTGTCACTCCTAGAAAGTGGTCCTCCAACTACATGGTGTGTTGAATGCACTACAACTCTACTCCGTCCTCTTCCCAACCACCATAGTATCTATATGGCCTCCATATGATGGAATTTGGACCCATCCAATCAATTATTGACCTATAAGTGGTTATATCAAGTCTCCTACTATGGGTGCCTATCCACCTTGCTGTAAATATCTCAAGTCTCACCCAAATGGACCATGACCCACTTTGAGTTGCCTCAATATTGCAATGTGCTCATATGCCCATACCTATAACAAAGTGGTGGATCCTAGATCATCTCGCATGGTCCTCCTTGTAAATCTATATAAATATCAATACATGTGGGCCAACACATATTGGGCCCATGCATATCTCATCCCATGGTCCTCTACGTAAAGATAAATATTGTGCATCACATACAAAGTAACCAACTTCACCACCATTTATTGCCACATATAATGTTATAATCACCACAATAAACTCCTACAACTTTGGAACATAAGATCTTAATATAGCATCCAAATTAATGTGTGTCTATGTCTATACTTATGTCCCTTTGAAATATCTCCTCGCTTCCCTCATTTGACTATGGGCATCCACTATAATCATCACATGTACTCTCTCCTCTACAATCGGAAGCCGCAATATACGATATACATCCTCTAGGGTCATGGTCATATCCCTAGTTGGAAACCAAAATGTACATGTATCATCACACCATCTATCACACAATTCAAGTAAATATAGGCATATTATGGGGAACCTCTCCCAATATCGCTAGATGTCGTAGGATGACATGATCTAGTATGTCGCACTTTACATCGAGATAACCACAAGTCAATAATGTACTCAAATGGCGACCCCAAAAAAATCTCTTAAATTTATATCTCCTTACACCACAAAAAGAAACATAATTCTTGTATTCGTCCCTCATATATACTAGAAAACATCACATTATAACACAAAATCGTTATGAACCTACACATTTTACAACACATAATGTCAAAATCCCTATTATGGGATGTCAATGCCTAGGATTAGGTCATGGGCGCCCGGAAAATGTCACGGAAACTTTGAAATAGGAATTGGTGTCCCAAACGAGGTCAATGCCCCGCCGGTACCACCTAGGTCGAAATGCTAAAAAAAAAAAGTTTAAATTTTACAAAAATTGATAAAAGTGGGTGAATTTCGACAAATTTTACAAAATTAGTCATACTTACCAACTCATTGGTCATCTAAAAATCCATGATAATTGCTAACTGTTAAACCTAATCAAACTCATTGCTCTAACACATGGCATCCTCTCAATCTTAGTGCTCCAATTATCACTCACCCATAGTACAAATGAAATTACTATTCACTTCTCATTATTGTTATATATAGAAATATTTCATTTGTTATAGTTACTACTAAAAATCATTCTTCTAACTAATACATGACACACGATTTTACTCATATCTTGAGATTTGAACTCGCTTTCTTCCTCATTTACACCATTCAGGTTTAGAATTTCTTCTACCACCATATTGTACACATTGCAAATTATTACCTTCGCATTTGGCATGTATAATAATCAACATATGTGAAATTGTGCAACATCTTTGGTATGGTTCACTATTACATCTTTCCAACTCTACTTTCGGCTCAATGCTCGTTTTCTCCACCCCTCACTCTTTTTTCGAAAGGGTCACATACAATTGGGATCACTTACGATCCCACTCAGGGTCTAATACAATCAATCCATACTCTCAACACATCACTATTACATTGTTTCTCTAATTCCACTTAAACATAGAAACAAATAAATCTATGAAACATTTAAATACTTCCTTTAATTTCAAATCTATTCCCCCTAATGACCTAATATAGGCAAAAAGTAAAAAAACTCTCTCCGTGAGTAATCTACTAGGTAGATCTTACTTCAAATCTATCTTCTATTACTCGAATCAAATCAATCAATTAGTGCAACAAGCACATTCTATTATTCCTCCCAGATGACCTAACTTGGGAGATACACAATGTTACTATCTCTTCCGGATGACCTAACTTGGGAGTTGTATTACATCATCATCGGTTCCATATGACCTAGCTTGGAAGTCATTCAATACTATTTCAATTTGGAACAATATAGAACTAACACGTAACTAAATTTGGTCTCGATCCATCTACATCAAATAGAACTTTTGAGGTTGTAGTAATAGATGGAGATAAAAACTAGACCTCTCTCCCTAACACTTTTTCTCTAGTGGCAGGATGCCCAAATTATCCCATGTTCAAAAAAAAATTGGGTTGGGAATTGATCACTCCCTACCCCTACAATCTCCATTAACAAACAATTCAATATCTCCAACAACATCATAACTATTTCTCGAAGTGCTCCTTATAATAATTTTCTATCTATACTTATGTCAATAAATCAACATGTTTATCCATGGCTTGCCACGCTACACGGTCTTACATTATGTGTGCACTTCTACAATATGGCTTCTCCAAACTTCTCATAGGTATGTCTCTTACTTCCTTACATTATGTGTGCACTTCTACAATATGGCTTCTCCAAACTTCTCATAGGTATGTCTCTTACTTCCTTTACACTACTTAAATTTCATTTAAATATCATAAGGGGGTGAAATGCAGATACAAAATCACACACATATTACTATTTTACTATGTCATCAGTATGTTTTTTATATGCATGGATCTTGAGCAAGAAGAATATTCACTAGTGTCATAATCCTTTATCCATTTTTTTTTCGTTTTTTCTATTGTATTTCTCCCTGTCTCTCATCTGTCACTTCTTCTACCCAGTTCTTCTCGGTCACAAAGATCATTTTCTTTCAAAATTTTCACACTTTTCATCATTTATCTCTAGAAACTAGCACCCATCCTGACACAAGCACCCAGTGCTCTTGTCCATTTTAGGTGTTCTTATCCCCTTTGTTCTTTGCACACTTTATAACATTTTTGGTTTGCATTTTTCTTAATTTCTCTTTACCCAATGCTCATAGTGATTATTTCGGGTCACTAGTTTCAAAATTAAAACAATAAATCCATATATATATATATATATATATATATATATATATATAGACACACACACACACACACACACACACACACACACACACAACATATACTCTATTATTATGGTTGGAAATTCTAAAGGGACGATCACATCTATATACTACCATCACCATAAAAGGGACTACATTTTTGGGTTGCATACTCTACTGAGACTCTATATAGGAAGGGGAAGTGTTGAATTACATCTCACACATTTGAATTTTATCTATCTATAGCTCGCTATCTTGGTGTCATTAGTGCGAGGGAAAACTAAGGACACTATTTAAAGAACTACACGGAGTGTGGAATGTAGTACAATGCTTGGTCATAAGTTCACTTTTAGGTGACATTTGGGGTCGGATCCGACTTCACATATTGCATTTTCAATCTAATTTGATGTGTTTGTGAGCTTGTTTACGTAGTTAGGTTTTGTTTGGGTATTATAGCTACCCTCGGCGATCAAGGTGCAAACAGGGTGACAAAAATGAACAATTCCCAAACCCTAAACATAGAAGAAATCAGATTTTGAGCATTTATACGATCCAACGACACCTAGAAGTGGTCTCTTACACCTAAGCACCCATGTATCGATCTGTCAGTGAGTTACATAATTCACACTAAGCATTTACAAAAATCTTCTAGCTTTGTTCATCTGCTTTCCCAGTTTAGATTTGTTCTAAGATAAGTGAAATTAGATAATTTTTCTCTCTCCTATTTTGTTATACGATTACATCATTAGAGTTATTATCCTTTGTATTTTGTTGTATTTTATCATAGTAGTGACTCTGAAATTAGATTTAATATTAGTTTTTATTAAATTAGTTCTTGTGTTTAATATCATTAATTATGAAACTAGGTCTAGTCACTATCAAATGATGGTTAATTTTATTTCAATATCTTGACTAAAATCAAATACAAAAATAGTTTTTTAAAAAAATTATTTAATAGCAAGTAGAAAAAATAATCTAGTAGGACTAGAATTCACAAGTGTCCCAAATTCTTTCTCAACCGCAATACTTGACGCTAAATAGAAAATTTGTGTTCACTTTTAATTTTGACATAAAAATGTATAGTTGAGACCATTAATTGCAATTAATATACATGTACTTGTAGAAACCAATGTTTTCTCCATGGATATATAATTTCAATGGCAATAGTGTATCTATGTGTATATTGATTATTGCTCCAAATTATATTCTCATCACAATGTGTTCTCTACATAGTTCGATATTTAACTTGTTTCTCTTTTACTCATTATGAATCATATCCTTTTATCCTCATTTGTATTTGTGTTCTACATTTTCTTGGCCTCTTTTCCTTATTTTCTTCACCTCCGATGGTTTCTCTATCCTACCCTCGTTGTTTTGATTGGTCACTTGTAGTGGAAAGTTCTAGACAATATGACACTAGTCAATTTTTTCACATCTATTAATTTTCTAATTCAACCACTTTTTGGGCCTTTCTTAAGCTAAATGATTATTTCCTTGAGGCTTTTGGATTTATCCTTCATTTTTGTCATCTTATATGCCAATTTAGAATTCTAATTTACACTTAAACAATTTATAAAGAAGAAAGTGCCATCTACAATGAGTAAGAGGGTACCTACTTTAATACAAGACTAACATTAATGATATGAAATCAAATATATTATATTTCAAAAATATGTACATGTGATAATATGAATTCACAAATATAACTAGCTAGTATCCTACCATTTTTTAGTTTTTATAGTAAACATTAAAAGTTTGGGTTGTGACTCTTATAGAATTACACTATATTTATTAAAAGCTTACATGAATGTTGATTAACTAGTTGTTTATACAATAAATGAATTTAAAGTTTAAATATAATACAATTTCCACGTTTTGATTTTAATCATAAACTACTTTGAAATATTAAAAATCAAATTCTCTTATAACCTCTAAATTTAAAATACAACCATTATTTTTTAATTTTTAAGGGACATGATTTTCAATGTGGAAGTACTTTATTCATCAACCACATGAGCATACTTAGACCATTGGTTAATATAAATGCCTTGATGAAGCATTGATAAATCCTATCATATGTTCTAAAATTATTTTTCTACTCATCTCCCTCTCTAATCCTAATCTAATGATATCCACTCTTCATATCAATTTTTCTAAAGTATCTCGCACCACTCAAACGTTCCATTAAATCATCTATCTATGGAAATAGAAAAGTATACTTGATGGTTATCTTGTTGAGTTCTTTGGAATCAATACATATCCTCCATTCTAGTGCTCATGGTTTTGAGTGGAAAATCTATTTTTGTTAATTTAGAGATAATTTTAATAGAAATTCCTAATTTTGTCGTAGGCTATGAAGGATAAAGGCTGGGCAATTTGCAAACACATTATAAAAATTACTATTTGTTCTATAAATATTGAGGATGGATAGAATTTCTACCTTTATATTTTTAAAAACATGAAGGGAATGATAAGAATAAAGGGATAATACTTCCCAATTATCATCCCCAATCAGTTTTATATTTTTATATACTCTATATAAACCCTTATATTTAATTTATTGTTTAATATTATTATCTAAGTTTCATTATTAGTTAAATATAGTTATTTTCAATATGGATGGCATTATAGAACCAATTTCCATATTTATGCATAAGATAGTAAATGACTAGAATTAGTATGTAACTCCAAAATGGAATGAACAAAGTACTTTTCACAAGAAGAAAAAAATCAATTATCTAGACCAAAAGATAATCAAAATTAAGTGAACCTAATTCAAAAAGACTAAATAATTAAAAAAATATCAACCAAAATGCACACTTTACCAAATAATCATTTCTTTCATAAACATTATATTGAGATAGAAAGCATTCAACTTAATGTTCTAATGTTTTATTGTTCTTAAAATTAATCGAGATAATTATACTACCAACATTTAATTGAAAAAAGAAAAGAAAAGAAAAATAGAACTTCTAATGAAAATTAGATTCATAATTCAAAGAATGGGTATTATGTGTAGCCAACCACTTATAAGGGTTTCACCATGTAAGTTTATGTATTATAACATGTGTTCATAGGATAATAAATAATACCCCTATATTCCATCTTAGTGTCACCAACTTCGACTCTTCTTAGCTTCCTATGCCTTTTCTGCCTTGTTTCATTGTGGAAACTAGAAGTCCTTAACCCTTCCCATGGTATACCCTCGGTTTTATCACAATTATTTTTGGCTTTTTCCCACTTCTTAGGTAGTGTTTGCGGCTTCATAAATGGCCAACTCCCCCAATTCAACGATTGATACTTTGGTGCTCATAACTCCCAAGTGCACAATGAAGTTTGTACCGACATTTTATGATGAGGTATGGAATCGACACTTCCTCTAATGTAGTTATTTCTAATCATTTTTGGATCCTATAGTGCACTTGTATCAAAACCATTGTCTTATTGCCTACTTTTGTGGCCACATAATGTTTGAGAATTATTTATAGAAATGGATCGAAAACCATTGGGATACTATTGGCATCTAGGTTTCGGAGTTTGTAACCTCACCACATGTTTTTATCTCTTTACCTTTTGTGCGCCTTCACAATTCCAAGCCCTTATGCTTAGGTCTTTTTAATTGTATTTAGCTGCAACACCATTCTTATGTTATCACCATGGACTTCAAATTTTAATCCGAGTAGTCAATTGTCGCTCAAAATACTAGTTTGGATTGAACTCCCAAGCCTTCCCATCCATCTCTGGCCTCTTTTTGATGAGATTGTCCAACCCATTGACATGGTGCTATTCCATGAACAAGACCATTTTTTCTATGCCCACCTTAACACGCTTTTGTGTGTCAAAGTGGACTCAGTAAAAAGATCTACGAGACCATCGAATATTCGGGTTGGATCTGTAAAATATCTCAAAAGTTTTTATTTTATCCTCCCAACACGTGTTTTTGTTTTAGTCCCCAAACTATCGCATTTGGGATTGTCCCCTTTGGCTCGCTCTAAATCCGCTCTGCGCGCGCCAACCTCGTGAGTGAAGAATGTAGTTAACCCTCAGGGTCGATGACCGGAAAGTGGTTGGTTCGAAGAATAACTTGGGGATGAAGGATTCTATGGAATTTCCACCTCCATCTTCTCTTTTCTCACCGCCAACAAGGGATGACCTCTAGTGGTGCAACCTAGTCCTTCGATTTCCATTCCATCCATATCCTCACAGAGGCAAGATACTCCAACGAATGCTAAGAATTATGGGAATGTTGCTTCAAATTCTCTACCCTTTGTGACATTTGCGCTAGTCCACCTCGGGAGGTGTCACGCGGGTCACGAGTGAGTAAATGGGGCTAAATGCCACTTCATTGATGTTGATCCTTCTAATTGGACAGATTCTTCTTACAAACAATTTTTCCATTCTTGACTCGAGGATGGAATTCTATATGGGAAGGGGAGTTTGACATGTTTGATTTTTCATGAATTTTATGTCATGGAATGTTTAGGGTCTAATAGAGCCCTCACGTAAAAACTTTATCCAATTATCTTGCTAGTTAATTAGTAGTTTAGATGTAATTTTCTTACAGGAAATAAAGATTTTTGTTTTTTTGTTTCAGACGATAGTGACGTGTATTCCCTCCGATTTTGTGAATTTCTACACTCAACACATTGATGGTAGAGGTGGTGCCGAGTATTTCCACTACACCAAAATTCTTGGCGTTAATTATTTCTTTAAGCCACGACCCAACTAATCGGGTTGTGTGGGTGATTATGAATATTAATGATATGTCTTTTGGTATTCTCAATATTTATGCTCCTAATGATGGTACCAAAAGAAATTTATTGTGGAGATGGTTAGGTGATAACTTACCCATTGTTTATTGGTTAGTTTTTGGTGATTTTAATATGGTGGAGCATCCTAATGATAAATGTGGTACACTTCCAATGTGTTGATGCCTCGGGGAACGTATTGTGTGGTATTTATTTTAAATCCATTGGGGACTTTCCAATCTGTTACTCAACTAGTGACAAGAATTTAAGGACCACACTTGGTTTTCTTAAACCAAACTTCGAGAAGGATATGATCAAGTATTAAAAAAACTTTATTATGCTCTTCTTTTATAGTAGTCCTTTTTAATTTTGACATGTATGGCTCCACAGTATCAAGGTTTGGTTAGAAGTGCTTTTATCAGACCACCATTCGATCACATTTAAGGTTTTACGGAAAGGGGCCCTCTCAAGGTGCCTAAGTATGCAATTTTTTTAATGTTTCACTATTGAGTGACCCTAGGTGGTCCAACATATCCCCAAAATATTGAACATGGTGCCATGTCTGCCATTTGATACCATCTAGATCTCTTGGTGGGAAGTGGCGATCCAGCGCTCCAATAAATTTATCCACCATTTTGGAAAACAGGTTGCTTGGGTTTGAATAAGGGAAGAATCTTATTTACATAAAAATTCCATCGAGTTTCCATGCTCTTGGAATCCAATCCCTTTGATCTTCAAATTCAATCTCAGGCTGCAAATCTTAGGCATTTTCTTAAGCTCAAGAACTACTCTGCCATGGAACTTATATCCACTTGGACTTCATTGGCTATGGATGGGAGAGAAATATGAGTCACACCAAGAACTTATCGAGCTCCCGAAATCTCTAATTATTATTTCAAATATTATCACCTAGTGTTTCAAGCTCAAGAGGATTCTATTGAACATGCCTTTATTTTACAGAAATGCATTGATGTGGTGCCTTTGCAAATCACACCTAGATATCATGCTTTCTACGATGTTCCTCTTACTTTGGAGGAATTGTTAGGGCAAATTCACAACACCCCAAGATGACCTTCAAATCCGCTTTTCTAAGGCAATGTCAATTGGTGTGAATGCACAACATTTAGCTTTCCCAAGTGTGGGACCTTTGCAAATGGGGAAAGCTCTCCAGATAAGGTTGATTCCTCTTCCTAAACTACCTGCCACAAGCTATTCTAGTGTAGGCAAGCTAATCTAACCCTAATCTAACTTCCAAGGAGACAGGGAGAGAGAGAAAAGAGAAAAAACAAAAGCCTACACTAAAATGGTGATACACCAGAGAAGGAAAATATTGAAAATCTAACAAAACTGCCATGTAACAAGAAGAGGTGAGCAATGGGAAGGATGGACAAGTGCGTCATAGGCCCAAGGATAGATTTCACACGAGAAAAATGTTCCAAAACTCCATGAACATAGCTCCAAACCTACAATGAACATTAAACCATGCAAAAATACCTGCAATGAAGAGAGGTAATAAGAAAACAAGAAAAAATGAGCAAGGATGGACGGATGCATCACAAAACACGTTTTTGTTGCTCCGTAAGTTTGCAGAGAACATCATTTTAATGGTAAAAGGTAAAATACCATTATTGAGCATGGGAGGATGTTCTAACTCCATTTTCAACCCCGGGAAGAAAAAAGGGAGGGAAGAGTAGAAAAGATGAACAACCTTTTCAAATGAGCCAAAACCGACCTTTATCACGAAACAAAATGAAGAAAAATGAAAAAACACGGGAAAATTTGATTTGCAACTCCAACCACCAACAAATCCTTCTAATTAGCCTGAAAAATGATGGGTTCCCATGGAAAATCCCATACTTCAAAGTACATTGCTCTGCTGATCCAAAAATGACCCATACTTCATTTAATTTGGTGGTTGGGAACCATTTCTACTGATTTTTATGACATAGACGTTTCTCCATTTTCTCTAGAAAATATCCATCAAAATACAAAATTAAACCCTTCATCATGTAGATAATTTTACCAGCTTTCCAATGACACCAAGAACGCAAAAATCTGAGCTCTGGATCAAAAGTTATGCCCCTCTGAAGATTTAGGGCAAAAATAGGGCAAAAATGGATTGGCGGACTAAAACTTTAAAATTTTCCCTTTTTGAATTTGGGAAAATTTCCCCAAAATCCCCTTGCCCCACCTCTCCACTACCAAATGGTGTTTCCTATTCACTGATGGAAACACGGGCCCAAGCCTCGCTTCCATCCTTTGATTTTTCATTGGGAAAATTTCCGACTTTGCCCCGCCCACCACTATCCCAGTGACATGTGTCACTTCCTCATTGGTTCGGGGATGCACTTCTAATTTTTATTTTCCACCTTGGCAAGCTTTTGGGTCAGATTTTTCCCTTGCACCATTTTGACCACTTTGGCAAATTTCACCAAATTCTTCCGCGCCTCCGACCTCTCGCCGACGCGTGGCACACTTTGATTTAGCACAGGCCTTAATTTCTTCCACCTGCCCACAAGTAAAATTTTCCCTTTGCACCCTCCGACTACTTTGGCAAAAAGCCAAAATTTACTCCACGCCTCGACTTCCACCTCCGGTTGGACACGTGGCGGCCTCCTATTGGTCAAGCGGGATCGCGGGCCCAAACCTTCCTTTCGCCCCTTTGATTTTCCATTGGGAAAATTTCCCAACTTTTCCCCATGCTCCAAGATTTTCCTTTGCGCCATTTTTTGAAAAAAATTCAACTTACCCCCGCCGGCCCAACCTCTACCGCCACGTGGTGCTTCCTCATTCGATGCGGGCCTCAAGCCATTTCTTCTCCTCCGCGGGCCCACGAGAAAATTTTTCCTTCCGCCCCACCAACTTTTGGAAATTTTTGACTTACATCCGCTGACCCGCCATTCTGCCCGCCACATGGCACATTCCTATTGGTTGCAGGCCTTCCCAGGGAAAATTTCCCTCAAAAACTCCACCAAGCCATAACTTGAGAAATACAAGGAGTTAGGAGGAAAATTTTACCTTTCTGGAAAGGTGAGAAAAAATCCTATCTAATGGGATCATTTCTAGAATCTTTTGAGTACCTGAAGCATGCCAAAAATCATTTAAGTTCCAAAAAGGAGAAGAAGGAGGATTTAGCCCAAAAATAAGCATGGGGCTTATTTTGGATAACAGGAACTTCACGCAGCCTTGTTTTTCTTAGCCGATGATAAATCTTCGGGTTTGGAAGGCTTTCAAGAGAGTTCTATAAAGCAACCTAGTCCTTTGTTAGACTTGATTTACTCAAAGTATATAAAGAGGCTATCCAATCTCACTCTTTATGGAGTTTCATCAATCAAGGAAACATGAAGTTCATTTAAAGCAAGTACTCGGAGCATATTACTAAATGGCGGTCGATCACTCTATCAATGTTTTGTATAAAATTATAGTTAAAGCTTTGGCTTTGTAACTTTCTAATATTCTTAGCAATATTCAAAATGGATCAAGGAGACAATATTTTTCAAAGGTCGTTACAATCTTGATAATCTGCTTGTGGTTTGGTAAGGTCAAAATGGGCTCGAATTTTTTGTCAGAAGCCCCTTTTTAAAAATTGATTTTGAAAAATATTATGATCGCATAGAATGGCCCTTTATTCTAGATATGCTCAAAGTGCTAGGGTTTGGTGATTTATTTTGTTGTGTTGTGTCCACTCTGTTCTCCAATGCTTCCACTCAGCTCACCATTAATGGCCATCGGTCTCCATCCATCGGTGCCTACTACCACTTCGTAAGATAGGGTGCCCTCTCGCTCCGTATTCATTCATTCTTGCCACGATGCCCTTGGTTACTTAATTGCTCATCAAGAAAACCATGGTCATATTTAGGGAACTTATCTACTGCACTATAAAACACAGGTTGATCAACGAGTTATTTTCTGATGAATCCTTTTCTTATGATTTTTGAATCAAAATCGAATGTGGCTATGATTTTTAATTTTTTATCTACCTTTTGTCTGGCCTTTGGCTCTAGTATTCAAATGAATAAAACCCTTGGATTCTGCCAAAGCTTTCTATTGCTTTGTCCAAATTGGTTTAAGGCTTACCCCTGCAAATGGATTGGTCATGGTGAGAAATTATTTTTCCTAGGCATCCCTTTTTCCTTTGACAGTGATTCTATGACTCTTTGCAATTATGTGGTTAACATAATGGAGCAGAAAGTGACAAAATGGTCCTCCAAACTCGCTATCTCTTGGGGAAAAATTTCAGGTTTGCACCAAAATTCTTTTTGCAACTCATGTTTATTATTATTTTTGGTGGTGCCCTTCTCGCACTTCTTTCAACCGGAAACCTAAACTTCTCGTGGTGATTTTACTTGGTGTAAAAGTTCGCTCAACCGGCTTTCACCGTGCTTCCCGGGATGTTTGTTGTCTCCCTAAAGTGCAAGGTGGTATGGGCATCATGGATCTATATCGGAAGAGTGTGGCTTTATGTGCCAAATGGGTCATTCAAAGCCTTTCAGGGGGAAAATATTGGCAAATTCTGTTGAGACATTGTATTGAATCTGGTGCCCCGTATGGCAAGAAAAGTTGGAACAGCATTGGTCTTCATACCCTTATTATTACGCCTGTTCGATTAAGATTAAGGGTACCTTTGTGGCTAAGAGTATTTGGAAAGCCTTCGAGTAGGTGAAACCATTTTTAAGGTGGATTGGCGATGGGTTTCACATAGGCCTTTCGTTTAATGCTCAAAACATCTGGTGGTCTCCATTCTCATCAAGGAATGCTTTATTAGCTAAAAACCCGACATCAAATCCATTCAGATATTTCACAAGGGCATTCACACTATACTGGGATATGGTGTATCGTAGGGATTGGATCGCTGGCTTAAGCTCAAAGATAAATTTAATTTGCATAATTTTGATTTTCCGTCAATTTGCAAAATTCAGGAACTTCTTCTAGATGTGATGCTTCATAAACTTCACCTCCATCCTTTCGATAACCTAGTGGTAGGATTTGGTGATGGAATAATGATATATCCTTTTGCGTTACATCAATTGTACAATTTATCATCTATTATGTCCTTTGTCACCCACAATTGATAAGATTAATTCACATTGGGGAATCCAATCTCCTCCTGTCTACCTAGCTTCATCTCGCTTGCTTGTGCTTGGAATCCTCTTCGGAATCCAAAATTAACGATTTTATGGGGTGTTTGATGTATCAAGGGTTACCTTTAGGTGTTTGCTTAGGAATATTTACATACCTCCCTGAATTTCCCCTCTTATTCCTTTCCTAATTCATTCTTGCATTTATTTTTGTCTTCTGATCGCATACGTAAACTATCTCGCGATGGATTCATTCCTTTCTTCAACCTTATCACCTTGATTTCTTCTCATGACATATTTCCCTATTTCGTGACTTTATTTGATGGCCTAAATATATATCTAATTTGTGGCATCTATTTTGTGCATGTATTTTATTTCTTAACTGGAAAGCTCGTAATGACTTTCTTTCAAGCATGATCTTATCATCTTTTCTACTAATGACAAGGTGATTATTCTGTTTATTGTGTGAACATATATTCAAGCACAAGCCGCTAAGGTTTCTCTTGAATTTTTGCACCTTTAGGAGCTTCGGATCACTTGGTGAGTGTGTCATTCACTATGAGCCAAGTTCCACAGATCTAAAGCTACAACCAACTTGTCCTTCACCTCGACAGACACCTGCAATGGTAACACACCAAAGGAGCCTCTCACATAGCCACGGCTATGCCTCCCCACGGCACCGCTCCGCCTTTTCATCCTTTGGACTTGGTTGGAGTCCATCCCCATGAGGGAAAGGTGTTATCGGCACTCCACGGTGGAGCTCTCCACCACCGATTATTAATACTCTTGCAAGATATCTACCCCTATGTGGGGAATTATGGTGTCTTTTCATATGCGATTTCTTGAGTAGGGTGGTTAGGAGTGGATCCTCCATCCACGAGCCTTCCAAAGTGGAGACTTCATCCCTCCCCAGGATGATCCTCCCCTCCTCTTGGTGCGCAAATGACATGTGCATAATGCTTTTCTTCTAATTTCTAGTTGCTCTATGGGAATGCTCTTGTAAGCCTTCGTTGCATTTTTTTACCCATTTGGTGTTTATTTTTCTCCCTCATGGCATTTTGTGGGACCGTGAGTTGTCCGACCACCCCTTACTATGTAACTTTCCTTTTATTTTATTAAAATAAACGATAATTCCAATAGTAATAATACCCCTATTCCCAAAACTACATCTCATATTTTATTATTAACACCCCCTCCCAATAGAATTTCCCTATTATAAATAACCATTATTTTCCCACATATCTCGCTTGCCCATTTTCCCCTCGCATTTCAATATGCATTTTACTCCCAACTCTTTGATGTTGGACTCATTATCTTACATTTTTACAATATTTTATAATATTTTCACTTAAACATTTGATGTCAAATTTATATTGGATTAAAAAATTAAAAACCTTAGTGTGTCTAATTTGATGCTTCTTTCCCTTTTTTCTACCAAAATGTTTCATATTAATGAAACAATGTTTAATAATGCAAGGTTTATGTGTGGTTCCACTCTTGTTAGTTAAATTTATCAATTTTTATGGCATCTTTTTCGTATATATTTTTAATAAAATGAGGGAAAATATATCTTAGAGATTATATTATGAAGGATGCTCTAACAATTTAGAGTTTTATAGTGCTATTACTTTAGAAAAACATGTTATTTTTAACATACTTTTATTTTGTTAATCTATTTTTAATGTTTCTTCTCTCATGTGAGTTAGTCTCTTTCTTGGGACCTACTTGACTCTAATTACTCAACATTCTAGGATATGAGCTTTTCCACCCATTTTTTTCATACGATTAACATTGTACTATATTTTTAATAAAAGAAGTACATTTTTTAATAAAAATAATGTTTATAGAAAATTTACACTATCAAGAACATCAATTCGAAATAAAAATACATGTCACGTAAGAACACAAAATAATATGATAGAATCTAATATTTTAGTTATAAGCGGTACTAAATAAAAATTATTTAATCTAAGGAGAATGAAATACTCAACATCCTTACCAACCAAAGTCATTACAAAATCTTGTAAGCCCAACAATATCATCATTACCCACAAAATGCGCTAGATACTAAAAATAAAAGGAGGAAAGGCCCTTCCATCATTTCAAAGTGACTATGTTGAATTTGATGATTTGATGGATCTGCCAGACATTTGTACTTTTCCGATATTTTTATTAGTAAAATTGAAAAACATTCCATTTTGGTAAAATATCAAAGAGCATTCAAAAATTTATTTGGGTAACTTTTAAATTGTAATTCCTATGATGGGTTTAAATCCTTTGGAAGGGTTGGGAAAGGGTGTGATTTTGATAACTGGCTGCCTACCTGGCGTTGCAAATGTTTAGTCTGCATTTACCCTGATGTCATGTATCTTGCTTCGAATTCATGCATATCGATATGCTCGAATTCATTGTCAGCATCATATAACAGGTTACATGCTCATTTTCTCGCCCATTGTGGGTCATCTAATATTTACTGGTTTCAGGGTTTTATGGATGGTAAGTTCAGATTTTTATTGATTCCTAATGTTAATTGTTTCCCATTGTTTCATTCTCTCTAAATGCTAGACATTCACCTCGTTTGCAGCTCTGTTTTGCTAGCCCGTGTTCGGAGTGTTTCTGCCAGGTATTTTGACTTGCATGTTGGGGCCCTGCCCCCGTTTAGAGGCATGTTCTAACCTAGAATTTTAGAAAAAGAGTGTTAGATGTTTTTGGAACCAAATAATGCGTATGGTTTGTTTGTTTTTGTTTTTTTGGAGAAATTGATTTGAAAGAATGTATGGCCTTACAAGGTTTTTGTGGGTTGTGCAGTGTTTTGTATGCTTTCTATTAAGTTTGCCATAAAAGATTTTAAAAACCACAAAAGCCCAGTGGAAATTTTCACATTTATGATTTCGAAAGGGAATTTTAAAAATTTGCATGGCCTAGACTTTATAAATCTTTTTGATTTGAAAATTGACACGGGCATGCTTATTTCAGTCTTGAGTGGAACGCAAATTGGTAGAGATGGTTTTGTTGCTTTTCTTTGTTTGGTTTTATGGTCAATGGGTTTTTTCAAATGAAAGGTAGAAACAAATGGATGGTTTGTGGATGGATTTCTCAAGAGAAACCAATTTTTAATTCTAAATATGAATACATTTGATACCGTTTTTGGATAGTTACTTACTTTTGGGTAATTGTGTTAGTGTTGCATCGGTTGTTTTGTTGGTCTTTTGTTGAAAAACCTTTTTGTACATTCGATAAGGCATGTGATTGATAGTGGGTGTAGAGATGTTGAATGTAGAATTTAATTGTTTAATGGTTTACGTGTCCCATACAAGTGTTTTATTTTTTATTCTCGTATGTAGGGTGATTTCACCGAGGAGAGAGTGTCACCATGCGACAACATGATGATATCTTGGATTTTACTTTTACTAAAAGTGTCATCTTTTATATATTACGTACGCTGAAAATTCTAAACATAGATTTATGTGGAGGAAGTAATAACAACTTGTCTAAGTTCAATGTATTTATAATCAAAACACATTTACTACGGAGAGTATTTAAATGATACTCGAGATTGGGATTTTGCTTTTAGGGGTGATGTCATCTTTGATATATTAAATTGTTCCAAGTTGCATTTCAAATGGTCATAAAATCTAAACTTTTATAGTCATCTTTTATATATTAATATGTGGAGGAAAAGTAATAAACAACTTGTCTAAGTTCAATGTATTTAAAACCTAAGATATAAATCCATCCCCCTATATTAGGCTTACAAACGAAAATGAAAACAAAACCAAGAGCAAAGCATAAATAATAATGGGGGTGGAAGTGGAGGTGATCCAAAATAACAAAGGTGACATAATCGATTCTTCTTTGTTCAAAGCGAAGAGCATCATCTCAACTTAAAACTTTACTCCTCATCCAATGGCGATGATGGCGTGCATATCCCCATAATCGACCTGGATAAATCAATAAATCGGGCTTAATTAATAATTCTAACTATTATAGAATAGAAAAAGTAAAATCTTTAGTTTATGATTATTTGATTATATCTTGAGATTTGATGTTAATCGTTTAAATTTGATAGAGAAATATACATTTTTTTGGCAACACAATAATTTTCGATTTTATAGAGTGGATGTGAATATGATAGTATGAGAAAAAATTCCCCATCCTTTGATACAGTTAACAAATAAGTTGTTGCCTTTTTTGCATTTAAGAACACAAAAAAAAGTCCAAATAGACATCAAATTTAATCCCGATTGTGCTTTTGCCTGCCCTACACATGCAGGATTAGATTTTGGCCATCGGTGGCGGCATAGATGTTTTATATATTTACATCAAAAGACATGTTTATAAGTAGAAAGCCCGGGGGCTTTGTCAACATATTGTAATTGACACCATCCAGATAGTCCGCATAAACAATCATGTCAATAATCCGAGCGTGTAATGGGAATCTTTCTATCCACCTAGCCTCCGACATTAATGACATTGACTTATGAAAAGGAAATCGTGGGATTGGATATTCTTGTCAATGCGGCTAAATAAGATGATTTGTCTATCTTTTTGCTTTCGTTCTTTTCGTTCAATAAAATAACAAAATTGATTAGACTTAAAAGAAATGATCCAAAAGAAATAAATAAATAACACTCATAGGCAAATCCATGCGATCGTAAGGTTTATTAGAGTTTAGCCCCTTGTAATCACCCCTTCTCCATGGAAATTCTACAAGAAGCTTTGATTTTTGTCTATAATTGCTCCCACAAATGGCATGTTCGAGATCAGTTCGTCGAAGGATGTTGTGGGATTAGGCATCCTGGTCATCAGTGTCGGCTCGGATGTTTTATCTTTCTTTTGCTTTCATTCTATTCCATTCAATAAAAGAACCAAAATCGATTAGACATAAAAGAAACGATTCGAAAGAAACAAATAAATAACACTTGCAAGCCAAGCCGTGTGATCGTAAGCTTTATTCAAGTTTAGCCCTTGGTTCTCACCCCCTTCGTGGAAAATCTACAAGAAGCTCTGATTTTCGTCTATAGTTGCTCACAGAAAGGCGGCTAAGCCTCGTAATATTGCTTTGAAACTCTTCAAGCCCCGGATGTGTGTGGAGCCAAACATGACCAAATCGAAGGGGCACAATCCTTTGAAAAACATGAACCAGGTTGGAGACTTTTTTACTTATCTTTTTCTATTTTGGACGCTACTTTTTCTGGTTCGACCTGTCCGTGAAGATCCATGGGTACTATCATGTATGTACATTGAAGCGTTGCTGAAATATATCTAGCAGTGATCACTGCCCATGGTACACTTTGATGGCACTTTCCTTCCACCATTGGGTTGTCGTTGCTATCTCCTTCGTAGGTTGTTCATCTTATCCAATCAAGTGGCATTACCGATACATGGACATGCATCTGGTCCCTGGAATTACTTGACCTTCCAACTAGATACAGAGGCTAGAAAGTTCTGCAACAAGTACTTATTGCGGTCAGGTTCTGAAGTAGGAACATGTTGAATTTTTGCTTTTTTATTTTCCCCTATGCAAATTGCACTTGCGTGAATACTTCACTACCCTCATTGCTAACATGGGTACTCCGCATCTTCCTGTCCCGTAAAACATGCATTCAAATTCCCCTTACTTTTACATTTTCTCTAACTACCCAATAGAGTCAAGATTTGCAAATTCAATCAAGTATTCACCCCGACAACATTTTCCATCTTCTTGCATTTTCATATATCTTCCTCTACATTTCCGCTGACGTCTACCACAACACGGCTTTAATCCATTTGTTGATTAACAAACATGTCGTGCTCTTCATATTTGTATTTTTCCACATTGTCTCCTCCATTTTTCTTTCCTTTCCCATCCTCTTTGCCACCCTCACATGCATTTTTCTAAACCCTTTTTATTTTCCTTCATTTCAAATCACAAATCTACTCTAAAGCACCAAAACATACACACTGAGCATCAATCTAAATACGCATAAATATTACATAAAAATAATTTCTAGCATGAAAAAATAATAAATACTCGAGACTATGTAGACATTTTCAAGGTTCTTCTATTCATAGAATCAAGCAATCCAAAGAAAGATAATTTCTAGTATGAAAAAATTAGTTTCATTGATAATAATATAGTCATCAGTAAAGCTACAAAAGATAAATTAGAGCCATTTTGTTTTTCTTGCAGACGGGAAAGGTTGTCGATCTTGATGGATTGACCATACCTCTTCGACACATTCGGTGAAGTTGGCTAGCAAAAGGATTCGACCCCGCAATCTCCCAAATATAAGCGAGACAGTCTTACCGTTTTACCATAAGACGCACAAAATACAAAATGTAAGTCTCGATTTGATTAATATCAATCGGGTGTTTATTAAGAGGAGGTCCAAAGTTCAAACTCCATTGGCAGTCCAAGGGTGAGGAGTAATCTGTCGGGAGTCCCTACGTGGTACGGAAGGAGTCGACCAATGTCTTTGAATGCAAGTCAACATCGTACGAGGTGGTATGAAACGTAGGCTCCGGTTGTACACGAAGGCAAGATGAAACTTGTGCACCTAGTGATCCCTTCCTCATGTCAGGGGTAAATTTTACCGAAGTTGGGAGACTAAGCATAAAATTGTAAAATGTAATGATTTCTCATAATCAAAAATATATATCGAATGTTCTCGAAATCAATCGAATCTAAAACGTACCATTTGGATACATCCTTCCTCTACAAATATGGCTTACTTTATGGTAATAATCAATAATTTCGAGACAAATATTGAACATTAAGACCGTCCCAACATTACTTTAAATATCAATAATACCTTTCCATATAAATGAATTTTAGAAACCAAACTCTCTAGCTGACAAAACTTCTTATGAAATGGAAATAAAGGAATTCTTAAAAATCAACATTTAGTAGATGACAAAACTCCTTAAGAAGTGGACATAAAGAATTCTACAAACCAATCTTTTCTAAATGACAACTTTTTACGAAATGAAAGCTATAATGGAACATCACAAACACGTGGGAAAAACCCAGTAAATGGTCTTGTTACCAATATATTAAATTTGTCGGCCACCTATGCCTGTCAAACTATTTTTCGGTGACACTTCAAAATACAAAACAGTTTTATTTATACCAATTATTCCACATTTATTTAAAGATTTTTAATTTTAATACATATTATATATAAATCTAAATAAAAATTGATGGTCAAATGTTAAATATGCAGTCCCCAGTAACATTTTTACAAATATTTACAAACATTTTATAGTTAAAATCACCAAAAACGTCTAAACTGTGAATCTGATTCTCCAGCAGCTCTTGTATAATTATGATCCATTACAACTTCCGAAATCCATCATCCAGATACTCCTCTATTGTTAACATCTATTGAAATAAAAAAAAAATAGCATTGATTGCAGAACGAGAAAAAAATTCAATGATGGCCTGCAAAACTTGTCTTCCTAAATCCATATAAGATGTTGTTCAATACAAGTATTGCACACATAAATTAGGCATACACAGCATGTATCTTGATAAGATGTTCATAGAACAGGGTTAAACAATGGATTTTTATTTGGAAATTCCTTATAACCTCTCACGATTAAGTATATTTTTGCTTTTGATCAATGTGCAGAAGGAACATCAGATATCCAATCAATCAGGAACAGAATCGGGTCATTAATTGAGCTCCAATTAAATGTACTCGTTAAAAAACCATAGAAGCTTTGGAAGAAGAATATTATTATTATTTTCCTCGTCTAACATATTTGAATAGGAAATAGAGTTTAATCTGAAAAATGGAATTTGGGAGAGTGTAAGGCAGTTAAGTAATTTGGGAGAGTGTAAGGCAGTTAAGTAATCTGAAAAATGGAATCAGCAGGTGGTCTTACAAACAAAAAGCATCCAATCTTAGATCAGGATTTGGTTGTTCACATCTTTCTTATCGAAAATATTCGATCAGATACATCATGCGTAATTATGTTTTCTTGCGAATTCCAATCCAGTTTATAATGAGAGCATTCAAAGCTCAGCACACATTGTGCTAAAAAATTCCATTCAATTCGTAGCAATCATTTGAATTCATATTTCAAATCAACAGCTCAATTAAATTATAAAAAATATATTATATTTTAATTTTTAAATCACTATTTAATGTTATTTTATACACAAAAATTTTTAATGTTGATTTTAATTTATTTATCTTAAATCTCCTGACAAATCATTGCTTTGCATTCCATTTATGTTCTTTAAAAAAATCTGAGAAATATTGTAAGAAAATTGTATGTTTGTAATACTTAATTGGTTAGTAAGAAATATGCAAGAAAAAAAGGTAAGAAAGTAAAATCACATCATTTTCGTGAATCAATCACATCGACATCGTGACAACTTACAACTATTCCGCAGGAATAATTGAATCAACCTAATACATGCTATATATATGGATGTCCCGTAAAGTGCAATATGGAATCCATAGTTTCATTCATTTCATTTATACTTGTTTCACCTAATTTTGCTGTTTTATTTAGTTTAAATATTATATAAAAGAATACTTAGTCAACAACAACTATACGATGTTAAATACAATGTGAGTAACAAAGATGTTGGAGGTATTGGGAAAAGAAAATCTTAAAGACTTTGCTGAAGAAAAGAGGTAGGAGGTATTGGGAAAAGAAAATCTTAAAGAATTTTCTGAAGAAAAGATGTAGGAGGTATTGGGAAAAGAAAATATTAAAGGCTTTGCTTAATAAACCAATAGTTGTTTTATGACTCTTGTCATCAGCTTTGTCAAGAAAGCAATAGTTGTTTCATGACCCGATCATCAGCGTTGTTGAAAAAATCAATAGTTGTTTCACGACTCTTATCATCTTTTTGATGAATCGTGAACTTAGATGCAAAGAAAAAGTTTTTAAATCAATACATAGGCAGTTGTTTTCAACGCATCTTTTACTCTTTTAAAAGCTCAATAGCCTCATCACCCCTTTTCAACATGGTTGTGATAAGTAAAGTGATCTCATCAAAATTTGATATGAACCTCCTCAAAAGTTTATCCGACCAAAGAAGGATCAGATACCCTTATTAGATTGGGAAATGGACACCCGTAAATTTTTTCCACTCTTTTAGGGTCAATCATAACCCCTTCATGAGATATAATGTGCGCAAGCAATTTGGCTTTTTGTATGGAATTTCCTCGATTCAATTAAATTCCAAATTCTCTACATCTAATCAATATTTTTTCCAAGTATTCCAAATTATCACCACTATGTCATCTTGATAGACTACTATAAATTCATTGATAAACCGGAAAATGCAACATCCATGTTTCTATGGAAAGTGGCCCCGCATTCATCAACCCGAAAATCATTATTTCAATGATTACATAAGCAACCACTACAATTATAAATTGTAGTGTTTGATATCATGTTTATAGTTGAATACATATGTACATATACTATGTTTTTAGTTGAAAGCATATGCACATACATACTTCAACTTCAATTCTTCCTATTGTAATGAATCTTCAAGGTGTGGGAAGTTACATTTTGAAAAATAATCTATTCTACCTAATTACAATGTCTATGCATATGTGCATACCTATGTAAATCATATCTAAGTGTGTGATTTAGGAAACAATATTTGACTGATAGTAGAAAAGTTCTATTCTCCTTTTGCAGCTATATAAATAATAGTTACAATCTTGTGTATAAAAAAATTATACCCACTATTGATGCTATCAACTGATAAATTTATATCATCAATGAAATTTTAAAATAGATTATTGTAATTTCAAATAAAAAAATTTCATTTATAAATTAAGATAATATTTGGGGCTATCAAATTTATTTCTTTAGTCTTTATTAATGTTATTGATATCATACACTATAATATAGGAATTGGTTAACTAACTATTTTTCTTGAACTAAACAAATAAAAATTACCTTTGTAGATTAAATTAATTTGTATTTTACTGAGAAACAAATTGACACAGATCTAAGGAGACACTCAGGGGAAAAGACTCTATATTGTTATAACCAAGATGTGTTGTATATGTAAAGCGATTATTTTGAAGAGTCATAAATTACAAGTAACATTCATAACAAGTATCATTATCTATATGTGGGAAGGGCCTCAATGATGCAATGAAATGACAATAAAAGTGGAGGACCATGAATGGAAACCGGTTTTGAATCAAACATCTATGAAAAGGCTCAGGTACAAAATAAATGGTATCATTTTTGACCACCTCCAAAAGGTCAATACATGAACCGATAATGTCCATAAAATAAATTTAGGTAATAATGATACAATTCGGGAAGGAAGCAAGGTTAAAACCTCTCCCAACACTCAACCCTAGTGAATGACAACAAATTCATAATGTGATACTATTCCCTTGAACTTGATGGGTTGGGGGTTTCAATTACATAGATGTAAAAATAAATCATAAATTTATAGAATGAAATCTTAAAATGGATGGATGGAGGATAATCCACCAACTAAATATCATGACCCAAGGAGGTAAAAAAGTAACAAAAGAGAAAAATAATTACAATAAAATATAAAGTTATATGAAAAATATAGATGAAGGTTAGTTTAAACGTACTAGCAGAGGGTGAATCCCAATATGTGTATTAGTCTTAGTAGGCTTAACATTAATCCAAGAAAACCCAATTGAACTCGGAGAGAAAAACAATTTTGCATCCAACCTACTATCAATAACAATTATAGAAGATCAATATTTTTCTACCCTTCAATAACCCACAAACCCTATCGGTGATAAATTATTGAAATAACCATGTCTATATTTTTTTCTTGGACACCATCAATGATAAATATATTCAATTGTCATCCAAAGAACATATGTGTCACTTTTCCTCAATCCACAACTAATTTACTCCAAGTGGGTGGTGATATACCATGATATATAACATTTAAGGTTAATGAAAACTCGCTATATACCATGACATACATATATGTAGCAATGGAATTTTTTGAAGCTCTCATTATCAAAATAATGGCTGAAAATATTGTCCATATGAATGAATTTGAAATGGACATGAAATGGGTAGTGGAAAATTATGACATGATGAGGATATTTTGAAAGTAGAAAGTGATTCGGTTGGAATGTGGATTTCACAGATATTTACATTTTTAGGTGCATTGGATTATGTGTTTTGTCACATGAGGACAATGAGAGAATTTGCACATATGGCATCCATTCCTATTTACACATGGAGTTTGCATAATATTGCTCCATTCATATCGTATTTATAGCCCCCTTGTCCTCAATATGGCAGATTAACATTGTTACATTGTTCCCTTGATGGTATTATTCGAGGTTTCAGATGTTGTAGCCATGACTAGTTACATACCCTCCCATTGTACTCTCACCTTTGTAACCTACCCCGAATACCTAATTTGAAATATTAAAATAACCCCGAATTCACCCCAAATGTATAGAAGTATATTGACATTTATTTTATCTATTTTAACTACCTCGATATGAACAGATATTGCATAACAAGTGAACCTCCATGATTGTTAACTAGTGTTTATCTTTGAAATAAGATTTCAGTTATGTTACATTCACGCTTATATGAGAAAGTGTAATTATAGTAATTTAAAAGATGCCATGTCCCTCTCAAAATGATGATATAAGTAGGTTGGAGGGGTGATAAAGCATATTGTCGAAAACGTTCCCCGAGTTTTGACATATGGAGTCAATATTTTATTGATAGTATTTAAAGCTATCAAAGTTTTAGTATGCTAGAGATTGAATTTTGTAATCCTTACGCTAGAATTTTATTTTTGTAACATCAATACCAAATTCTTTGAAAGGTTGAGCGTGTCGAGAAATTATTCTTAATATATCAAGTATTTGTCATGATCTTAGGTATTAAGTCTATTTTCTTCATGTTTAATGATTGAATTCATTGTATTAATTCATCCCACGTGTTATTAAAACACATAATAATATAACAAATTATTAAGGAAAATGAGTCATGCGTTTTAACATATACAACCTATATTTGGTAATAATATTTATATTTATCAATATAATACTATACATATTACCCTTGAAATTTTATTCTAACAACCTTACCCAATTTTTGAATGGTTATATGTTGGGATTTTATGTCTCCAGAACCACATCATCTTTTTTAAAAAAATTATCCCATGTTGCTAAATCCATTTCCCTAAACATGCACATGTTCATACACGCATTAAGTTTGTAGTTTAAATAATGGTCGATAAAAGGCAAGGTTTTGCATAGGAGAGAATTTCCATAAGTCCATATTTCTTAATGCACATCATCACTTCCACGCAAGATTGGATAAGATCTCTTGCATGGAGAAATGTGTTATTTCTTTAGAAAAATATCCATGTATCACAATCAAGTAGCTAGAGATCCATGTTTTCTACAAATGTTTTGTATAAGGAATTTTTTTTTCCTTATCTAATAACATGGAACTGGAGAGAAACCTTTAGTGCTATAGGATCTCACTTAGGTTGAAGAGATGCATATATCTAGATTGAACCTTATTTTATTCTTGTAATATAAGTGAAGGCCCTTATGACATACACTTGATTGTAATTACATTCTTTTTCTTTGTAATTAATGTCGACATTTTGGTTATGGAAAGAAAGTTTTGTTTACACATTTCATGTGGTGCATTCACAGAATACAAGTTGGTAAATTATCCATATTATTTTGATTGCTTTTTGATGATGTTGTGACTACTTTACTTAATGTTGTTCCCATTGATGTTTTCTCTATTCTTTTCCTCCACCAACTACCATGTTTGATGTTGCAATCTAATTTTGTTGCTTTTCTATATAATTATGTTTTGATAATTAGCATTTTTTTCATTTAAAATCATACTTTTATTTTGTTAATCTATTTCTAATGTTTCTTCTTTCAAGTAAGCTAGCCTCTTTTTCAAAAACATTCTCCACCCATTTTTCTACGTTTAATATTGTAATATATATTTTTTAAAAATAGAAGTGTACTTTCTAATCAAAACAATATTTATAGAGAAATTACACTACCCAAAATATCAATTACAAAATTCAAAATACATTCCAAATAACAACACAAAATAATATGATAGAATCCAATATTTCATTCATAAATATTATTCAATACAAAGAGTCTATATCATTTTATTTATATAATTAGAAGACCCAGTATATTGTTACTTAAATGAAACAAGACATACCAACCAAAGTCATTAAAAACATTCTAAGCCCAACAATATCATCATTACTATGGTGGTGGTTTGGATATTGAGTTGCATTCATATGCCAAAATAATATATCTCCTACATGGTGATTATTGTCCTATTTTTTCCTTATCAAAGGTATCATCTCAGCTCACTTGTTTATTATTATGAAGAAACGATGAGAAATATATTTCAAGTAGAAAATTCAAGAAAAAGTCATCAGATATCTATAGTGGATCATGGTCTGTCCATATCTTTATGTTATTAATAAACTTTTAGAAATTTTCACAGTGAAACAAAATTAAAACAATATGCACAATGAAGCAAATGTTAGAGGTGCTCAATATTAAAAATATTTGAATTTTCATCCAATAACCTCGGCACGAAGGATTTCTCAAGATTGCAAAAGTATCCCTCTACCCATTTGATATCGATAGTAAGAGGTGAGTATGTTCGATATTAAATTATATTTGACTATGAAGTTTGAAAATTTGAGGAGTGTAAATATCACTTAGTATACTTAATGATATTTACTTAATTTATAGCTTATAGTTTAAATAATAATTCATATACATAATATTTTTCGCTAGAAATATTTTGAGAGGTGAAATTTTTATTGTAAGTTTAAAACATGAGATGTTAAGTAAATTTTTATAATATTAAGTGCCTATTATGAAGAAAAATTGATAGTTTGTATTGTCCTAAAAATAATAATAGTGCATCTCAATAGTTTTATTCCCTTAAGACATCACTTTCTTTATGTAAGTATAGACATATATACTATAGGAAAAAAATGATTTTAGGTTTAAGATTAAGCCTTTTAAAAAAATTATGTTGTCTACTTCACAAAAAATCATTGTCTTACTCTCCCAATTCCTTAATAACGTTTTCCTTTCAAAACTTAAACCGTAAAGTAAATTTTGGGTTCCTTAATAATAAAAGGTGCACAACCTATTATTTCCATCAAAACATTTAATATACATGGTTGTTATATCTAACCTACCTATTACCAAACTTTTTTTCTTCAAAGGTTCATACCTAGTTCCTTCAATTTGTAAATCAATATTGACTATTATTCTAGGAAAGGCATCCTTAGCGATTAGAATAATTCAATAATAATATCTTTAATAATGGAGAATAATTTTAATGTTAGCAATAAAGCTAGTGTGAGAACTTCATGAATATTATTTTTTTGCTATAAGCCTAATTGTTTAGACTAAAAACCCAACCTTGTGATCAAAACTTTCTTTTATTTAGGTCAAGATCTTATTTTTTAAACATAGGTTCTTATTGGTGATTGGATTATACATTGAAACAAAAAAAAACAAGCTACTAGTGATAGTGGATTCCCATTCTAGAATATATACATCTATACAGGATCTTGAAACAATACCTAAGGAACATTATACTATGTACTATATTTATGCTTTAATTTGAACAATTTTTAGTGGTTGGTGTTGACTTTCCTTTCATGTGGTATGAGACGCTTGCGAATAATGATATCACCATAATATTGTGCCACACATTAAAAGTGTGGCTATCGTTGAAAAGTCTATCTTATTGTAATCTAGGTTATAAAGGGAGGGGTCATTATATTTGATGAGGATGCATGAGTTCTTGTATGTGACATGTCAAGTGGAAATGATCACATATGATAAACATACACGGGATAGTTAACCTCCAAGGATTATTGATTCTAAGGTGATTTTGACAATCCTATCACTTGAGTAGGGATGTTTTGCAACCCTAAAGTATTTTGCCACAAAAACATATTACTATTGATATTAGGAGTATTATTTACTACATTTCGAGGTCCTTAATGTCACAAGATGATAGATGGTACTAAAAAACTTAGCTTTTACACATACATGACTCATCATATTTCCATGTGAAATGTGTGTGTGTGTGTGTGTGTGTGTGTGTGTGTGTGTGTGTGTGTGTGTGTGTGTGTGTGTGTGTGTGTGTGTGTGTGTGTGTGTAGTTTAAGATATGGTCCATTCCATGTGTATTGAGGAGTTGTGCAATAGACAACTAGGTATGTGATTTAACGAAATGTATTTTGCTGATATTCACCATTTTTAATATAGTTTGGTAGCATCCAAATGATCTCTAATTGGTTCATACCTAGTGTCAAGTAACCCTATTATATTTTGAATTCTTGGGAGCTAGTGAAATTTGAATTATCTTTGAAATTTTGATTTATATGTATTTTATGTACTCCTTTAATTTAAATAAAATATTAAACCCTTGTATTTGCAATATTTTATATCTTGTCGAGTACATGTTTTGTTCACTATTATGATGTAGAGAAAATGATGCGAGAGAAAAGAAATTATGAAAATATAAGTGAAAGATCATTTGATAATATAATAAAAGTACCAATAATTATTTCTAATCACATCATAATATTTTTCGTTACTTAGCTTTTTTTTTTTTTTTAAAGACAACATTATGTAAATTGAAGTTGTATTTAGTTGAAATTATTTTCACTTGTAGACATAAAATCACACACATATTAATATTTTACTATGACTTCAATATGTTGTTTATATGTATAGAACTTTTGAGAAAGAAAAGTATTCACTAGTGTTACTGATAATTTGTCCATCTGTTTGTTTTGGTTGTTTTAATTGTCTTTCTCTCTCTATCTCATATGTCACTTTTGTACCCAGATTCTAGTGAGTCACATGGATCCCTATCTATTAGTCTTTTCACACTTGTTATTTATCTCTAGACATCGGTATGTACTTTGGACGCTTGGCGCCGAGACACTCTTGTCCATTTTGGGTGGTCTTATCCCCTTTTTCTTTGCAAACTTTTGAGCGTTTTTAGTCGGCCTTTTTGCTTAATTTTTCTTTACCCAATGCTCATATTCGTATTCTAGGTCACTAAGGTCGAAATGCAAACAAGATATCCATATATATAAACAACATAAACTCTATTATTTTGGAAGGAAATTCAAAGGGAAATCACATCTATATGCTTATCATCACCATCAAAGGACTGCATTTTTGGGTTGTATACTCTTTATATACTTTGCATAAGATGGGGAAGTGTTGTATTCCATCTCACACATTTGCATTTTATCTAGCTTTATCCCGCTATATTGGCATCATTTGTGTGAGGGAAACCTAAGGAATTATTTCACACACAAGTGCAACGAACTACATGTATTCTAGAATGTAGTGGAGTGTTTTCTCACAAGTTCCCTCTTCGGGTGACCATGAGGATCAATTCGACCTCACATATTGCATTTTCATTCCAACTTGATGTGTTTGTGAGATTGTACATGTAGCTATGGTTTCTATTGCAGATTATAGTTATCTTTGACGATCAAGGTACAAGCAATAGACGACTAACAATGAACAATTTTGAAACCCTAAGCGAAGAAGAAATCATATTCTGATTATATATATAGTTCATGACACTTAGAAGTGGTCTTTGACACCTCGCCCCAACCCAAGCGTCCGTGTCCAACTCGATTGTTATTTACAATTTTTAACACTAAGAGTTTGTGACACTCTACCCAATCTATTCACGAGTTTTCCCAATTTATATCTGTACCAAGATAATCTAAAATTAGATAAGTCTTCTATCTCTCATATTTTCTTATACGATCGCATCATTAGTGTGCTTAGCCTTTGTATTTTGTTGTTTTTATCATATTAGTGACTCTGAAAGTAGATTTAATACTCATATTTTATCAAAATCATGGTGAACCCCATCCCTAGTTGAACTCCTTGCCCTAGGATCCCTAAAACCATCATGGCTAAGAATTGATCCTCCTTTTCCAAGAAGGCTATGAATCATATTAGTGCGAACTCTATCCTTGATGATATGTTGTTGTACAAGATGAACTTAATGATTTTATCACAATGCTCACTTTGATAAGGAATTCATGCAAAATTTTCTTTCTCGTGTTAATCCACCATTCCTCTTAGCACTTTGAAAACCCTCATATTTTCATGTTCTCTCATGATCAAAGCTATGTCTCATGCTCTCCATAATCATAATCTATAATTAACAATTTTTTGTACCTCCTTATCCTCCTCTTGTAGTGCATGATAATGTTATTATAGATCCTTTATTAATGACATGTTTTCTAATGTTATATATATACACATGTACAATAATATTTCCAATGATAATCAAGATGAAATTAAATCTATATCTCAAACTTCTATTTCGAAAAAAGTTTGCAATGATAAATATCATGTTAGTTATCTTACTACTTTTTTATATGATGATGATATCTCGATGAACTACTTAATATTGAAAATTTGATATATAATGATGCAAAAAAACACTTATAATCATGAACATGTTAGTGAGGATGTTAATTCCCTTAATTCTTTTAAATGTGAATTTTCCACCCCTCCTTCTATTTCTGAGGTTGTTTCTAATGTCATTCATGATTATTATACACCTTCCACTAGTACACCCCTTATTGTGACCCCGATTCTACATGTAGCACTCCTCTAGAACCTCCACATTCTTCACCTCCTTCCATGTCTTCTTCCCCTCCCTCTACATCCACTCCTTTGCAAGTTCATATGATCACTCATAATGGAAAGCTTCTACCTACCAATGTTCCCCTAACTTATTCTACCATTCCTTCACATGATATCTTATCACTCATGCATGATGTTGGAAATTTGTAATCTCAAGTACATTCTCTCACTCTCAAAATAAAATCCTACTATGCTTTCATTGACAACAATTATCTTCATGGAAACCCTATACCTAAGAAAATTCATCATTCATCTTTTCCTAAGGGTTTTATCATGCCTACCTTTTCATGTTTTAATGATGGTGGTACTCTGTATTTACATCTTACTCATTATCATTTAGCTATGGATTCTTATTCTAATGATTGTTTTTTACTAAAATCTTTTGTCATAGTCTTATTGATGATGTTTTGCAATGGTATATTCATTTTCCATATGGATACATTAATACATACTATGATATGGAGGATTATTTTCTTAAGTACTTTATTTTTAACAATGGTCATAGGATTACATATGATCACACATACATTGCATCAAAGAAAGACATAACCCATTATAGATTACATTTTATGCTTCAATTCTTGCATGCATCAGTTATTATTTTAGCCCATTGATCTAAAAATGTAATTTATCTTTTTCGTGTTTTGTTCCTGCATTGAAAGAAAAGTTATTCTATGATACATGTCAATATTTTGTGCTTTTTGCTTAATAAATTCATAGATCTAGAGAAATATTTAAGCGCAAAACATGTTATTCAATATCCTTATACTTCTTCTACTATTGCATTTCCTACTACTTCTTTTCCTCTTCCATCTATTCGAGGCACCTTCATGATCTCCATCTCCTCCTCCTCCATGCAAGCTTCTTCCTTCCCATCCACCACGTTAATCTACACCTAACTCTTCTCCATCTCCTACTTATGAGCCATTCCATTTTCCACCTACTACTAAGCCTCGTGATGTTTTGTGAGATTTGATTGATAAGCACTTAATCCACTTGCCTTCTAATCACCATCCTCCTCCTCATTGCTTACACTTCCAAAGTGTGATTTTCCTTATTACAATTTCCACTACATCAATGACCCGAGACAATGACTATTGAAACATTCTGGACAAATTACAACGAGTTAGAAGACAAAATTTATAATTTCATCCATCTCTCGCTCTCATGAATGGTATCTTTCTTCCATTCCACATAAGCGTGTTACTACTTCTATCCACTTGTTTCCTCCACCTACTTCTAAGGTGTTCATTCATCCATCTCCTAATATAATTATCCATCCACATCATCCATCTAGCTCAACTATTACTACATCATATCACCCCCTCAAACTACTACTACATGCCATTCCCTTCCTAAGCCACCGGCATCCATGCTTCCCACCACTTCATCCCCCATCATTAGCATCATTACATCCGACATTCGGCCTTGGCTCTTGCTCTCATGTTATTCTGCTTCACATGCTTCTACCATCCCTCATGAGACCTCTCCATCTTTGGTAGGTTATATCCATATGATCATCTCATTACCATATGATGCACTCATGTTCTTACATGATTGTTGAGGGATCTATTACAAATGAATCTCTCCTCACTCACTCTTCACTGTCTGCACTTCATGATATATCTTTCTAAGCATATGTTTTAAAACCATTTCCGATGCCGCACTCTTGTTATATGGTTCATTATTGATTGTCGAGGGTATTGTATAAATGAACCTCATTCTATAACACATACGTTTGGGGAATCACTCTTCTTTCCCCACTTCATCATACTTACAACACGATTACATAAACTATTTTACCTCTTTTCATCCTATAATTAATAGTGCACCGTTCTAATATTTCCTATCATCTCAATAACATTTATATTTCACATTATCTATTACATTATATCACATATATACATTTATATTCATCACATACTATATGCTTCATCCATATTCAAATACCCAATCTTACTTTTAGTCATTAATTATTTATTTCTCTCTACAACATTATCCATTTCAAATGAAAAAAATCATTTACACACTACATCTCAAACATAAAAATATAAAAGTAAAAAAATAATAATCAAATCATATTTCAATGCACATCAACGCTACACAATGAAATATATATATATATATATATATATATATATATATATATATATATATATATATATTCATATCGTAAAAATCATAGTTTCAAAATACAATTGTTGGGGGAAAGCCTCATGCATTAATACAAACATATATAATAAATCATATGTCATCATCACTATCACTACCAAAAGTCACAAGAGCTCCATATTCATTCATTCTTGCTACTGATGCCCTTGCTTACTTAATTGCTCATCAAGAAAACCATGGTCATATTTAGGGAACTTATCTACTAGACCATAAAACACGGTTGATCAACGAGTTATTTTCTGATGAATCCTTTTCTTATGATTTTGAATCAAAATCGAATGTGGCTATGATTTTTAATTTTTATCTACCTTTTATGTCTGGCCTTTTGGCTCTAGTATTCAAATGAATAAAACCCTTGGATTCTCGCAAAGCTTTCTATTCTTTGTCAAATTGGTTTAAGGCTTACCCCTGCAAATGGATTGGTCATGGTGAGAAATTATTTTTCCTAGGCATCCCTTTTTCCTTGTGGTGATTCTATGACTCTTTTGCAATTATGTGGTTAACATAATGGAGCAGAAAAGTGACAAAATGGTCCTCCAAACTGCTATCTCTTGGGGAAAATTTCAGGTTTGCACCAAAATTCTTTTTGCAACTCATGTTTATTATTATTTTTGGTGGTGCCCTTCTCGCACTTCTTTCAACTGGAAACCTAAACTTCTGTGTGATTTTACTTGTGTAAAAGTTCTCCGCTCAACCGGCTTTCACCGTGCTTCCCCGGGATGTTTATTTGTCTCCTAAAGTGTAATGTGGTATGGGAATCATAGATCTATATCGAAGAGTGTAGCTTTATGTGCCAAATGGCCATTAATAGCATTTCAAGGGGAAAATATTGGCAAAGTGCCATTTGAGAAATTGTATTGAATCTAGTGCCCCAGTATGGCTAGAAGAGGTGGAACAACATTGGTCTTCATACCCTTATTATTACGCTTGTTAGATTAAGATTAAAGGTAACTTTGTGGCTAAGATTATTTGGAAATCCTTCGAGTAGATGAAATCATTTTTAATGTGGATTGGCGATGGTTTGCGCATAGGCCTTTCGCTTAATGCTCAAAACATCTAGTGGTCTCCAATTCTCATTGAAGGAATGCTTCTATTAGCTAAAAACCCCGACATCAAATCCATTCGAGATATTTCACAAGGACATTCACACTATACGGGATATGGTGTATCGTAGGATTGGATCGCTTGGCTTAAGCTCAAAGATAAATTTAGTTTGCAGTATTTTGACTTTCCGTCAATTTGCAAAATTCAAGAACTTCTTCTAGATGTGAAGCTTCATAAACTTCACCTCCATCCTTTCGATAACCTAGTGGTAGATTCTGGTGATGGAATAATGATATATCCTTTTGCGTTACATCAATTGTACAATTTATCATCTATTATGTCCTTTTGTCACCCACAATTGATAAGATTAATTCACATTGGGGAATCCAATCTCCTCTGTCTACCTAGCTTCATCTGCTTGCTTGCTTGGAATCCTCTTCCTGGAATCCAAAATTAACCATTTTATGGGGTGTTTGATGTATCAAGGGTTACCTTTAGGTGAACCGCTTGGTAGGAATATTTACATACCTCCCCTGCGAATTTCCCCTCTTATTCCTTTCCTAATTCATTCTTGCATTTATTTTTGTCTTGATCGCATACGTAAACTATCCGGCGATGGATTCATTCCTTTCTTCAACCTTATCACCTTGATTTCTTCTCATGACATATTTCCTATTTGACTTTATTTGATGGCCTAAATATATATCTAATTTGTGGCATCTATTTTGTGCATGTATTTTATTTCTTAAACTGAAAGCTCGTAATGACTTTCTTTTCAAGCATGATCTTTTAGTTATCATCTTTCTACTAATGACAAGGTGATTATTCTCGTTTATTGTGTGAACATATATTCAAGCACAAGCCGCTAAGGTTTCTCTTGAATTTTTGCACCTTTAGGAGCTTCCGGATCACTTGGTGAGTGTGTCATTCACTATGAGCCAAGTTCCACCGAGATCTAAAGCTACAACCAACTTGTCCTTCACCTCCCATTGACATTACACCTGCAATGGTAACACACCAAAGGAGCCTCTCACATAGCCACGGCTATGCCTCCCCACGGCACCGCTCTGCCTTTTCATCCTTTGGACTTGGTTGAGTCCATCCCATGAGGGAAAGGTGTTATCGGCACTCCACGGTGGAGCTCTCCACCACTGATTATTAATACTCTTGCAAGATATCTACCCCATGTGGGGAATTATGGTGTCTTTTCATATGCGATTTCTTGAGTAGGGTGGTTAGGGAGTGGATCCTCCATCCACAGAGCCTTCTAAGCGGAGACTTCATCCCTCCCCAAGATGATCCTCCCCTCCTCTTGTAGTGCGGCGGTGACATGTGCATAATGCTTTTCTTCTAATTTCTAGTTGCCCTATGGGAATGCTCTTGTAAGCCTTCGTTGCATTTTTTTACCCATTTGGTGTTTATTTTTCCCCTCATGGCATTTTGTGGGACCGTGAGTTGTCCACCACCCCTTACTATGTAACTTTCCTTTTATTTTATTAATATAAACGATAATTCCAATAGTAATAATACCCCTATTCCCAAAACTACATCTCATATTTTATTATTAACACCCCCTCCCAATAGAATTTCCTATTATAAATAACCATTATTTTCCACATATCTCGGTTGCCCATTTTCCCCTCGCATTTCAATATGCATTTTACTCCCAACTCTTTGATGTTGGACTCATTATCTTACATTTTTACAATATTTTATAATATTTTCACTTAAACATTTGATGTCAAATTTATATTGGATTAAAAAATTAAAAAACCTTAGTGTGTCTAATTTGATGCTTCTTTCCCTTTTTTTCTACCAAAATGTTTCATATTAATGAAACAATGTTTAAAAATGCAAGGTTGATGTGTGGTTCCACTCTTGTTAGTTAAATTTATCAATTTTTATGGCATCTTTTTTCGTATATATTTTTTAATAAAATGAGGAAAATATATCTTAGAGATTATATTATGAAGGATGCTCTAACAATTTAGAGTTTTATAGTGCTATTACTTTAGAAAAACATGTTATTTTTAACATACTTTTATTTTGTTAATCTATTTTTAATGTTTCTTCTCTCATGTGAGTTAGTCTCTTTCTTGGGACCTACTTAGGACTCTAATTACTCAACATTCTAGGATATGAGCTTTTCCACCCATTTTTTTCATACGATTAACATTGTACTATATTTTTAATAAAAAGAAGTACATTTTTTAATAAAAATAATGTTTATAGAAAATTTACACTATCAAGAACATCAATTCCAAATAAAAAATACATGTCACGTAAGAACACAAAATAATATGATAGAATCTAATATTTTAGTTATAAGCAGTGATTAAATAAAAATTATTTAATCTAAGGAGAATGAAATACTCAACATCCTTACCAACCAAAGTCATTACAAAATCTTGTAAGCCCAACAATATCATCATTACACATAATGCGCTAGATACTAAAAATAAAAGGAATCTTATAGAGACATTAATTATGTCGAAGGTGTTCCCCTATGGGAAAGGCCCTTCCAGTCATTTCGGTGACTATGTTAAATTTGACGATTTGATGACTGCATCAGACATTTGTACTTTTCCAGATATTTTTATTAGTAAAATTGAAAAACATTCCATTTTGGTAAAATATCAAAGAGCATTCAAAAAATTTATTCTTGTAACTTTTAAATTGTAATTCCTATGATGGGTTTAAATCCTTTGGAAGGGTTGGGAAAGGGTGTGATTTTGATATTTGGCACCTCACTGGCGTTGCAAATGTTTAGTCTCAGCATTTACCCTTGTTGTCATGTATCTTGCTCGAATTCATGCATATCAATATGCTCGAATTCATGCATATCATCATAACAGGTTACGTGCTCTATTTTCGCCCATTGTGCATCATCTAATATTTACAGGTTTCTAGGGTTTTACAGATGGTAAGTTCATTATTTTTATTGATTCCCTAATGGTTAATTGTTTCCCATTATTTCATTCTCTCTAAATGCTAGACATTCACCTCATTTGCAACTGCTGTTTTGCTAGCCCATGTTTAGAGTGTGCTTGTCCAGGTATTTTGACTTGCATGTTAGGCCTCGCCCCCATTTAGAGGCATGTTCTAACCATAGAATTTTAGAAAAAAAGAGTGTTAGATGTTTTTGGAACCAAATAATGCCTATGGTTTGTTTGTTTTTGTTTTTGGAGAAATTAATTTGAAAGAACATATGGCCTTACTGAGGTTTTTGTGGGTTGTGTAGTGTTTTGTATGCTTTCTATTAATTTTTCCATAAAAGCTTTTAAAAACCCACAAAATCAGAGTGGAAATTTTCACATTTATGATTTCGAAAAATAATATTAAAAATTTTCATGGCCTGGACTTTATCAATCTTTTTGATTGGAAAATTGACATGGGCATGCTTATTTCAGTCTCGAGTGGAACACAAATTGGTAGAGATGGTTTTGTTGTTTTTATGGTCAATGGGTTTATTCAAATGAAAGCTAGAAACAAGTGGATGGTTGTGGATGGATTTCCTCAAGAGAAGGTAATTTTTTAATTCTAAAAATGAATATATTTGATACCATTTTGGATAGTTACTTACTTTTGGATAATTGTGTTAGTGTTGCATCGGTTGTTTTGTTGGCATTTTGTTGAAAAATCTTTTTGTAGACTCGATAAGGCATGTGACTGATAGTGGGTGTAGAGATGTTTAATGTAGAATTTAATTGTTTAATGGTTTACCTGTCCCATACAGTGTTTTATTTTTGTATGCTACAATCGAGATCTATATTTTGTAGGGTGATGGTACATCACCGGAGTTGAGACACCTAGCAATCAATTGTGCAACTCTGTTACCATGTGCCAACATGATCATACTCTTATATTTAATACTTTTACTAAAAGTGTCATCTTTTATATATTAATATGTTTTAGACGCTGAAAATTCTAAACATAGACTTTAGTGGAGGAAGTAATAACAACTTGTCTAAGTTCAATGTATTTATAATCAAAACACATTTACTACGGAGAGTATTTAAATGATAGTCGAGATTGGGATTTTGCTTGGGGGTGATGGTACATCACAAGAGTTGATACACCTTGTAATCAATTGTTCCAAGTCGGCCGCATGCCAACATGATCATATTATCATATTTAATACTTTTACTCCAAGTGTCATCTTTATATATTAATATGTTTTAGAACGGTGAAAAATCTAAACAACTTGTCTAATTTCAATGTATTTAAAACCAAAGATATAAATCCATCCTGTATATTAGGATTACAAACAAAAATGAAAACAAAACCAAGAGCAGAGCATAAATAACAATGGGGGTGGAACCGGAGGTGATCCAAAAATAACATAGGTGACATAATCGATTCTTCCCTTTGTTGAGCGAAGAGCATCATCTCAACTTAAAAATTTACTCCTCATCCAATGGCGATGATGGCGTGCATATTCCCATAATCAACTAGGATAAATCAAGAAATCGGGCTTAATTAATAATTCTAACTATTTATAGAATAGAAAAAGTAAAAATTTTATTTATGAGTATTTGATTATATCTTGAGATTTGATGTTAATTGTTTAAATTTGATAGAGAAATATACATTTTTTTTGGCAACACACTAATTTTTTATTTTATAGAGTGGATGTAAATATAACAGTATGAGTAAAAAATTCCCCATCCTTTGATACGATTAACAAATAAGTTGGTTGTTCTTTGCATTTAAGAACACAAAAAAAAAGTCTAAATAGACATCAAATTTAATCCCCCATTTTTACGCCTTTACTACACATTGTGGGATTAGACCTTTGGCCATCGGTGACGACATTTATGTTTTAGATATTTACATTAAAAAGTGTGTTTATAGGTAGAAATCCTAGGGGCTTTGACAACATATTGTAATTGATACCATCCAGATAGTCCACATAAACGATCATGTCAATAATATGAGCTGTGTAATGGGAATCTTTCTATTCACCTTGCCCTCACATTAATGACATCGGCTTATCAAAATAAATCATGGGATTGGATATTCTTGTCATCGCTGGCTAAATAAATGTTTTGTCTATCTTTTTGCTTTCGTTATTTTCATTCAATAAAAGAACCAAAATTGATTAGGCTTAAAAGAAATGATCCAGAAGAAATAAATAAATAACACTCATAGGTAGATCCATGCGATCGTAAGATTTATTAGATTTTAGCCCCTGGTAATCACCCCTTATCTCGTGGAATTCTACAAGAAGCTTTGATTTTCATCTATAATTGCTCCCACAAATGGCATGTTCGAGATCGGTTCGTCGAAAGACATCAGGGGATCGGGGAATCCTAGTCATCAAGTGTTAGCTCGGATGTTTTATCTTTCTTTTTCTTTCATTCTATCCCATTCAATAAAAGAACCAAAATTGACTAGACATAAAAATACGATTCGAAAAAACAAATAAATAACACTTGCAAGCCAATTCGTGAGATCGTAGCTTTATTCAAGTTTAGCCCTTGGTTCTCGCCCCCTCCATGGAAAATCTACAAAGCAAGCTCCGATTTTCATCTATAGTTGCTACATAAAGGAGGCTAAGCCTCCGTAATATTTCTTTAAAACTCTTCAAGCACCGGATGTGTGTGGAGCCAAATATGACCAAATTGAAGTGACATAATCCTTTGAAAAACGTGAACTATGTTGGAGACATTTTTTACTTATCTTTTTCTATTTTGGATGCTATTTTTTCTAGTTTGACCTGTCTGTTAAGATCCATGGGAACTATCATGTACATACATTAAAGTGTTGCATTGAAATATATCTAACAAAGTGATCACCGCCATGGTACACTTTGATAGCACTTTCCTTCCACCATTGGATTGTCGTCGCTATCTCCTTCATAGGTTATTCATCTTATCCAATCAAGTGGCATCATTGATACATGGACATGGATCGGTCCCTAGAATTACTTGACCTTCCAACTAGATACAGAGGCTAGAAAGTTCTACAACAAGTACTCATTGCGGTCATGTTCAAGTAGGAACATGATGAATTTTTACTTTTTTTACTTTTCCCCTATGGGTGCACTTGAGTGAATACTTCACTACCCTCATTGCTAACATGGGTACTCCGCATCTTCATGTCCCGTAAAACATGCATTCAAATTCCCCTTACTTTTACATTTTCTCTAACTACCCAATAGAGTCAAGATTTTCAAATTCAATCAAGTATTCACCCCGACAACATTTTCTATCATGCTTCTTGCATTTTCATATATCTTCCTCCACATTCCATCAATGTCTATCACTACACGAATTTAATCCATTTCTTGATTAAAAACATGTCGTGCTCTTCGTATTTCATATTTTTCCACATTGTCTCCTCCATTTTTATTTCCTTTCCCATCCTCTTGGCCACCCTCGGATGCATTTTTCTAAAACCCTTTTTATTTTCCTTCATTTCTCTTTAACTCGGATTCCATTCTTCACTATATCCCTTCGGCATTCACATCGTACATTTAACTTATGATTGATAGTTAATAAATCACAAATCTACTCTAAAGCACCAAAACATACACACTTTGAGCATCAATCTAAATACCTGATAAATATTACATAAAAATAATTTCTAGCATGAAAAATAATAAATACCGAGACTATGTAGACATTTTCAAGGTTCTTCTATTCATAGAATCAAGCAATCCAAAGAAAGATAATTTCTAGTATGAAAAAATTAGTTTCATTGATAATAATATAGTCATGCGTAAAGCTACAAAAGATAAATTAGAGCCATTTTGTTTTTTCTTGCAGACGGAAAGGTTGTCATCTTGATGGATTGACCATACCTCTTCGACACATTCGGTGAAGTTGGCTAGAAAGATTCGACCACCGCAATCTCCCAAATATAAGTTGGTGCAGAGCCTTACCGTTTTACCATACAAGACGCACAAAATACAAAATGTAAGTCTCGATTTGATTAATATCAATCGTGTGTTTATTAAGAGGAGGTCCAAAGTTCAAACTCCATTGTGCAGTGTCCAAGGGTGAGGAGTAATCTGTCAGAGTCCCTACGTGCTACGGAAGGAGTCTCACCAATGTCTTTGAATGCAAGTCAATCAGACGAGGTGGTATGAAACGTAGGCTCCAGTTGTATGCAAGGCGTATGAAACTTGTGCACCTAGTGATCCCTTCCTCATGTCGTGGTAAATTTTACCGAAGTTGGGAGACTAAGCATAAAATTGTAAAATGTAATGATTTCTCATAATCAAAAAAATATATATCGAATGTTCTCGAAATCAATCGAATCTAAAAACGTACCAGTACGGATACATCCTTCCTCTACAAATATGGCTTACTTTATGGTAATAATCAATAATTTCGAGACAAATATTGAACATTAAGACCGTCCCAACATTACTTTAAATATCAATAATACCTTTCCATATAAATGAATTTTAGAAACCAAACTCTCTAGCTGACAAAACTTCTTATGAAATGGAAATAAAGGAATTCTTAAAAATCAACATTTAGTAGATGACAAAACTCCTTAAGAAGTGGACATAAAGAATTCTACAAACCAATCTTTTCTAAATGACAACTTTTTTACGAAATGAAAGCTATAATGGAACATCACAAACACGTGGGAAAAACCCAGTAAATGGTCTTGTTACCAATATATTAAATTTGTCGGCCACCTATGCCTGTCAAACTATTTTTCGGTGACACTTCAAAAATACAAAACAGTTTTATTTATACCAATTATTCCACATTTATTTAAAGATTTTTAATTTTAATACATATTATATATAAATCTATATAAAAATTGATGGTCAAATGTTAAATATGCAGTCCCCAGTAACATTTTTTACAAATATTTACAAGCATTTTACAGTTAAAATCACCAAAAACGTCTAAACTGTGAATCTGATTCTCCAGCAGCTCTTGTATAATTATGATCCATTACAACTTCCGAAATCCATCATCCAGATACTCCTCTATTGTTAACATCTATTGAAATAAAAAAATAGCATTGATTGCAGAACGAGAAAAAAATTCAATGATGGCCTGCAAAACTTGTCTTCCTAAATCCATATAAGATGTTGTTCAATACAAGTATTGCACACATAAATTAGGCATACACAGCATGTATCTTGATAAGATGTTCATAGAACAGGGTTAAACAATGGATTTTTTATTTGGAAATTCCTTATAACCTCTCACGATTAAGTATATTTTTGCTTTTGATCAATGTGCAGAAGGAACATCAGATATCCAATCAATCAGGAACAGAATCGGGTCATTAATTGAGCTCCAATTAAATGTACTCGTTAAAAAACCATAGAAGCTTTGGAAGAAGAATATTATTATTATTTTCCTCGTCTAACATATTTGAATAGGAAATAGAGTTTAATCTGAAAAATGGAATTTGGGAGAGTGTAAGGCAGTTAAGTAATTTGGGAGAGTGTAAGGCAGTTAAGTAATCTGAAAAATGGAATCAGCAGGTGGTCTTACAAACAAAAAGCATCCAATCTTAGATCAGGATTTGGTTGGGTTCACATCTTTCTTATCGAAAATATTCGATCAGATACATCATGCGTAATTATGTTTTCTTGCGAATTCCAATCCAGTTTATAATGAGAGCATTCAAAGCTCAGCACACATTGTGCTAAAAAAATTCCATTCAATTCGTAGCAATCATTTGAATTCATATTTCAAATCAACAGCTCAATTAAATTATAAAATATATTATATTTTAATTTTTAAATCACTATTTAATGTTATTTTATACACAAAAATTTTTAATGTTGATTTTAATTTATTTATCTTAAATCTCCCTGACAAATCATTGCTTTGCATTCCATTTATGTTCTTTAAAAAAATCTGAGAAATATTGTAAGAAAATTGTATGTTTGTAATACTTAATTGGTTAGTAAGAAATATGCAAGAATAAAAGGTAAGAAAGTAAAATCACATCATTTTCGTGAATCAATCACATCGACATCGTGACAACTTACAACTATTCCGCAGGAATAATTGAATCAACCTAATACATGCTATATATATGGATGTCCCGTAAAGTGCAATATGGAATCCATAATTTCATTCATTTCATTTATACTTGTTTCACCTAATTTTGCTGTTTTATTTAGTTTAAATATTATATAAAAGAATACTTAGTCAACAACAACTATACGATGTTAAATACAATGTGAGTAACAAAGATGTTGGAGGTATTGGGAAAAGAAAATCTTAAAGACTTTGCTGAAGAAAAGAGGTAGGAGGTATTGGGAAAAGAAAATCTTAAAGAATTTTCTGAAGAAAAGATGTAGGAGGTATTGGGAAAAGAAAATATTAAAGGCTTTGCTTAATAAACCAATAGTTGTTTTATGACTCTTGTCATCAGCTTTCTTTGAAGAAAGCAATAGTTGTTTCATGACCCGATCATCAGCGTTGTTGAAAAAATCAATAGTTGTTTCACGACTCTTATCATCTTTTTGATGAATCGTGAACTTAGATGCAAAGAAAAAAGTTTTTAAATCAATACATAGGCAAGGTGGTTTTCAACGCATCTTTTACTCTTTTAAAAGCTCGAATAGCCTCATCACCCCTTTTTCAACATGGTTGTGATAGGTAAAGTGATCTCATCAAAATTTGATATGAACCTCCTCAAAAAGTTGATCCGACCAAAGAAGGATTGTATACCCTTATTAGATTGGGAAATGGACACCTTGTCAATTTCTTCCACTCTTTTAGGGTCAATCATAACCCCTTCATGAGACATAATGTGCATGACAAGCAATTTGGATTTTTGTATGGAATTTCCTTGGATTCAATGAAATTCCAAATTCTCTACATCTAATCAATATTTTTTCCAAGTGTTCCAAATGATCACCACTATGTCATCTTGATAGACTACTATAAATTCATTGATAAACCCAGAAAATGCAACATCCATGTTTCTATGGAAAGTGGCCCCTACATTCATCAACCCGAAAATCATTATTTCAATGATTACATAAGCAACCACTACAATTATAAATTGTAGTGTTTGATATCATGTTTATAGTTGAATACATATGTACATATACTATGTTTTTAGTTGAAAGCATATGCACATACATACTTCAACTTCAATTCTTCCTATTGTAATGAATCTTCAAGGTGTAGGAAGTTACATTTTGAAAAATAATCTATTCTACCTAATTACAATGTCTATGCATATGTGCATACCTATGTAAATCATATCTAAGTGTGTGATTTAGGAAACAATATTTTGACTGATAGTAGAAAAGTTCTATTCTCCTTTTGCACTATATAAATAATAGTTACAATCTTACGTATAAAAAAATTTATACCCACTATTGATGCTATCAACCGATAAATCTATATCATCAATGAAATTTTAAAATAGATTATTGTAATTTCAAATAAAAAAATTTCATTTATAAATTAAGATAATATTTGGGGCTATCAAATTTATTTCTTTAGTCTTTATTAATGTTATTGATATCATACACGATAATATAGGAATTGGTTAACTAACTATTTTTCTTGAACTAAACAAATAAAAATTACGTTTGTAGATTAAATTAATTTGTATTTTCTCGAGAAACAAATTGACACAGATCCGAAACTGCAGACACTGGGGAAAAGACTCTATATTGTTATAACCAAGATGTGTTGTATATGTAAAGCATGCTATTTTGAAGAGTCAGTAAATTACAAGTAACATTCATAACAAGTATCATTATCTATATGTGGGAAGGGCCTCAATGATGCAATGAAATGACAATAAAAGTGGAGGACCATGAATGGAAACCGGTTTTGAATCAAACATCTATGAAAAGGCTCAAGTTACAAAATAAATGGTATCATTTTTGACCACCTCCAAAAAGGTCAATACATGAACTGATAATGTCCATAAAATAAATTTAGGTAATAATGATACAATTCGGGAAGGAAGCAAGGTTAAAACCTCTCCCAACACTCCAACCCTAGTGAATGACAACAAATTCATAATTTGATACTATTCCCTTGAGCTTTGACAATGGGTTGGGGTTTCAATTACATAGATGTAAAAAAATAAATCATAAATTTATAGAAGGAAAACTTAAAAAATGGATGGATGGAGGATAATCCACCAACTAAATATCATGACCCAAGGAGGTAAAAAAGTAACAAAAGAGAAAAATAATTACAAATAAAATATAAAGTTATATAAAAATATAGATGAAGGTTAGTTTAAACGTACTAGCAGAGGTGAATCCCAATATGTGTATTAGTCTTAGTAGGCTTCACATTAATCCAAGAAAAACCCAATTGAACTCGGAGAAAAAATTTTTGCATCAACCTACTATCAATAACAATTATAGAAGATCAATATTTTTCTACCCTTGATAACCCACAAACCCTATCAACCAAAATGATAAATTATTGAAATAACCATGTCTATATTTTTTCTTGGACACCATCAATGATAAATATATTCAATTGTCATCCAAAGAACATATGTGTCACTTTCCTCAATCCACAACTAATTTACTCCAAGTGGGTGGTGATATACCATGATATATAACATTTAAGGTTAATGAAAACTCCTACTATATACCATGACATACATATATGTAGCAATGGAATTTTCTTAAGCTCTCATTATCAAAATAATGGCTGAAAATATTGTCCATATGAATGAATTTGAAATGGACATGAAATGGGTAGTGGAAAATTATGACATGATGAGGATATTTTGAAAGTAGAAAGTGATTCGATTGGAATGTGGATTTCTACGGGATATTTACATTTTTAGGTGCATTGGATTATGTGTTTGTCACATGAGGACAATGAGAGAATTTGCACATATGGCATCCATTCCTATTTACACATGGAGTTTGCATAATATTGCTCCATTCATATCAGTATTTATAGCCCCCTTGTCCTCAATATGGCGATTAACATTGTTACATTGTTCCCTTGATGGTATTATTCGAGGTTTGTATGTTGTAGCCATGACTAGTCACATACCCTCCCATTGTACTCTCACCTTTGTAACCTACCCGAATACCTAATTTGAAATATTAAAATAACCCCGAATTAACCCCAAATGTATAGAAGTATATTGACATTTATTTTATCTATTTTAACTACCTCGATATGAGCAGGATATTGCATAACAAGTGAACCTCCATGATTGTTAACTAGTGTTTATCTTTGAAATAAGATTTCAGTTATGTTACATTCACGCTTGTATGAGAAAGTGTAATTGTAGTAATTTAAAAGATGCCATGTCCCTCTCGAAAAATGATATATAGTAGGTTGGAGGGGTGATAGAGCATATTGTCAAAAAAGTTCCTAAGTTTTGACATATGGAGTCAATATTTTATGGATAGTATTTAAAGCTATCAAAGTTTTAGTATGCTGAGATTGAATTTTGTAATCCTTACGCTAGAATTTTATTTTTGTAACATCAATACCAAATTCTTTGAAAGGTTGAGCGTGTAAATTATTCTTAATATATCATTATTTGTCATGATCTTAGGTATTAAGTCTATTTTCTTCATGTTTAATGATTGAATTCATTGTATTAATTCATCCCACATGTTATTAAAACACATAATAATAAGGAAAATGAGTCATGCGTTTTAACATATCTGACTATATTTGGTAATAATATTTATATTTATCAATATAATACTATACATATTACCCTTGAAATTTTATTCTAACAACCTTACCCAATTTTTGAATGGTTATATGTTGGGATTTTATGTCTCAGAACCACATCATCTTTTTTAAAAAATTATCCCATGTTGCTAAATCCATTTCCCCAAACATGCACATGTTCATACACGCATTAAGTTTGTATTTTAAATAATGGTCGATAAAAGGCAAGGTTTTGCATAGGAGAGAATTTCCATAAGTCCATATTTCTTAATGCACATCATCACTTCCACGCAAGATTGGATAAGATCTCTTGCATGGAGAAATGTGTTATTTCTTTAGAAAAATATCCATGTATCACAATCAAGTAGCTAGAGATCCATGTTTTCTACAAATGTTTTGTATAAGGAATTTTTTTCCTTATCTAATAACATGGAATCGGAGAGAAACCTTTAGTGCTATAGGATCTCACTTAGGTTCAAGAGATGCATATATCTAGATTGAACCTTATTTTATTATTGTAATATAAGTGAAGGCCCTTATGACATACACTTGATTGCAATTACATTCTTTTTCTTTGTAATTAATGTCGAAACATTTTGGTTATGGAAAGAAAGTTTTGTTTACACATTTCATGTGGTGCATTCACGAGAATACAAGTTGGTAAATTATCCATATTATTTTGATTGCTTTTTGATGATGTTGTGACTACTTTACTTAATGTTGTTCCCATTGATGCCATTTTTTCTACGTTTAATATTGTAATATATATTTTTTAAAAATAGAAGTGTACTTTCTAATCAAAACAATATTTATAGAGAAATTACACTACCCAAAATATCAATTACAAAATTAAAAATACATTCAAATAACAACACAAAATAATATGATAGAATCCAATATTTCATTCATAAATATTATTCAATACAAAGAGTCTATATCATTTTATTTATATAATTAGAAGACCCAGTATATTGTTACTTAAATGAAACAAGACATACCAACCAAAGTCATTAAAAAAACATTCTAAGCCCAACAATATCATCATTACTATGGTGGTGGTTTGGATATTGAGTTGCATTCGTATGCCAAAATAATATCTCCTACATGGTGATTATTGTCCTATTTTTCCTTATCAAAGGTATCATCTCAGCTCACTTGTTTATTATTATGAAGAAACTATGAGCAATATATTTCTTCAAGTAGAAAATTCAAGAAAAGTCATTGTATATCTATAGTGGATCATGGTGCATCATATCTTTATGTTATTAATAAACTTTTAGAAATTTTCACAGGTGAAACAAAATTAAAACAATATGCACAATGAAACAAATGTTAGAGGTGCTCAATATTAAAAATATTTGAATTTTCATCCAATCACACGGCACGAAGGATTTCTCAAGAATGCAAAAGTATCCCTCTACCCATTTGACATTGATAGTAAGAGGTGAGTATGTTCGATATTAAATTATATTTGACTATTGTAAGCCTGAAAATTTGAGGAGTGTAAATATCACTTAGTATACTTAATGATATTTACTTAATTTATAGCTTATAGTTTAAATAATAATTCATATACATAATATTTTTCGCTAGAAATATTTTGAGAGGTAAAATTTTTATTGTAAGTTTAAAACATGAGATGTTAAGTAAATTTTTATAATATTAAGTGCCTATTATGAAGAAAAAATTGATAGTTTGTATTGTCATAATAATAATAATAGTGCATCTCAATAGTTTTATTCCCTTAAGACATCACTTTCTTTATGTAAGTATAGACATATATACTATAGGAAAAAAATGATTTTAGGTTTAAGATTAAGCCTTTTAAAAAAATTATGTTGTCTACTTCACAAAAATCATTGTCTTACTCTCCCAATTCCTTAATAACGTTTTCCTTTCAAAACTTAAACCGTAAAGTAAATTTTGGGTTCCTTAATAATAAAAGGTGCGCAACTATTATTTCCATCAAAACATTTAATATACATGGTTGTTATATCTAACCGACCTATTACCAAACTTTTTTTCTTCAAAGGTTCATACCTAGTTCCTTCAATTTGTAAATCAGTATTGACTATTATTCTAGAAAGGCATCCTTAGCGATTAGAATAATTCAATAATAATATCTTTAATAATGGAGAATAATTTTAATGTTAGCAATAAAGCTAGTGTGAGAACTTCATGAATATTATTTTTTTGCTATAAGCCTAATTGTTTAGACTAAAACCCAACCTTGTGATCAAAACTTTCTTTTATTTAGGTCAAGATCTTATTTTTTAAACATAGGTTCTTATTGGTGATTGGATTATACATTCAAAACAAAAAACAAGCTACTAGTGATAGTGGATTCCCATTCTAGAATATATACATCTATACAAAAAGATCTTGAAACAATACCTAAGGAACATTATACTATGTACTATATTTATGCTTTAATTTGAACAATTTTTAGTGGTTGGTGTTGACTTTCCTTGCATGTGGTATGAGACACTTGCAAATAATGATATCACCATAATATTGTGCCCACATTAAAAGTGTGGCTATCGTTGAAAAGTCTATCTTATTGTAATCTAGGTTATAAAGGGAGGGGTCATTATATTTGATGAGGATGCGCATGAGTTCTTGTATGTGACATGTCAAGTGGAAATGATCACATATGATAAACATACACGGGATAGTTAACCTCCAAGGATTATTGATTCTAAGGTGATTTTGACAATCCTATCACTTGAGTAGGGATGTTTTGCTAACCTAAAGTATTTTGGTACAAAACATATTACTATTGATATTAGGAGTATTATTTACTACATTTCGAGGTCCTTAATGTCACAAGATGATAGATGGTACTAAAAACTTAGCTTTTACACATACATGACTCATCATATTTCCATGTGAAATGTGTGTGTGTGTGTGTGTGTGTGTGTGTGTGTGTGTGTGTGTGTGTGTGTGTGTGTGTGTGTGTGTGTGTGTGTGTGTGTGTGTGTGTGTGTAGTTTAAGATATGGGCCATTCCATGTGTATTGAGGAGTTGTGCAATAGACAACTAGGTATGTGATTTAACGAAATGTATTTTGCTGATATTCACCATTTTTAATATAGTTTGGTAGCATCCAAATGATCTCTAATTGGCTCTATACCTAGTGTCAAGTAACCCTATTATATTTTGAATTCTTGGGAGCTAGTGAAATTTGAATTATCTTTGAAATTTTGATTTATATGTATTTTATGTACTCCTTTAATTTAAATAAAATATTAAACCCTTGTATTTGCAATATTTTATATCTTGTCTGAGTACATGTTTTGTTCACTATTATGATGTAGAGAAAATGATGCAGAAAAGAAATTATGAAAATATAAGTGAAAGATTATTTGATAATATAATAAAAGTACCCGATAATTATTTCTAATCACATCATAATATTTTTTTTCGTTACTTAGCTTTTTTTTTTTAAGACAACATTATGTAAATTGAAGTTGTATTTAGTTGAAATTATTTTCACTTGTAGACATAAAATCACACACATATTACTATTTTACTATGACTTGAATATGTTGTTTATATGTATAGAACTTGAGAAAGAAAAGTATTCACTAGTGTTACTGATAATTTGTCCATCTGTTTGTTTTGGTTGTTTTAATTGTCTTTCTCTCTCTATCTCATATGTCACTTTTGTACCCGAGTTCTAGTCGAGGTCACATGGATCCCTATCTATTAGTCTTTTCACACTTGTTATTTATCTCTAGACATCGGTATGTACTTTGGATGCTAGCGCCTTGAACACTCTTGTCCATTTTGGGTGGTCTTATCCCCTTTTTTCTTTGCAAACTTTTGACGTTTTTGGTCGGCCTTTTTGCTTAATTTTTCTTTACCCAATGCTCATATTCGGTATTCTAGGTCACTAAGGTCGAAATGCAAACAAGATATCCATATATATAAACAACATAAACTCTATTATTTTGGAAGGAAATTCAAAAGGGGAAATCACATCTATATGCTATCATCACCATCAAAGGGACTGCATTTTTGGGTTGTATACTCTTTATATACACCTTTGCATAAGATGGGAAGTGTTGTATTCCATCTCACACATTTGCATTTTATCTAGCTTTATCCCGCTATATTGGCATCATTTGTGTGAGGGAAACCTAAGGGAATTATTTCACACACAAGTGCAACGAACTACATGTATTCTAGAATGTAGTGGAGTGTTTGCTCACAAGTTCCCTCTTCAGGTGACCATAGGGATCAATTCGACCTCACATATTGCATTTTTCATTCCAACTTGATGTGTTTGTGAGATTGTACATGTAGCTATGGTTTCTATTGCAGATTATAGTTATCTTTGACGATCAAGGTACAAGCAATAGACGACTAACAATGAACAATTGTGAAACCCTAGTGACACAGAAGAAATCATATTCTGATTATATATATAGTTCCGACACACCTAGAAGTGGTCTTTGACACCCGCCCCAACCCAAGCGTCCGTGTCCAACTCGATATATTTACAAAATTAACACTAAGAGTTTGTGACACTCTACCCAATCTATTCACGAGTTTTCCCAATTTATATCTGTACCAAGATAATCTAAAATTAGATAAGTCTTCTATCTCTCATATTTTCTTATACGATTACATCATTAGTGTGCTTAGCCTTTGTATTTTGTTGTTTTTTATCATATTAGTGACTCGAAATTATATTTAATACTCATATTTTATCAAATCATGTGGTGAACCCCATCCCTAGTTGAACTCCTTGCTCTAGGATCCCTAAAACCATCATGGCTAAGAATTGATCCTCCTTTTCCAAGAAGGCTATGAATCATATTAGTGTGAACTCTATCCTTGATGATATGTTGTTGTACAAGATGAACTTAATGATTTTTATCACAATGCTCACTTTGATAAGGAATTCATGCAAAATTTTCTTTCTCGTGTTAATCCACCATTCCTCTTAGCACTGAAAACCCTCATATTTTCATGTTCTCTCATGATCAAAGCTATGTCTCATGCTCTCCATAATCATAATCTATAATTAACAATTTTTTTGTACCTCCTTATCCTCCTCTTGTAGTGCATGATAATGTTATTATAGATCCTTTATTAATGACATGTTTTCTAATGTTATAAATATACACATGCACAATAATATTTCCAATGATAGTCAAGATGAAATTAAATCTATATCTCAAACTTCTATTTCTGAAAAAATTTTGCAATGATAAATATCATGTTAGTTATCTTACTACTTTTTTATATGATGATGATACTCTCAATGAACTACTTAATATTCAAAATTTGATATATAATGATGCAAAAACACTTATAATCATGAACATGTTAGTGAGGATGTTAATTCCTTAAGACTTTTAAATGTGAATTTTCCACCCCTCCTTCTATTTCTGAGGTTGTTTCTAATGTCATTCATGATTATTATACACCTTCCACTAGTACACCCCTTATTGTGACCCCGATTCTACATGTAGCACTCCTCTAGAACCTCCACATTCTTCACCTCCTTCCATGTCTTCTTCCCCTCCCTCTACATCCACTCCTTTGCAAGTTCATATGATCACTCATAATGGAAAGCTTCTACCTACCAATGTTCCCCTAACTTATTCTACCATTCCTTCACATGATATCTTATCACTCATGCATGATGTTGGAAATTTGTAATCTCAAGTACATTCTCTCACTCTCAAAATAAAATCCTACTATGCTTTCATTGACAACAATTATCTTCATGGAAACCCTATACCTAAGAAAATTCATCATTCATCTTTTCCTAAGGGTTTTATCATGCCTACCTTTTCATGTTTTAATGAGGTGGTAATCTGTATTTACATCTTACTCATTATCATTTAGCTATGGATTCTTATTCTAATGATTGTTTTTACTAAAATCTTTTTGTCATAGTCTTATTGATGATGTTTTGCAATGGTATATTCATTTTCCATATGGATACATTAATACATACTATGATATGGAGGATTATTTTCTTAAGTACTTTATTTTTAACAATGGTCATAGGATTACATATGATCACACATACATTGCATCAAAGAAAGACATAACCCATTATAGATTACATTTTATGATTCAATTCTTGCATGCATCGTTATTATTTTAGCCCATTGATCTAAAAATGCAATTTATCTTTTTTCGTGTTTTGTTTTCTGCATTGAAAAGAAAAGTTATTCTATGATACATGTCAATATTTTGTGCTTTTTGCTTAATAAATTCATAGATCTAGAGAAATATTTAGCTATAAAACATGTTATTCAATATCCTTATACTTCTTCTACTATTGCATTTCCTACTACTTCTTATCCTCTTCCATCTATTAGGCACCTTCATGGTCTCCATCTCCTCCTCCTCCATGCAAGCTTCTTCCTTCCCATCCACCACGTTAATCTACACCTAACTCTTCTCCATCTCCTACTTATGAGCCATTCCATTTTCCACCTACTACTAAGCCTCGTGATATTTTGTGAGATTTGATTGATAAGCACTTAATCCACTTGCCTTCTAATCACCATCCTCCTCCTCATCGCTTACACTTCCAAAGTGTGATTTTCCTTATTACAATTTCCACTACATCAATGGCCACCGAGACAATGACTATTGAAACCTTACGGACAAATTACAACAGTTAGAAGACAAAATTTATAATTTCATCCATCTCTCGCTCTCATGTAACGGTCTCTTTCTTCCATTCCACATAAGTGTGTTGCTACTTCTATCCACTTGTTTCCTCCACCTACTTCTAAGGTGTTCATTCATCCATCTCCTAATATAATTATCCATCCACATCCTCCATCTAGCTCAACTATTACTACATCATATCACCCCCTCAAACTACTACTACATGCCATTCCCTTCCTAAGCCACCGAAACATCCATGCTTCCCACCACTTCATCCCCCATCATTGGCATCATTACATCTAACATTCAGTTTGGCTCTTGCTCTCATGTTATTACTGCTTCACATGCTTCTACCATCCCTTGCAGACCTCTCCATCTTTGGTAGGTTATATCCATATGATCATCTCATTACCATATGATGCACTCATGTTCTTACATGATTGTTGAGGGATCTATTACAAAATGAATCTCTCCTCACTCACTCTTCACACTGTGCACTTCATGATATATCTTTCTAGCATATGTTTTAAAACCATTTCCTGATGCTGCACTCTTGTTATATGGTTCATTATTGATTGTCGAGGGGTATTGTATAAATGAACCTCATTCTATAACACATACGTTTGGGGAATCACTCTTCTTTCCCCACTTCATCATACTTACAACACGATTACATAAACTATTTTACCTCTTTTTCATCCTATAATTAATAGTGCATCTGTTCTACTATTTCCTATCATCTCAATAACATTTATATTTCACATTATCTATTACATTATATCACATATATACATTTATATTCATCACATACTATATGCTTCATCCATATTCAAATACCCAATCTTACTTTTAGTCATTAATTATTTATTTCTCTCTACAACATTATCCATTTCAAATGAAAAAATCATTTACACACTACATCTCAAACATAAAAATATAAAAGTAAAAATAATAATCAAATCATATTTCAATGCACATCAACGCTTACACAATGATATATATATATATATATATATATATATATATATATATATATATATATATATATATACATATATATATATATTCATATCGTAAAAAATCATAGTTTCAAAATACAATTGTTGGGGAAAAGCCTCATGCATTAATACAAACATATATAATAAATCATATGTCATCATCACTATCACTACAAAAAGTCACAAAGTTTGGAGAACTAGATGATTCAACACTCAATTTGTGTTGTTCACAACCCCTATATCTCTCCATCGGTCTCCATAGTATTGCCACCTCAACCGACTACTCCATGAATCGGCCATGTAGCTACACATATCTTGAGAATATATCCCGAGCTAAAGATCTATTTTCATGCACATGTGAAATAAGGAAATTCACAATTTCCGAGCATGACAACCATACCCTACCCGAAACTTTTACCTAAAGAACATTACTGAGCCCTCCTTCCTATCACCCTAATCCCCGAGTCATTCCTATCCCTTCTCTCTAAATAGGTCCAAAGTGTCATGTCAGTGTGTTTTAGGTGATTATGGGTATCCAGTCATTCCATGTTCTTCCCAAGTTAGATCTACCAAGACAAGCTTCTCAACAAGCTTGGGAAGGGTTGTTCTCAAGACTTCAAGGCCCACATATACCCCTCGAATAGAAGCGGAGAGACAAAACCCATCAAGAAGAGCGTATATGATATCCAAGAAAATTTAAAATAAGTTATAGACGTTTTTGTGAACATTCACATGATTTGGATCAAGTTAAGTAAAAGTGAGTCTTGGAGGCCTAAGTGACGCATAGTGTAAAACAACCTCTGAGCTTCAAGAGGTGATTTGAGAGGCTCTGGATGGACTTAAGAGTCAAACAAGATATCATTAGAAAGGTGATTAAAATATATAAAAGATTGTGAAATCATATTATTCCTAACACCTTTGTGAACTATATCCCCATCAATATTTTCTCATGCATAGCTTTGGAGCTAGAACAAAACTCGTAAATTTCAAGGGGTAAATGGTGGAATAAATCTATGAAAACCCCACCATCGAATTCAAAAGGAAATTAAAAATAAATATAATATTAAATTTCATCAAAAAATCCACCTGGAAGCTATAATATGATCCCAACAAGATGCCCCAATGGTGAATCTCCAACAAGTTAGCAAATTTTCCGAGTCAAAACCCAACCAATCATAATTTGGCACACTTTATTGCACCAAGTGAACCAAATATTTGGTGAAATAGGTGCAATAAAATTGGAACCTAATATATTTTGGCCATTTGATCCCCCACATGACCACAGCTCAAATACCTCTTGCCAAATAAGCCACGGACTTCATTTCCCAACCCTCGCTCTCGTGCAATCACGATCTCGCCACTTGTCAAGCCGTGGTGAGGGATAATGTTATTGTCTTATGTGCACCAAATATTTTGGATAGTTAAGACACAAAAATCCCCATCCCTCACATTTATTCCCTCGGTCCCCCATGTGACCTAATCTAATCCCTTAGGGAGAATGTAGTAAAAAAGTACATGATCTTGGGAAGAAGATTATGGGAGATTTGTAAGGATTTATGAGGAAAAATAATGATTTGAAAACTAATAGAATCCTATAAAATATGGAATCATCATGTTTTTCATAAACTCTTGATGTTTTTCATGGGAGTTCATTATTGGTGAGGATAACTAGCGGTCCTGATCAAAATGGGGAAATTTCAGGAATTTTTAGGATGAATCAAGCTATGATACTATCACCATTGTGTTCAAAAGGAATTTTAAATGAAAATTCATATAATGAAGCACTAAAAATCTCCTTTGGGAACTCATGATATGACCCCGACAAGTTGCTCCACATGGTGAAGGAGTTAGCCATTTTTTGGTGAAATTTTGGACCAATGGGAATGTGGCGCACTTTTTTGCACCAAGTGCACCAAAGATTTGGTGAAATAGGTGCAAGAAAATGTGCCACCCTTCCATTTAATCCCCTGAACCTCAATGTGACCTCCTCTAAGCCCCTTTTCACAATCTAAGCCCTCATTGCACATTTTCCTAGCCCCGCTCCATCCAACCAAAATCCGCCAAGTGGCCCAATGGGGATGGGGCACACTTTTTGGCACCAAGTGAACCAAATATTTGGTGCGATAGGGTTCAAGAAAGTGCATCATATTCCAAATCATGAAATTTCTACAAATTTTCTAAAAGCTGTTGTTATCATGGCTACTTCTCTTTTTCCTTCACGCATGCAAGTGAGAAATCTTCAGAAACATGTGGCTGGAAATCCTTCCTCTCCTCAATTGGTGCTACATACAAACATTCCATATCATTCACATATCCATTTCCCTCTCACCATCCTTTATCCATCATTCCTCACTATTGAAGCAAGAGAAGATAATATTTCAATCTAAAACCATGTCAAGGTGTGTTGCCAAAAACCCCTCATTGACAAAATCAAATAAGTGTTCACATCTCATGATTCAAAGCATGGATGGAGATGAAAATTTTTGCATAATTTCTGATTTTAGAGGTCATCAAGCAACAATTCACAGAAGATCAAATGATTCCCTTGTTTATTTTCTATAATAAAAACTCTATTTTATGCCTTATCTTCTATTCTAATATTTCCCATCGATCTGCAGGTTAGATGAAGATGGAATTGTGAAGAAAGCTCCAAATAAAAAATCAATCCCAATGGAATTGTTGTCAGATTTTTGCAAAATCGAGATGAAATGAAAACTGTAAAAAATCTCTATGACTCCATTAATGGCTACCCTGGTAGCTCCATGCTTGAAACCAGCGCTAGGAAAAAAATTCATTTTTTAATTATGAGATTTTAGTAAAGCGAAACACAGTGAAATTTGGAGCACGTGATCATAACGAAAAACCGAATCTATTTTTTTCTCCATCACAAACCAGGCCATTTTCACCACTTACTAAAAATAGAATATCCTATGCTTTCCTCCATGCTATAAATGACAAATCCCCCCGAATTTCATGTTTGATCATCCGAGACAATCAAGAAAGATTGCAAAATGAGAATCATGACAAAAAAGACAATTTTCCAAAAATAGCAAGTCCCCAAAAATAAACCCACTAAAAACAAATATATGCTAAAAACATAAATGCTTGGGAAACAGAAGAGGGTGGAATGTGCTAGAAGCTTGAAAAGTAAAATAATGGTGATATGTCCCAAAATGGAAGGTCATGATCTCATATCCTAAAAATAGAAAGTTTCAATGTTGGGGGTAGAAAGTTGCAAATGGCCTCATTATCACTTCTCTTTCCACTTTTTAGACTCTACAAGAGGTTGTCAAATGGTTTCATGGTTCAAATGGAGGAGCGATAACTTCACAGATGTCCTAGAAGCATCATCCTGAGTTCAATAATATACAAAGGCAAAATAGGGCATCGCATGATGACACATGTGACTTCATCTCTGTCGATCGGGAGTTGGGTGATTGAAAGAAGATTAGCTAGGGTGTGTTTAATGCATCAAGGAGGATATTCGTAAACATTGACTATTTTCATTCTTGAATATTTTGTTTCAACACTCATTTTGTGGTCCAAGGTGTCTGTGCATCATGCGAAAGGTTGTGATCATCGTCAGAAAAATCTTCATTGAAGGCGGAGGTATCCCTAGCCATGCTTAGGAGCATTATTAAATTCTCTCTTCATTCTTCCCCTCTTCTCTACCCCCTCTCTAACTCTTCGTTGTGAACAATCATGACGTTCTTCTTATTCATTTAAATATGGCTTTAATAAACATTGTAATAAGTTTCCCTTGATTAATATAAAAGGGATCTTAATTTCATTCCTAATAATTTCAAGAGTCAAATGTTGTGAAGAAAAATGAAAGGTCACCATGGGGGTAGATGAAGAGTCATTTCTAATTCTATATAATGTAATGACACCCTCATTCTTAAGGGTTGTCAATTTTGTATACACATGAGAGATCTCTACTTGTTAAGAAACAAAGGAGATAGTTATTTCTTCTTGTTGAGTATGGAGCTAAATTACTCATGTTTTAGGATGCAAATAGAACTTTCTTTGGGAAGTTGACGAATCGAAATTAGTTAAAGTGTGACCAACATCAGTCAAGAAAGTTGGAACCAATGATGAACAGTTAGGCGGGAACCGGCATTGGTTACCTATGCGACGAGTTTTTAATTAACTCTCGGGTTTTATTTCTATTTTGGTATTGGAAAATATTTAATGAATGTAATTGCATGGCTAAGTGCCCTAAAGTCTTAAACGACTATTTAAAGCATAAAGCTAGGGTTTAGAATAAGAGGATTGATCATAATTACAAGATAATTATGTGAGAGAGAATTCTTGGTGAAGAATAAAAAAGCTTGAAGGAAGAAAGTACTGAACATCTGAGAAGTGTAGAAGATTGTAAATCTTCATTGTATATCTTGTCAAAGCTTTGGATAATAGATTGGCTTGTTTCTTGGTGGACGTAGCCCACACTGGGTGAACCACGTTAAATATGGTGTTGATTTATGTCTCTTTTTTTGTATAATTCTTACGGTAGAATATCCAATTTTATATGCATGTATGCTTTAGATATGATATATTATCATGTACAACTATTGTGCTAACCCCAACAAGCGGTATCGAGCTTTGTTTGAGGGTTTTGTGTGTTGATTTACTCTGAGAGGGTTTTTACGATTGAGTGGGAGCTACAACAATGACAAAAGATAATAAATACAAGGTAGAGAAGTTTGATGGCGAAATTATCAATTATGGAAGACGTAGATTGAGGATTATTTGTATCGAACTGATTTTCACTTCCGTTGGATGATAATTCTAGACCTATGAAGATGATTGATGAAGAATGGAATATTCTTGATAGAAAGGCTTTGGGATCTATAAGATTGAGCACTGAAAGCATCCGTGGCTTCAATATTATAAAACAACTTCTACGGTAGACTTAATGAAATCTCTTGCTAATTTATATGTAAAACCTAGTGCTTCAAATAAATTTTATTTGATGAAGAAACTTTTAGTTCTAAGATGCATGAAGGTGAATCTACCTCTATTCATTTGAATGATTTCTAATCTATTGTAAATTAGTTAAAATCGGTTTCAATACCATTTTATGATGAAGTAAAAGCACTTTTATTCTTATGTTCTTTGCCTGATAGTTGGGATAACTTGGTAATGGCTGTTAGTAATACATCATCTGCTAATAATATTTTGAATTTTGATGATGTGGTTGGTATAATATTGAATGAAGAAATTCATAGGAAAAGTACAAAGGAATCATCATCTGGAAATGCTTTGAATGTAGAAAGCAGGGGCATGCAGAAGGAGAGATCCAAGAGTAAGAGTAATGGGAAATCAAAGTCAAGGGATAACAAAAATAAATCTAGAAGTAAGGGAATTAATTTTTGGAAATGTGGAAAGAAAGGACATGCAAAGAAATATTGTTGGTCAAAGAATAAAGAGAACCAACAACCAGATAAAGGTAAAGAGGTGAATCGGCTACATCGAGAGGTAATGCAAGATGCTCTTATTCTGTATTTAGATAGTAGAATGGAATCATGGGTTTTAGATTTAGGAGCTTATTTTCATGTAACCCCTAATAAGGGTTATTTCAGAAATTATGTCCGGGAAATTTTGGGCATGTCTATTTGGGTGATGATGAACCTTGCAGTATTACTAGTAAAGGGGAAGTTCATCTAAAATTATAGAATAGAAATACATGGGTATTGAAAGATGTGAGGCATGTGCCAAGCCTCAGGAGGAATCTTATTTCTGCAGGGTAACTAGGTGAATCTGGTTGCATGGTTACTTTTACAGGAGACTCTTGGAAAGTCACCAAGGGTGCTTTTGTTGTGGCAAGAGGTAAGAAGGTAGGAACGTTATATTTATCTACTGTATTACTGATTCCTTTTCTACATTATCTACTTTAGATTTAGATGCATGCATGTGGCATAATCGGTTGGGTCATATGAGTCAAAAAGGAATGTAGATCTTAAAGGCTAAGGGTAAGTTATCATATTTGAAAGATTTAGATCTTGATTTCTGTGAGCATTATATCTTAGGAAAGCAAAAAGAGCGAGATTTCTCAAAGTTGGGGAAACTAAGAAGGATCACAAAATGGATCTTGTACACTTAGATGTGTGGGGACCATCTCGGGTAGCTTCTCATGGTGGATCCCAGTATTATGTTACTTTCATTGAAAATGCTAAAAGAAAGGTATGGGTTTATTGTATTAAACACAAATCTAATGTTTTTGAAACTTTTAAAAGATGGAAAGCCCTTGTTGAGAATGAATCAAATTCTAAGTTAAAGTGTCTTAGATATGAAAATAGTGGTGAATATTGTAGCAAGGCTTTCAACGATTATTATTCAATGAATGGGATACGTAGAGAAAGAAGCAGGTTCGAAGAACACCACGGGAGAATGGTGTTGCAGAGAGAATGAATAGGATAGTCATGGAACATGCTTAGAAGTATGAGGATACATTATGGATTGCCCTAGCAGTTTTGGGTAGAAGCAATTGATACATCGGTTTATTTGATTAACCATGGCCCTTCAAGTTCACTAGATGGAGGAATACCAGTAGAAGCATGGACCAAAAATAGGTAGATCTTTCTTTTCTTAAAGTTTTGGTTTAGAATATTTTGTGCATGTTGATAGAGAAAATAGAAAAAGTTGGAAGAAAATCCAAGAGGTGCACTTTCATGTGTTATGGATGCAGGGGATTTCAGTTTTCTTTTTGGTATTTAGAGAATTCTAAAATTTTTAGGAGTTGTGATGTTGAATGGAATGAAAAGAGAATGTACGGGGATCAAAATCTGGTACCCAAGGATGAGAAAATTAAGAATTTTATTGATGAAAATGAACTCTCGGTTTTAAAGAAACATCTACGAAATACATGGTAAGCGTCGAGTGGTCGAAGTTAGGCCCCGACCAAGATCGATCGGATGAACCACCAATGGTTATAGATGATCGAACCGGTGTCGGTTATCAAATGATGTCGGTTATAGGTGATCGACATTAGTCAGCATTGTTATAAGTTGATACTAATGTCCAGGAGGTCAGATTGAGCCTCTCGGTACCCCAAACTCCGTGAGAAGGTCCAAAGGGTAAGTAAACTTCAAGAAATATTTTCACCTTCTCTATTTGATCTATTATTGACCAATAGTGGTGAACCAGAAGGCTTTGAATAAGCAATGCATAATAAAACTCACGTTTAGTGGGAGCATGACATGGATGAGGAGATGAACTCTTTGGAAGAGAACCAAACTTGGGATTTGGTTAAATTGCAAGCAAGAAAGAGAACATTGTAGAACAAGTAGGTTTACATAATTAAGGAATAAGAAGGTGGAAAAAAAAAAGGTACAAGGCAAGGCTTATAGTAAAGGGATTTGCACAAAAGGCGGTATTGACTTTAGTGAAATATTTTTCTGTTGTTAAGATGACTTCTATTCATACCGTATTGAGTTTAGGTGCAGTAGAATATTTGCATATAGATAAACTAAATGTGAAGATGAATTTCATTCGTGGTGATTTGGATGAAGATATTTATATGCAACAACCATTTAGTTATGAAGTCAAGGGTAAGGATAAATTAGTTTTGCGAGGTTGAAAAAGAGCCTATATGGACTCAAGCAAGCTCCAAGGCAATGGTACATGAATTTTGATAATTTTCTACATGAGAATAGTTACTTGAGATGTGAATCTAACCATTGTGTTTATTTCAAGAAGCTTGAAAATGGGAGCTATATTATTTTGTTACTGTATGTGGATGATATGCTTATTGCAGGATCTAGTATGCATGACATTGGTGAGCTTAAGAGAAAGCTAGCTCACACATTTGCAATGAAGGATTTGGGAGATGTAAAAAGAATCCTTGGCATGCAAATACATAGAGACAGGAAAAACAAGAAATTTTATTTGTCTCAGGAGGATTATATCTACAAGGTGTTAGAAAGGTTCAACATGTAGAATGTAAAACATGTTAGCACACCTATGGTTGGACACATCAAATTGAGTAAAGATCGGTGTCCTTCATCGCAAGAGGAGGTAAAATACATGACACGAGTGCCATATGCTTCATCGGTTGGAAGTATCATGTATGTTATGGTTTGTACAAGACCAAACATTGCACGTGCACGGGGAAGTCGGAGTTGTGAGTAGATATCTGGATAATTTAGGTAAAGAACATTGAAAGCGAGTCCAATGGATACTCGGGTATTTGAAAGGGACATATAGCATGTAGTTATGCTATGGAGGTTTGGATATCTCATTACGTGGATATGTTGATTTGGATATGGATGAAGATCTAGAAGTTAGAAGGAGCACTCTTGGATATATTTTCACGGTAGGTGGAACAATGATTAGTTGTATTTTGAGATTGTAGAAGGAGCACTACTGGATATATTTTCATAGTAGGTGGAACAACAGCAGTTATCTCGTATTTTGAGATCGTAGAAGGTTGTGGCTTTGTCTACTACGAGGCGAGTATGTTGCAGCTACGAGAGGCTAGCGAGGAGATTATATGGATGAGTCGGTTCATGGAAGAGTTGGGAAAGGAGCAAATTAATTATAAAAGCTGTTCAAAGGAGAGTCGAGTGCAATTCATTTGGCAAATACCTCAATATTTCATTCGAGAATGAAACACATTGATTGAGATATCACTTCATACACAGGTATTGGAGGATGGAAAATTGAATCTTATAAAGATTCATACAAGCAAGAACCATGAAGATATGCTAATGAAGCCATTAGCAAAGGAGAAGTTGGAGCTACACTCCACTTCTATTGGTCTTCAAGTTTGAGACTTGAAGAGGAAGAAACAAAGCTTAGGAGGATCCAAGAATGGCATTGTATAGGTATAGTGTGCAGTAATTAATCTCCAAGTGGGAGATTGTTGAGTATGGAGCTAAATTACTCATGTTTTAGCATGCAAATAGAACTTTCTAGAATTTGACAGTAACCAACATCGGTTAGAGTGTGACCAGCGTCGAGTTAGGGCAAGAGCCGGGAACCTGATGACGGTTGGTTAGATCCGAGCATCGGTTACCTATGTGATGAGTTTTAATTTACTCTCGGGTTTTATTTCTATTTTGGTATTGGAATATATTTAATGAATGTAATTGCATGGCTAAGTGCCCTAAAGTCTTAAACGACTATTTAAAGCATAAAGCTAGGGTTTAGAATAAGATGATTGATCATAATTACAAGATAATTATGTGAGAGAGAATTCTTGTTGAAGAATAAAAAAATCTTGAAGGAAGAAAGTACTGAACATCTGAGAAGTGTAGAAGATTGTAAATCTTCATTATATATCTTGTCAAAGCTTTGGATAATAGATTTGCTTGTTTCTTGGTGGACGTAGCCCACACTAGGTGAACCGCGTTAAATATGGTGTTGATTTATGTCTCTTGTTTTGTATAATTCTTCTGGTAGAATATCCGCTTTTATATGCATGTATGCTTAGATATGATATATTATCTGTATCAACCGGTGTCTAACCCCAACACTTCTAATTCCTTTCCTATGTTCTTCTAATTCTAACTATTCACAATTTGGTAAAATCATCAATAAAGAAATAAGTTTCATGCCTTTTTATGAGAAGATTTTAGAAAATTTGAGTTCTCAATCTAAAGTCATCTTGTTGCCACTTGTGAAATTGTTTTCTTCTAAGTATATGTGTGTTGGAATTTTCTAGTTAACAGATGTAGGAATATGATTTTCTACCTACAACGTCGGTGGAGTGCCCCTATTAGATCCTTGGTTGTTAGGACACCAATGATTTCAATTTTATGTACACATAATAAGTGAAGCTACACCACCCAAGTAGAGGGACCTAGAGTCCCGAAAACATTGGCAAGAAACCCAGCAATTTGTCCCCCGAAAAGTTTTCTCACCAATAGTTTTTGGCACCCATCGTGGGGAAGATTTATCAGCATCTGCACCCAAAATACGACCACACGTGACCTTTCATTGATACACTATCAATTCTCTGCAAGTGACCTTTCATATTCCCACCGCTTAGAATTTTCCAAAAGTTGGATGAAAGGAGATACACCTAGTTGAATAGGTTGAGAGGTGTCATCGATTCCACTTTTGAGGCTTTCTAACATCATAAAAACCAAATCAAAGATAACCCTTATTTATTTTACCAAGCTTCATCCCCATCCATATCTTAAAATAGTTCACCCCGGTAATCCTATCCAAACTTCTATTGATACTCCCCCTTCAAATTCTCCCATTTTCCAACCTCAATTGAAAATTGAATTCCCAAGTGAAGGAGAACAAGAAATCGAAAAAAGAATTTGAAGAAGTAGAAGAAAAAATGAAAAAGGAAGATGAAGTAGAAAGACCCCAACCCATTTTCCATGGGGAAGAAATACATGCCCTCTTGCTCTCAAACCACCTCTTCACAATCTACCAACGAGGTTCCCGTAAGAAATTTCTAAAGTTCAAATGTGATGGAACACATATACTTGAAGAACACATCGCTTCTTTCACCACATCATGTGGGATTCTTGAAGTTGAACATGTAGACATTTCCGTAAGGTTGTTCATCAAATCTTTTCAAGAAAAGTAGTAGAATGGTTCTACGTCCCACTGCCCGATCCATCACTTGTTGGAATGACATAAAAAGTAGTTTTGAGGAAAGATTCAAATGTGCGAGGACTATTAAAACCTCCTTGTTCAATTGGCACAAACGAAGAAAGGATAAAATGAGACTATGAGAGACTTTTTGGCTGATTTTGACCGGTTGCTCCATAGGATACTAGAAGAGGATTCACTATCTAAAAATAATGTCAAGATATTCTTCATTAATTCTCAATCACTAGAGGTAGGATTTTTTTACGAAGAGTTCAACCAAGGAACATTACTGAGTAGTGCAAAGCATGACCATTGAACTTGATGATGATCTCATCCTCTCTGGAAATATCAAGAACCCTTCAAAGGATAAGGCTCAACATTTTAGAGATGAGAGAAGCAGTTCGTTCTTTGCAAAAATTGGTGAATGAGATGTCTTCACTAAAGAGGGAATTTTTTGAACAGTATCTTCTCAAAGAAACAATAGAAATCAAATTCGGGTGAGTACCTCGTAGGATTTCCTTGGAGGCCCCACCCATCAATGCAAGTTGTAGGATTCAAGAAAATGACGAATATATTGAACAAAGAAAGTGAAGGAGGCAATTTCCTAGAAGTCGATGAACTTGAGAATGATACAAAAAATAGATTATGTGATTATTCGGAGGTGATGAAGATGACAAATAAGATGTGCCCAATTTATATTGTTTAATATTCACTTGTTCTCATTCTTAGAAAGGAACATCTCCTCCACTTCTACAAAGAAAAGAAGGTTGATAATCATCTTATGGCAACTCCACAAAACAAAATAATTAGTCAAGGAACTCCACTCCCACCTTGTATGGAATTTGCACTAGAGAAACCTGGTCATGTAAAAAGCACGAGGTCACCCACTATTCCAAGTAATTCTTCCAAGATTGGTAAGTTTTAACCTTTCTATGTCTCCCTTCTCGTTGGAGAATATGTATTGAACAACTGCATAATAGATTCTTGTGCCTACTAAAATGTAATGCCTATAAAGGTTTCCAAGGATATCAAACTCACCATGACTCCACCCAGTGGCTCTTATTACTCCTTGGAGTCAAAATAGGTCCCACTTGTAGGGAAGATCAAATATGCATAGGTGGCTCTTGCCAAATTTCTAGACAAGAAGGTTTCAGCGATGATTTTGGTAGCAGACATTCCGACTTCCTTTGGAATGTTGCTAAGTAGGATTTTTTTTCAGCAGTTGGGGGTAAAATTCAAATGAATTAGTCTTTCGTAATCATAGAAGTGAAGGGATACATGGATAAATTTCTTCTAGAGAAGAAGATGAGGTACACGGTGTGAAACCCTGAATTCCAGGAACCAACATCTTGTATCAAGATATCAGGAGGATGAATATTTTCATAACAACTAAATAAGAAGAGGATATTCCCATTTTGATAGGACCAAATATTCCTTCCCAAATGATTATGGATATTGAAGAAGTGGTGAGGAAATTTTAGTTCTAAGAGGATATACTTGATTTGATGGATGATGCGATCCGGGCACAAAAGGAAATGGTTCTTGATGTTTTCAAGCGAAAAATCAGCTTATACGCTTACCCACGAAGAGGATATGTTCTCATTCCCATTTGGAGATGAATATGATCTTAGCCATGACATCCATGGAGGGACAAGATGATCTTGCGATGAGCCTATGAAATGTTTGAAATAATTGTTTGTGATAAGAATTGCTTAGAGCCGCAGAGAAACAAAAGACCCTAAGCTAAGTCTCGAACTCTTGATGCAATAAATGAATCTACAAGACAAGTTTGAATATGATTTGGAATCCTCAACCAATGTAAAGATTTTCCATGTTGAAATAAAGCAAGAGGAAAAATTTAATGGTCCTCCGAGAAAATAGTTGATAGATGCAAGAATGAAATGGAGGTATTTTCTTTCCAATTTGAAGAGGAAGCCTCTTTCCATGATGTATAAATTGAAGAAAGGATTTTTAGGCCCTTAAAGCTAAGAATCCCCTTGATAAAGGATTGATAAAATGTAATGAGTCCCGAGATGATGAAGTAACCCCTCCAGATAGTTTCCTTGAGCTTTAAAATTAAGATTCTTTAAAGGCGTACAAAGATGAGTTGTAAGAAATAACAAAAGAGAGCTCCGTGCAAGAAATCTTGGATGCAGTAGAAAGTAAAGAAGATTTTGATCTAATGCTTTATCTCTTAGCTCATGCCATGTCCATACAAGACAAATACAAGGTTAATTCTGATCCTCCATTCAATATTCAAGCACCTCATAGTGGAGTAGAGATAAAAGATAAGTCTGAAATTTCTCGTGGAAAAGAAATTAATGAGTATAGACCTAGAAAACAAAAGAACTCGCAATATTCAAACAATTGGAATGAAAATAATCCTTGGGATAGTGATGGGATGCTGAACAAAGAGTCAACTATGTGGATAAACACATAATGCAACTGGTACTATGAAACCAATTTTAAAGGGAATAAAGGTAATGTAATTTCTAAGTGAAGGCTTGAGCAACAAGAAGCTCATTTATACTCACTCCTACCAAGTACACAAGCAATCATGAAATCACCTAGATTTCATAAATAGTTAAGGAGAGGAGGATAATTTCTTGAACCAATCAATGAATTTGAAGAATAACATCGCTCAGTGTTTCCCACGCATAGGTAACCTATGAGGAGAGAAGATTGCTATAGAAAACGCAAGTTTTCCCCCACCTTGTACTGTAGGTGGTTTAGGTTTGTTTCCCCTTTCCCTTTTGTGTTCAATTTTTTCCCTTTGTTGTGTGGTGTGTTTCCTTTCAGTTGTGTGTTTTTGTGTGTGTTGTTCCTTTCTATCTATCTCTTGCAAGTGGTGTGTATTCTGGAAGGCCTAATGGATAAGGAAATGATGAATGTATGTGTGAAGATTATGGAGTTCTCATGTGATTTTATTACTATGATAAATACATGACATGTCCCAAATCTAGAGCTATATATTTTCATGTAAATGTGAAGTAAGTAAATTCACAATTTTTGAGCATGACAATTGTACCCTACCTAAACATTCTACCTAAAGAATATTTCCGAGACCTCCTTCCTCTCACCTAATCCACGATGAAATCCTATCCCTTCTCTCTAAAGTAATCCAAAGTTTCATGTCATATTTTTAGGTGATCTATAGGTATCTATTCATTCCATGTTCTTCCCAAGTCAGATCTACTAAGACAAGCTTCTCAATAAGCTTGGGAAGGGTTGTTCTCAAGACTTCTCAAGGCCGACGTACACCCCTCAGAGTAGAATGGAAAGAAAAAACCCATCAAGAAGGCGTAGAGGAGATCCAAGAAAATTTTCAATCAGTTTTGGAAGGTTTTGGGAAGATTCACAAGTTTTGGAGCAAGTTCAGTAAAAGTGAGTCTTAGAGGCCTAAGCAGCGCATAGTGCAAAAATAGCCCCAGGCTTCGGGGAGGTGATTAGGAGCTTTGGGAGGACTTAAGAGTCAAACAAGATATCTTTTGGAAAGGTGATTTAAATATATATAAGATTCTGGAATTGGATTCTTCCCAACACCTTGTTACACTATTTTCCCATCCATCATTTCTCATGCATAACTTGGGAGCCGAATAAAAATCCCAACTTTCATGGGGTAAATGGTGGAATAAATATCTAGAAACCACACCATTGGATTTAAAATGATATTTAAATTCAATATCATATAAATTTTCATCATAAAGCTCCACTGGAAGCTCCATATATGATCCTAGAAAAGATTCCCCAAGGTCGATCTCCAACAATTAGCCAATTTTCTCGAGTCAAAATCCCAATCAATTAGAATATGGCACACTTTTTTGAACCAAGTGCACCAAATATTTAGTGAAATAGGTGATATAAAATTATCCCCTAACCTATTTGGGCCCTTGGAACCTCCACATGACCACAGTTCAAATCCCTCTTGCCAAATAAGCCCCCATTATCAATTTCCCATACCTCACTCTGTGTAATCATGCTCCGCCACTTGTCCTAGCAAAGATATAGTTCATAGTTGGTCCCCGTGATCGTGAACCACATCTCTAGTTCTATATAGAGGGCCAACTCTAGATATGGCCCACCCCCACCACATCGTGTATCGTGACAGCTAGCTTCATAATGCCATGCCCCCATAGATATGGCATGTGACAGATCTACCACATCGTGATCGATTGATTCATTGGTTCAAGCCAAGGTGAGGGCACTACTTAGTGTCATAAATGCACCAAATATTTGGGAAACTTGGGACACAAAACCCTCCATCCCTCCCATTTAGTCCCTTGGTCCCCCATGTGACCCAGTCTCAGCCCCTAGGGAGAATGCAGTCAAAACAAGTACATGATCTTTGGTGGAAGATTATGGGAGCTCTGTAAGGAGTTAAAAGGAAAAAAATACTCATTAAAAATATAATATAATCCTCTACAAGGTGGAATCATCATATTTTTCATAAACCCTTGGCACTTTTCATGGGAGCTCATTCTTTGCAGGGATAGTTGGCGGTCCTGATCAAAATGTTGAAATTGCGCAGGAATTTTAGGGATGAATCAAGCTATGATACTATCACCATTGTGTTAAAAATGAATTTTACATACAAATTCTTATAATTAATCACTAAAAACTCCTCAAGAACTCATAATACGACCCCAACAACTTGTTCCATGGGGTGAAGGAGTTAGCCATTTTTTGGTGAAATTTTGGACCAATGGGAATGTGACGCACTTTTTTGCACCAAGTACACCAAATATTTGGTGCTATAAGTGAAATAAAATTCACCACCCTTCCATTTAATCCCTTGAACTTCAATGTGACCTCCTTTAAGCCTCTATTTGCAATCTAAGCCCCTGTGCACATTTTCCTAGCCCCCACTCCATCCAACCAAAATCTGCCAAGTGGCCCAATGGGGATGGGATGCACTTTTTTACACCAAGTGCACCAAATATTTGGTGCAATAGGTGCAAGAAAGTGTGACACATTCCAAATCATGAAATTTGTGTAAATTTTCTAAGCTGTCGTGCTTATCATGGCTTCTTCTTTTCCCTTCACGCATGCACGGTATATCTTTAACTATTGAAAATCCTTCCTCTCCTCCATTGGTGCTACATCAAAGCTGTTGGTGTGTGTGACTTTGTCTAGTCATCGTCCACATCACCGTGGTGAGTCATCTCTCCTTGTGAGATTCATAGGTCTTAGGAAGTCATATGATAAGTGTCGATTCTGTCATAGAATCAGCATTGTCATTGCCTCAATCGTCATAAGAGTTACATTCCTTATTTGGAATCGTAACTCCTCTTCTAAAGTGGCATCATATACATCAGTGGCATCATTTAGTTTCTTTCCATGTTTAGGCATAGGGGTTACACAAAGACCCCTATTTGTACTTCCTATTTTTCGATCTATGAGCATGAGTAGACCCATTCTTCTTACTTACAATATTCTTTCCATTGATTCAAATCTTGCGTATTGTGTTGGCTTGATGTTACCATTAGAGTGAAAATTCATTGTGGTGCATCACTTTTCGACTTCAGTTCTTAATCCCTCTTTTATTGTATCATAGTTGGTTTTAGTAAACGATGCACTCTTTAGTTCTTAGTTGTTTATTACTTCTGGTTTCTTCTCATTTCCTCGTGTGTAAGTTTTTTTCAATTATCATTTTGGAATTATTGCTCACCTCGTATTGAGGTTTCAGCAGTTGCAAGTTAAGGTATTTGGTTGGTTTGCTTATCAGCTGAGTTCGTATTTGGATATTTCTAGATCTTTGTGGCTGTTGTTTCTGGGTTGTTTGTGTGTTTCTTACTGGTTGTGTTCAGATTCAGCGCCTGCAGGGTAAAAGAAGAGCTCATTTTTTGGCATGGACCTATGATTACTGGCTCTTATTGTCTGCTTGCTACCCGTGCATGGTTTGGGCTTCTACCCATGATCTTGTTTTCATTCGCTGGTTGTATTTACGTGGAGAGCATGCTCATTTTTGGCGTGGCTTGCTTACATTGCCTTGAGTTCAACCGTGGCTTTGGTTCTCTGCATCATTTCACCTTGCACTTGGACTGTTCATGGTTTGCAAAGCTCTTCATCCTCTTTTTTTTTGGCATGGAAATCTAAACGTGGCCCTTTTTTTTGGTTGTTTGCATCATTGGTTTTTGGTCTTTGGCTCTCCAGTTCTTTGTTGGCTTGGCATTAAACTTCTGCGACTCAGGTTGATGATCTTCTACGTGGATAGTCTTGTTTAGCTTGTTCTTGGCTTGTTCTGGCTGGTTGATTTGTTGTTGCAACCTGGTTTGTGCTCCCACAACCGTTCTCGGGCTCCCTACCGCCACTACCAACTTTTTCCATCTTCTTTTTGGTTGTTCAACTTTGTGTTTTCTCCTTTCTCGGTGTTTTCTCCGTCCCATGTTTTCTCCGCGTTTTCTCCTCTCATCAGGCATTTTAGACTTGCAGTTTTCTCTATAGTTGGCATTTTTTTGCAGTGGATAGTCACTCGGTTATCTATTTTTACCTTCCTCTCCTGGTACGTGGCATGCCTCCTTCCCACGCGGCTTTCTCATCCACATGCTGTAATATCTTTCTAAAAATACATTTTTTTATTCACCTTTAAAAAAACGTGTTTGCATACATTTTACCTTATCGCTTTTGTTTAAAACGTTTTGTTTCATTACTTGTAAAAGGTATAAGGTAAAAATGTTTATTTTATTGCCATTGTAAAATTTGGTTTCTTGGCTTGTTGTATTATTAAGCTTCCGTTGAGTGCTAAAGACGAAGGGTGAGGTCTAGGATTGGTAGGTGGCTAATTCCCCCTTGCAATACAAACAAACCCTATCTCAAATTTTGTTTCGTTTCTAATGGGCATACATACGACACCTTTTGCATGCATTTAGGGTGCTTTTTTAATCCGTTTGCGGTGCTTATTGGCTTTTTCTTATCATTCGTGGGAATTGGTTTTTGCTATAACTTTTGACTCGTTGCTAGCTTTTGAGCACTTCTTTAGTCAAAGTTTCATGTTTTTCACACTCTAAATGATGGGATCATTATTTTTGTAAACACACTAATTTTATAAAGTCTTTGTATTCGGGGGTGTCTTTGTATTGCTTAATTCAACTCATTTTTTCTTGAGCTTTGTTCTATTCCTTTTATTTTTGTGGACTTGTGAGCACATCCGCCATAGTCTTATGACAAAGGGATTCTTTCGTGCGACGTGAGATGTTGTTTCTCATAAAGCTCTTTCTTCCCCCTCTTTCTTCTCTCTTTTTGTGCTTGCTTTCCATTTCGATCTATTGCGCCCTACAAACCTTGATTGTTGTCTCCACCATTGCATGTTATTACGCTAATTGCAAGGTGAGTGACAAACTAGTTCTCGAAACACAGTCACATCTGGTTGTAATCAATGCACTGAATTATAAAGTGCCAAACTCGGGGGGTGTAATTTTGTTTTGGGGTGGTTGTTTCTTTTCTCTCTCCTTCCTTCTACATTCCTTGGTTCTATCTCTTCATTATGGATATCTCTAAAGTACCTAAAGGTGCCACACCTTTTAATTTATTCAAATGGAAATCTAAAATTATATTGGTTTTGTGAAGTAAAGGGTTATATCGAGTTACCATGGGGTTAGAGACCGAACCTACTGATGAACCAAAAAAAACTAAATGGTTCAACCGTTGTGATGAAGCCTTAGGTCTTATCTGTATGTCCGTCTCTCCTGACTTGCTCTTCGACATTGAAACTTCCTCAACACCCAATCAAGAATGTAAAATGATCGATGATATGTTTAGGAAGCAAGATGACATGAGAGCACATGAGTTGGAGAAAAAACTACTAGGTTAAATCCGAGTGACTTTAAAAACATACGGGCATTCTTCTCAAGGTTTGTACACACTTAAATGCTTCTAAAGGAATGTAAAGTGGATAAGAAAGAATCTCAATTGATCTTGTCGATTCTTTCTAAGTTAGGTCCTGAATACTCTATTTTCATTTCAACTTTCCACGCCATGAAAGCCACCTTGGGTAGTACTTGGACAATGCCCTCCTTTGATAGTTTTTTGTCCCAACTCATTTGAGAACAAGACAAACTCATTCAAATGGGGACTCTAAAATCCAAGTCACATGCCCTTGTGGTGAATAAGGGCAAGAAAAATGAAAAGAAGAAAGAAACTAAGGACCAACCTAAGAAAGAAACCAAGACCAACCAACCCCCAGTTAAGCCCATCACTCATACTTCGACTTCTGAGCCTAAAGTGAAGAAGGAAAAGTATAAATGCTCCTATTGTAAGAATTATGGCCATGACGAGTAACATTGTTTTCAGAAACAAATTGATCACTTAACTCATTTACTTGAGAAGAATAAAATAAGTGTTCCTGAATCCGTTAAACAAAATGCTCAGAAGGGCAATCCTTCTAATGCAAAGGAGACTAAAAATGAAAAAAATAAAGGTAAGGCCCTCGTCGCTAGATCAGCTCCATCATCAACTTGGATTATCGATTCCGGTGCCTCGTACCACATGGCTTCTTCAGAGGTTGAATTCTCTACAATTGAACCATGTGGCATGTCCCAAATCACGTTGGATGATGACACTCATGTGTCGGTTTCGGTAGTGGATCAGTAGAGATAGAAGGTGGAACATTTAACCAAGTGTTGAGTGTTCCCAATCTCTCTACCAATCTCCTATCGGTTTACCAAATCACCCACCTTGGTGAAGGAATGCGAGTGGAATTTGGTCCTAACTCAGTGATTATTCGTGAGCTTAACTTTGACTGCACTATGGCTGAGGGAAAGGTAGATCACCATTCATGGTTGTATACCTTTTCCCACTTCTCTTCTGATTCAATGCCCAATGCCTTGCTCACTCATGCAAATGAGGTTAACAAGTTATGGCATGAGCATTTTGGGAATCTATATTATTTTTACCTTGAACAATTGAGCCAAAACAAAATGGTCAATGGACTACCCCGAGTTAAGTTTTCTAAGGGTCTTTGTGAGGGTTGTACCCTTGGAAAGCACCCTGAAAAAAAAGCTTTGACAAGGGAAAATCCTGGATAGCTACTCGTCCCTTGGATCTTGTTCATAGTGACGTTTCTGGCCCTTTTCCATCTCCTTATTTTACTATAGCTCTATATATACTAACCTTCATTGATGAATTTTCACATTATACTTGGGTGTATTTTCTTAAGCTAAATTCTGAAGTTTTTTAGCATTTTCAAAACTTGTTCTTTGAATGACAATGGAGATGAGTATGTGAGTAACGAGGTTTGAGGATTTCTTCACTTCTAAGGGGATTTCTTTGTAGCATACATTTTCTTACTGACCCTTCCCAAAATGGAGTTACAGAAAGAAAGAACTAAACTTTAAAGGAGATGGCTACTTGTATGGTTCACTCGAAATCTCTTCCTCCACAGTATTGGGTGAAGAAGTGAATTGTGCTTGTTATATTCAAAACCATGTTCCACACAAGGAAATAAGAGGGATGGAACCCTTTGAAGCCTAGTTTGGACACAATCGATGTCGAGGACTTTCGAGTCTTCGAATCCAAGGCTATGGCTCAGATTCCCGAAAAGAAATGCAAGGCATTAGATCCACAATCCAAACCTTGTATCTTTATCGGGTATCCTGATGGCGTGAAGGGATATCAATTGTTGAACCCTACCACCAATGAGCTTTATATTGAGAGGAGTGTGAAGTTTGATGATTCATCCTTGACTTCAACTTCCATTGAGGTCCTTTTTCCCACTGATTCAAATTATGACTCTTTAGATGATGATGTTGTTGAGCGAGTTCCACCTCTCCCTGCTCCTCCCGATCCTCAAACTTTTGAGTCTTCTGATTATGACAAAGAGTGATGATGAGGACTATGTCCCTTCTCACTCAAGTGAAGAATCTTCTGACTTTGAGCCCGAGCCTTCGGGACCTCTTTGGGCCAAGAAAAATTTACAGAGTGCTGGAGATTTAGTTGGAGATCCTTTGGATGAGAGACATACTCACTCAGACTTCATTGGACCTCACTCCTTCTTCACCTCTACTTCTGATCCACCATCTTTCCAGGAAGCTTCTGGGATTCCTGAGTGGGATTCTACCATGGATGAGGAGTATTCCTCACTCATAAAGAATGACACTTGGGATCTTACCCTTCTTCCGAAAGGAAGAAAAATTGTTCGGTGTAGGTGGGTATATCGAACAAAGTATGGAGCTAATGGAGAAGTCAAGAAGTATAAAGCACGACTTGTAGCTAAGGGTTTCTCCCAGGTAGCTGGGGTTGATTACTCAGAAACCTTTGCTCCGGTTGCGAATATGACTTCCATTCAAATAACCCTTTCCATCACTACCGCTAATAGATGGGAAGTCTACCAGATGGACGTTAAGAGTGCCTTCCTTCATGGGGACCTAGAGGAGGAGGTCTCGATGGAACAACCTCTAGGTTATGTCCGTGATCCATCCTCGTTTGCAAATTAAAGAAGTCTCTCTACAGCCTTAAACAAGCCCCTTGGGCTTGGTATGCCAAGATGGACTCCTTTTTACTTGCATCAAGGTTCACTCAATGTCACTCTGACCCAAATGTGTATATTTTGCAAATGTAGGATGACTCCATGCTTATTCTTGTTTCTATGTTGATGACTTGTTGATCACAGGTAGCTCTTCCTCTATCATTGATTCTATGAAGATCTCCTTGGCCAACAAGTTCTCCATGTCTGACTTAGGATTGCTTCATTACTTTCTTGGGATCCATATTTCACAATCTGACTTAGAATTATGATCTCATGACCTAAGTACTCTATTGATTTTCTTGCTTGGTTTCACATTTCTGACCGCAAGTCCTCACCTACTCCTTTTATTTCTGGGATTAAGTTGGTTTCTGATTGCTCTTCCCCCTTGGTTGATGGTACCCTTTATTGACAATTAGTGGGAAGCTTGATCTACCTTACTCACACTCAGCCAGATCTATCATATGTCGCCGGGATCGTGTCCATATTTATGTAGGAGCCTCATGAACTACACTTAAAAGAAGCAAAGCGGATCCTTCACTATGTTCATGGAACTCACACAAATGGTATTCATTACTTAGGAGGGACGAGATTGACTTGGTTGGATTTCTGACTCGTGATTTGGCCGGTGATCTAGATCATAGAAGTCTACCTCAAAGCTATAGTTTCACTCTTGGTTAAGGTCCTGTCGGTTGGTCCAAGCAAGAAATAGAACTCAGTTCCGTATCATCGATAGAAGCAAAATACAAAGGAGCAATTAACGCTGCCATAGAAGTTGTTTGGTTACAGGGGTATCCTAATGAGTTTGGCATCCACTTTCGGAGCACTATCTCAATTTGTAGAAATCGAGTTCCATCAAGATCGCCGGATGAAGCACATTGAGATTCATATACACTTCATACAGAGCTGATACATGAAAAAATCATCAACATACATTATGTTCGGGGATACAATGACTGTGTCAGTTGTAGACATTTTCACCAAGCCCTTCACTGAGGTGAAGTTTCTTCACTTGTGGTCTCTTTTTGGGGTTAGGTCTCTTTGCAACCACCAATCTTCTTCGAGGCTATGTAGTCCTTCTTCTTCTCCTCTTATTCTTTCCAGAGATATGTTGTTTGTACATGGGTACCTTATTAGGCCTTTAGTTGTCAGGGGCCCATTGACACATCTTTCTTAGTTGTCTCAGGGGTCTTCTTTTCTGCTCCGCTTACCTTGACCTCTTCTCGCGGCTTCAATGAAGGGGGTGTTGGTGTGTGTGACTGCCGGTCTATCGTCCACATCACCTAGGTGAGTTATCTCTCCTTGTGAGATTCATAGGCCTTAGGAAGTCAATGATAAGTGTCGATTCTTTCATAGAATCGACATTGTCATTTAATTACACGATCATCATGGGAGTTACATTCCTTATTTGGAATTGTAACTCCTCTTCTAGTGGCGTCATATGCGTCAGTGGTGTCATTGAGGTTCTTTCCATGTTTAGGCATGGGGGTTACACAACACCCCTATTTGTACTTCCTCTTTTTCGATCTTTGAGTATGAGCAGACCCATTCTTCTTACTTCCACAATCTTCTTTCCATTGATTCGAATCTTGCGTATTGTGTTGGCTTGGCCTATCAAGTGAGTGCAACTTCATTGTGGTGCATCACTTTTCGACATCGGTTCTCGTGAATCCCTCTTTCAAAAACCTTTCATAGCATTATAAACAATAATTATCCATCATTCCTCACTAATCCAAAGAAGAGAAGAGAATATTTCAAGCCAAAACCATGCCCGTGTGTTTCTAGAAACCCTCATTGGCAAAATCAAAGAAGTGTTCATATCTCATGATTTGAGCATGGATGGAGATGAACCTTTTGTAAACTTTTAATTTTTAAATGTCATCAAGCAAAAATTCATAGAAGATCAAATGATGCCCTGGTTTATTTTCTACAATAAAACTCCATTTTGTGCCCTAGCTTCTATTCGTAAGATTTCCCATCGATCTAGCAGTCGGATGAAGTTGGAATTGTGAACATAAGCTCCAAATAAAAAACCTATCCCAATGGAATTGTTTTCATTGCAATCGGAGATGAAATTAAAATTTGCAAAAAAAGCTTCACAACTCCATTAATGGCTACTCGGATAGCTCTGTGCCCAAAAGCGACGCTAGTGAAAAATTTCATTTTTAATTATGAGCTTTCTAGTGAGCGAAACACGGTGAAATTTGGAGCACGTGATCGCAACAAAGAATTAAATCCAAAAAGTTGTTCCAGTCACAAACCAAGGCCATTTTTTCCACTTAATAAAAATAGCATATTTTATGCTTCCCCACATGTTATAAATGGAAAGTCCCCCAAATTACAAGTTTGATCATCTGGGACATCAAGAAAGATTAGAAACATGTTACATGACACAAAAGACAATTTCGAAAATAGCAAGTCCCGAAAAAGTAACTTGATAAAAATAGAAATATGCTAAAAAAATAACAATTCCTCAAATATAGAAGAGGATGGAATGCACTAGAAGGTTTATAAGGAAAAATATGGTGATATGTCCCAAAATGGCAGGTCATGATCTCATATTCTAAAAATAGAAAGTTTCAATGTTGAGGGCAGAAAGTTGCAGATGGCCTCATTCTCACTTATCTTTTCACTTTTGGACTTTGCACGAGGTTGTAAGATGGTTTCATGGTTCAAAAAGAGGAGTGAGAACTTCACTGATGTCCTAGAAACATCATCCCAAGTTCAATAATATACAAAGGAAAAACAAGGCATCGCATGGCGAAGCATGTGAATTCATCTTTGTCACTCAGGAGCTAGGTGATTCAAAAAGATAAGTTGGGGTGTGTTTAATGTGTCAAGGAGGATATTTGTAAACATTTCCTATGTTCATTCTTGAATAATTTTTTTCAACACTCATTCTATGGTCCAGGGTGTCTGTGCATCATGCAGAGGTTGTGATCATCATCGCTAAGATATTCTTTGAAGGATTAGGTATCCCTTCACATGCTTAGGATCATTCTTGCATTCTATTTGTTGGTGCTCAAAATAGTCTCACCCCATTTTGCCTTTGAAAATCTATCGATTTACGACCTCTATCACTTTCTACTTCCCCGTGTTGTTCCTGGTTAATTTCTATTGCCATTTTTAATTTGTTCCTGGGTCGTAGATCACCTATGGGTCCATGGTTTACTCCTCGTTTCTTTTTTCCTCTGGAAAAGGTATGTAATTTGAGTCTCTCGTTCTCTGTTCATTCAAAACTCGGGTTTTCTTGTTCTTTCTATTCTCCTGCGTGATCTATCGTCCTTATCGTTTTTGCACTAAATACTTGAAGAAAAATGAATGGATGTGTCTCGAGGAACATATTTGAGCCTTCAGAACATTCCTGAAGTTCTTTCTCCCGGAGAATTTTTCATTTCTAGGCTCAAATGGTCATTTTTCTATATTTTACGGTTTGACGGGTGTTTCTCCTGGTCAAATTTACATCCTTACATCGACAAAGGGACATGGCCTCTTTTGGTTGGATGCGGCTCAACCGGGTACTTTAAAATTATATGAATTGCCTTAACTTTAAAATTTTCCCATGTGGAGGAACGACGCTCATTTGAAGATTTACTTTTTGGTTTGGCCTTGGAGTAGCACCGGGAGGACACGTGGAGGTTTTAGGATAGAGACATGTGGTGGCTTTTGTCAAGTCTTCCCATACTTATCTTTCTTTGAAAACATTTTTGGGAGGTCTGGGACATGTGGAGGAACCACGCATGATTGGGGACCAAGCCTCTTAGGTTCCATTTTGAAGAAGCACCAAGGGGACACTAGGAGACCTATGCTCACTTTGCATTTTTCTTGAACTTTTCAATGGCTAAAGGAGAATTCCGTGGATCTTGACTCATGGCACCCTCCATTGAGCTTCAAGTCTTCAAAAAAAATTTATCGGTGGTAGGACATGTGGCGAGCCCGCGCTCATTTAAGGTCTCAAATTTTGGGGACCATCTCAAGTCGTGCCATTCGATGCGTGGCAGTTTGAAAACTCAAAAGGAATAGGGTGGTAGGACCATCGGGGGAAAATTTTAATTGTTTCCTCTTATTCTCAAAAGGATTAAATCATCAAAATAGCCTACGGGCCCAATGGAAAAAGGTCAAAGCTTGCTAGTCAACGGGTAAGGGCGAAGATACAGGGGAAACTTGAAAAAATTTCCTTTTTCCAAAAAGGGGTTCAAATGGAAATTTTTTCCCATAGTTCCTTTAGGACACACCTTAGGACACGTGTCGCTCATTTCTCAAGGGTGGAGGTGCAGAGCAAAATGTGAAATTTTTACATTTTTTCAAAGGGTCGTAAAAAGTCAAAAGGAATCCCCGAGCCTATTTTTGAATCTTCCACGTGGATGACCCAATTTCAAAGTAGAGATCAATGACAGCTTGTGTGCTTAAATCTGATTTTCCCACCATTTTTACTTGAAAGGCTCATGGAAGTGTGAGTCTTCATGTTTTATTGGTATTTTCTACACTCCAAACAGAGAGGCGAGTTAATTTTGATATCTAAGTTTGGTGGGGAAGATCTGGAGACATCTTTCACCATTAAAATGGTCTGACTATCTGACTCGATCTGATTTTCCATTTTTCTTCTCCCGAGCATGCAAAGAGCCAGATTTGACAGATTATGGGTGGAGGTGGTTGGAAAATGGAAGGAAGAGTGATTTTCCAGAGGAAGGAGTTGAATGTGGAGGTTTTCGAAGATATCTCACCCGAGCACTGATAACTTTTTATCGATTTGATTCTAGGAATCGATCGTGATCATGGAAAACACTAGTAGCACTCAATGTCTAGATTTTTGGGGGAAAAGGGGTCTATTGTAAATGTTATAAATGGCATAAATTTATCGTGCAAATGGTTGGAGTGTGAGGGGTCGGGACTGAGTTTTCTAATAGAAAAAAGCTTGATAGAGCCCATCTTTTGAGAAGCTATTTGAGAAGCTTATATATCTCTTTTGTATTGAATCTGATCATGTCAAGGTGGTTGCGAGTATACAACCATTGACAAGCTCTGAGATTGTTCTAGAAACTTTCCCGTAGATAGATTAAATCAAATTCGAGTTATTTTGTGTTGTCTTGAGAAAAATGTGTTTGTTTCATATTTGAATGTATGCGAGTAGTTTTTTCTTGTTTCTGTTGCAATATTGTATTAAAATATGATTAAATCACATAGGCCTCAATCCTTGTGACAGTTTAGTGGCATCTGTAATTTCATTTCTCAGAAGATCTTTCATCTGGGAATGAAATAAACGATTTAAAATCACTTTTCTTTCATATTTTGACAGATATTTTCTATAAGTCTCTGGGTGTACCTTAGGTGTGATTTGTCTTATATTTTCATGCTATTTTGGGTTTTTCTAACTTGAGCCTTCATGATAAAATATCAAATATTGTGTGTAAAATTCCTAATTTGGGCCTTCATTGAAGGACATATTCTCAGTTAAAGAACATTTTAGCAAATGTTTTGTGGCGTTATGTTGGTTTAACCTTCCATTTTGTAAGATTCCTCAAGGATCTAGCAAGTCAAGTTCATCTTGCCCCACCTCCCACAAAAAAATCCATTTAAAAACAACCAATCCTACCCATACTACCCTTGTTTTTCCTGTGTGTGTACAAATGCATAATTTCCATTACCAAAGCATGCAGAAACAATCAGGATCCCAAATGTCTTTAGTAACCTTTTGCCTTGTTGTGAAAATATCTCCATAATCTAGAAGTGACAACTCGTGAGAGTCATATTTGGTGTGTTGATCATATTTTCCCCAAGGTCTTATCTATAAAATTTATGCAGAAGAAGGATTTACCAGCATTCTTCAATAATAGAGGTTACAAAATAGGTTCTCTTACCTTGGTTGAAAGGCACAACCTAAAATAGTTAGGATCAGATCACATCCTTTAAGGTGTTACCCACTCCTTTCAAAACTCTGAGTGCTAACAAGTCAGATAGATTGCTTCCCCGGCTACAAAACGACATACACAATCATCTATCTGCCTCTGAGTGTCCTGTCAAAATCCATGATGTTGCTCAGTCTTTGAAGGAGATTAAATCTAGGTACCAAACTTGTCTTCATTCTTCCCCCTCTTCTCTACCCCCTTTCTAATTCTTCATTATGAGAAATCATGACATTCATCTTATTCATTTAAATGTGGCTTTAATAAACATTGTAATAAGTTTCCCTTGATTAATATAAAAGGGAACTTAATTTCATTCCTAAGAATGTCAAGAGTCACATGTTGTGAAGACAAATGAAAGGTCACGATGGGGGTAGATGAAGATTCATTCTAATTCTATATAATGTAATGACACCCTCATTTTTAAGGGGTTGTCAATTTTGTATACTCATGAGAGATCACTACTTGTGAAGAAACAAAGGAGATAGTTATTTCTTCTAATTCATTTCCCTATGTTCTTCTAATACTAACTATTCAAAATTTTGTCAAAGCATCAATAAAGAAAAAAGGAATTTTATGCCTTTTTTTATGAGGAGGTTTTAGAAAATTTGAGTTCTCAATCTTAACTCATCTTGTTACCACTTGAAAAATTGTTTTCCTCTAAGTATATGTGTGTTAGAATTTTCTAGTAAACAGTTGTAGGAATATAATTTTCCACTTGCAACGTTAATCCCCCTCTCTTTTTCTTACTCCCTTTCCCGCTCTCCATAGAAAATTCTTCTCTTGTGGGTGACTGCAAGATTTTTCCATAGGGTCGATGGAGTGTCCTTGTTGGATCCTTGGTTGTCGTGCCACCAAACTATTTAGATTTCATATTTGCATAAAAATTTGAGTTGCACCACCCAAGAAGAGGGACCTAGAGTCCTAAAGATGTTGGCAAGAAACACACTAATTATGTCCCCTAACAAATTTTCTCACCAACAGGATTCTTCTCCTATGTCATCTCTAGCTTACTTAGACTCGGTGAGAGACTCATCACACTTACTTCATAATCTAGTACATGTGGTTGTTGCTATAGCCACAAGATTGTATAAATGGGCATGCACACCCATAATGCCATCTACTCACTCCAACATCCCGCCTCCCACAAGTACATATGGCGACACATTCTATGTCAACGTGTATAGTGATTAATAAAAAATCAATGACTAATAATCATCACCTATAACCATACAACAACGCATTATTTAATACACACATTGTTGATATACCACAATCATATGGAAAATAAAAATTAGTATTAAAAATACTTACATTCCACGTGCATAATCTGCTTATAGTATCTCCATCGAGGGTAGGTACTTGTCCCTCTACTCCTACTTGCATCTCACCCGCCACATCTATGATAATTAGGAATAGTATCACCCATACGTTTTTTTCCCACCACTCACTTTAGTTATGGGTACACCCCATATTGTCAACCTGTATCAACTCTATGGTCACACCTTCCTCATTTGAACTAGGATGCACTAGTTATGCTCTTGTAGGACCAGGTCTCACTTCTAGCTACCACAGAGCTCTAGTAGCTCTCACCCATACATATGGCTCTGGGAACATCTTGATCCATACCAAATTGTCTTGATACACGCTCCTCCTGGAATGACATTTTCACTCCTAAAAATCATTCTTCCAACCACATGGTGCATCTAATACACCTCAACTCTAGTCCATCCTCTACCCAACCACCATAGTCTCTACATGGCCTCTATATGATGACCATTGGACCCATCCGATTAAGCATCGTCCTATAGGTGGTCATATCTAGTCTCCTACTATGGGTGTCTACCCACCTCACTGTAAATATCTCGAGTCTCGCCCAATAATCTTGTGGCCTCGCCAAGTGGCCTTAATATCGCAATGTTCTCATATGCCCATATATGTAATATAGTGGTGGGTCTTAAACCACCCCATGTTCCTCCCTGTATGAATCTATATAAATCTTGGTAAAGGTGTGCCAACACACATCGGGACCATGAATATTTCATCCCATGCTCCTCTATACGATGAAAATATTATGCATCTTATACAATATACCAACTCCACCGCCCTCCATTACAAATGATGATATAATTTACACAATAAAATTTTGCAACTACGGAACACCGAATCTCAATATAGCATTCAAACTAATATGTGTCTTTTTCTATACTCATGTCCTTTTGAAATATCTCCTCACTACCCTCATATGACTATGAGAATCCACTATACTCATAACATGTAATCTCTCCCCTACAATTGACATCTGTAATATACGATATACATCCTCCAGGGTCACAGTCATCTCCCCAGTAGATAACCAAAATGTACTTGTATCAACACAAAATCTATCACACAATGTGGTCAACAAAGACATATTATGGGAACATCCCCTAATCTTGTTATATGTCATAGGAAGACACGATCCAATACGTACCACTCTATATTAGATAACCCCAAATTCAAAAATGTACTTGAATGGCAATGCCCACGAGAACTATCTTGAATTTATATCTCTCGCACACCACAAAAAGAAACAAAATTCTCATATTATTCCCTCATATATACTATAAAACATCACATTATGGTACACAATCATTCCGAATCTATGCATTTTATAACACAATGCCAAAATCCCTATTTTGAGATGCCAAAGACACAAGAGAATGTCAAAGACACTTTGAAAAATGTCACCATCACCTCAAAATAGGTGATAGTGTCTCAAAAGATGTCAACGCCATGGCAAGTACCACTGGTCGAGTCGAAACACGAGAAAAACAAAAATTCAATTTTACAGAAATTAATAGAAATGGGTGAATTTTTATTTTTTTACAAAAATAGTCATACTCACTAACTCATCGGTCATTATAGACACAAAATCATGCACTTTGGGTATTATTTAGTCCCAATCTCATACTACTATTCATATGGTTTTTGAGTGAAGAAATTACTAATTAATGTTCGTCTTTTCGCCATTTTACTTTGATTTTCATTGCCGACATTTCACACATACATGCCCAATATGTTTTTATCATTTTGTATCATTTTAGCCTTGGATTTGGGGCACCTCAGGCTAGTATTATAGTGCCCACAGTTCCCCGCCCCGATCAGTGGCACCTTGATCTTGTTTACACTTTATCTTTAGCTTTTAGGCACATTCTAGTTGTTTGACCATTTTATATTTTTGGTGGTCAGCCTCTTCAAGTTTAATTATGAAATTAGATCAAGAGAACCATATAAATATAAAATTATGAGACCATAATGAGGGACCAAGCACTAGTCAATACTATCACCACCTAAGGTTGCATCCAATCAAGGCTTCATTTGCATCCATCTAGGTCTATCGCAAAGGGACAAGGCTAGTTCATTTGCATCACACATCATAGGAGGGAAGTTTATTCTATTCCATCCACCATTTTATTACATTTTTACATCTAGTTATAGCTCACTACTTCACAAAGTGTGACTGGAAAAAGAGCACCTAGGGCATAATTCTTACACACACAATCAGAACTACATTTGGGTCTATAATGTTGTGCAAATCAGTTAGTAAGTCCATCACCTGTGGTCACCGAGGATAGTCGACACATTCATTTAGATTTTTTAAGGGTTTGATGTTTGTTTTGGGGTTTTGCAGGTCTCTTCTTCATCAAGGATTATTAGAGAAATAAAACAAAGCTAAAAAATATTGACACGATAGATAACAAAGGCTTTGCATCACCTTGTACCCAGTAAATTTGGTTTTGGACCTTTTGTAAAAACCAAGATGCCCAAAACTAGACTAGGGCGCCCATAGTGCACCTGCCTCTCCCAAGCACCGAATCCACCTAGATTATTTATATTTTTGATTTTTAACATCTCATCACAATTGTTCTGTTATTCCAAAATTGTCCCCTGAAAATTTGGGAAGAACAAGCCTTGATCATAAATAAAATATGAAGGGAAATGATTTAGACCCACGAGCTCACATTCTAGAATGAGGCAAAGGAAAACAGAGGCCCAAAAGAGTCAAATCCGACCCTGTATAGGAAGAACGAGAAGAAATGGCTCTGTCGAAGCATTTCCATGTTCTACCCTATTTTAAAGGCTACATGTGGGCTCGTAAATAGAATAGCAAGGTCAGAGAAGGAGGAGATAGTTTTAAAGAGGCCAGATGCAAGAAACAAGAAGAAGTAATGAAGTTTCAAATTTTTAGCTCGAAACATTTAAGGAAAAGGTCTTGTTATCACTAAATCACATCACCCTTATGTTTACACAAGTTCATATCTTGAGCTCACGGTGTGATTGGATAACATGGGTACTATCTCCAAGTTGTGGGACTTTCTACTTGAGATAAACCTCCAAAGAAAGTTGGTTCTTGCTCCTAAACTACTTGCCACAATCTACTATAATGAAGGAAAAACTAATCTTGTCTTAATCTAACTTTCCAAGGGACCAAGGTGAGATAATGCATAAAAATTAAATACTACACTACAATGGTGATACACCAAAAAGGAGGGGTGTGAGAGTAGTCTTCCAATGTGTGAGATATAGAAGCAAAGTGCACACTAGAAGGGGTGATAACAGTTCTCCACAATCTAGAAAAATGCATTCACAACAATATTTCATACATGCACAATAATAATGAATCCTTGAGAGTATAAAAATAGACACAATATTCTTGTAATGAAGTTTGAAAGGGTAAGAAGAGTGCAAAAAAACACAACAGGGGAAGATGCATCCACAAACTTGTATTTTATTACTTCATGATATGAACAAGTCAATCGATTACAAGATAAGGGCCTGATAACCATGCAAGGAGTCCACTACAAGAGCCTACATCACATTGGATTCACAAAGAAATATTTATAGATATTTTCTACAACAAAAACTCCCTCCTTTTACAATGAGCCCAACACTCCAATTTATATAAAAAGAAGAAGAGAGAGAGAAGGGGAAAATAGAAATCCCGAAATTTGTCCTTCAACCACTTGTAAGAAGTATTAAATGGAGTGAAATGATGTTTTTTTTCTTGCTAAAGTCTCCCCATAATTCCCCATGACTTACAGCAGTGAAATATGTCAGGCCATGCTTCATTGAATGTGTCCAACTACCAAATAAAATAGTATTCTAAACTTGGCCACATTTTTTATAAAATATCTATCTATCCTTCATCAAATATATAATTTATTTATTACTATGTGCATAGGACTTGGATCCATGATTCCAATGGTACCAATTTCGTATGATTTTGTTGAGAAATACAAAAGTTATGGCCTTACGAGTGTGAGTAGCTATTTTGGGTCATTCGATGGGAATGGGCATTAATTGACTAGAGCTGAACACGTTTCTTATAATTTAATATATCTACCCTTATGATTTTTGATGTAGAGGATGTCGTTCTTGTTCCCAGAAAGTCCAATTTTATGAATATCGGAGCTTGGAATCAAAATTTATGGTGTTTGAAGTTTGGGAGGTCAAACTTTGACTTTTCTCTTGCACGGCTATTTCGTAAAAATCAGGCCCGCATGTCTCACATGTTCCGACTATCTTAGAAAAAAATCTCCACATCACCCAATTTGGGCTTCCACAATGTACCGTGCATCCACTTTGTTGATGGTCATGAGGTCTCGTTGACCTCCGCATTCTCCACAACGTATGGTTCCTTTTGCACCTTTTTCACCTTTGCATGTCTCACGCGTACTTTTGTCTCGATCGCTTGTCCAGAACAAATTTCTACACCACCGCAATATATTGACTTGCGTAAAAATTGGATTTGTTCATCCCTGTGTACTTGTAACACATTGTCTCGTGGACCATCTAAAACAAAATGTCTGATTTTTTCACAAAACACTAGAATGAGCCTATTTTTCATATTTTTTCCAAATTTCTTTAACTTCTTGGGTTTTTTCCTGTATGGGGAAGTTAGAGAGAAGCCAAGGGAACCCCCAAAACATGATTTTGGGCCTTGAATCAATTTTACTTGCTGGGACTGAAGAATTTGATGCATGTTATCAAAATTACCTCGAGGGGTGAATTTTGGATAACAAGTCTAAAAGCTAGCGGAGAGAGCCACGTGTCCTGGCTTATCTAAAGATGAATCCAAAAAGAGAGGCTCAAACAAGCATTGCATCTCATGGGTCCCAGGCAAAGGAGAATGGAGGAGTCAAATTGTCAAATAGAGTCAAAGATAGATGGGGCGGGCCTCAAAATTGGCTAAGTATAAAAGCACAAGCTGAGAGTGTTAAGTGTCACTGGTGCATCTCCAAGAGTTGGTTCAAAGGAAGAGACCCAAATTTTCACGAGCTCTCCATGTAGCCTACAGTCCAAAAGATAAGTGGTCCATTGAAAAGTTCATAGACCCGTGAAAGTTACCAAATTTCAACTGGACACTCCTCCAAAGGTAAAGTTTTCAATCGGGTTTCTAAACAAGTGCGGTGTCACCATGTGTCCCAGTCAAAAAAGCGGCCATTGGGGAAAATTTTGGTTTTTTTCCCCTTACCCCAAAAAGGTGTAAAATTTACAAAATGGGTTGCGACTCGCCAAAGGGAAAAAGTCAACATTTGAACTTGAGTCAAACCAAAGCGGGGAGTTGGAGGAAAAGGTGAAAATTTTCCTTTTAACAAGGGGCACAAAGGTTAAAGGTGATGCGCATCCCCACCAACCAAAGGGTACCATGTGTCCAAGCGAGGATATAGGGCCACGGGAATTTTTGGATTCAGCGATTCTTGCGAAAAAGGGGAAAAGATAATTTTTGATCCCGCAAACCCAATTTTCCCTAATCAAGTTTGTCATTTTCCTTTATTAAAGAGGGGGCTCATTTTTCAAACCGATTTTCCCACCCATTAGTACGGACCCAATCAAACTTCAAAGAGGCATATCTTTCGAACCAAGGCTCTAAATGTAAAAAATTTGACACCGTTAGACGCATCTTGACGTCCTCTACACCATGGAAGGATTAAAAAATCATTTTTGTAGGTCCCTGGTAAGTAAAAAATGAAGAAAAGTCTTCCGAGGACATTGATGCAGAATCAAATCTCTTCAACTACCGAGATCCGATTGATTCGATCCATTGGGAACTAAGCGACATATTGTGGGTGGATTTGCATAAGGCATTGATTTTCAGTGGTTGAGATTTTGAAATGGGATTCAATACGTATCTCAGAGTAGTTGGAGTAGGATTGGATTCTTTCCTTCTTCTCTCTCCCATTCTTCTATATATTGGAATAGAGGGGCACATAAAAGGTTGTTGTTCATTCTTCTTCTCTGGCTCCCCCTTCTTTTCTTCCCCAAGGTTGAAATGGAGTTTGAATCTACTCCCCTACTTTGTAAATGGTGTTTCTTTCCTCTTGTCCATAAATAAGGCTCTGTGAAACTCTGAAGCAATAAAAACATGTTTTATGATGCATTTGTCCCTCCTTTCTCGCATTTTTCATTATCTCTTCTTTCCTCTCTTCATTGCAGTAAGGTATCCGTGCATGTTTTGATTTATTCATTTGCAAATTTGGAATCCATTTTCGTGAGGTTTGGAACATTTTACGTGTGAATATGATCTATGGTCTATGATGCTACTATCCATCCTTTCCATTGCTCACCTCTCTTTGTTATGAATAAGGTTTGGTAGATGATCAACATTTTCCTTCTCCTGGCGTATCACCTTTTTTAGTGTAAGCTCTATTTTTCATTGTTTTCTTTCTTTCCTTGTCTCCTTGGAAGTTAGATTAGGATTAGATTAGCTTTCCTGCACTAGAATAGCTTGAGGTAGGTAGTTTAGGAAAGAGGAACCAACCTTCTCTGGAGGATCATTCCCATTTGTAAGTCCCACAGCTTGGGGAATGATCCAATGTTATGCAAATCACACCAAATGACCTTTCCTTAGAAAAGTAGATCCATAACTCATTGGGGGTTGTGATTTCACACTAACAGGTGCCCCTCTTCCTATTTCTCTAGTCATCTCTACGACACATTCCCATGAGTTCTTAAAATCAACTATGCTCTTTCTAACCCTACTTGTTAATTAGGGTTTCACATTTTTATTTACTTAGTTGTTTAGGTCATTTCTCTTTGTTTATCTAGCTCTTATTTTACGATGTACTTATTAGATTAACATTAAAAATACCATATATTAGTTAATCATTTGTCTATGAAGCCATGACCACCACTACTCTCTCAAACCTATTCAAACTCATTTCTCTAATGTGCGACATCCTTTAAAGATTATAGCTCTAATTCTCACTCAATCATGAGTACAAACAAAATTACTAATCACTTCTCACTATTGCATTTATATAGGAAATTTTCATCTACTATAATTACTACTAACAATCATTCTTCCAACTAATACATGACACATTTTTCTCTCATTTTGTTACTCCACTTTCTTCCCCGTTTGTGTCATTCGATTTAAAAAAAAAATCTACCACCATACCTGCACACATTACACATTTTTATCTTTTCATTTGGCACATACAATAATCAAAATATGCAAAATAGTGCAACATCTTATATATGGTTCACTATTACATCTTTCCAACTCTACTTACATCTCGAGCTTCTCATTTTCACCACCCTCACCCTTTCACCGAAAGGGGGCATAAAATGGGGATCACATTACAATCTCTCTCAAGGTCTAATACAATCAATCCATACTCTCAACACATCACTATTGCAATGTTTCTCTAAATCTACTCAAGAAAAGGAATAAATCACTCTATCAACATTCAAATAGTTCCGATTATTTCAAACCTATTACCCCTAATGACCTAATATGGGGGGAAAAAGTAAAAAAAACATCTCCCTTCGTGAGTAGTCTACTAGGCACATCATACCGCAAATATATCTTATACCACACGAATAAAATCAATCAATCGGTACAAGAACATTCTAATATTCCTCCTAGATGACCTAACTTGGGATTTTCACTACATTACTATCTCTCCCGGATGAAGTAACTTGGGATCTACATTACATCATCATCACTTCCAGATGACCTAACTTAGAATCCATTCAATACTATTTCAATTCAAACAATATGGAACTAAAATAGAAATAAATTGTAACTAAATTTGGTATCTATCCATCTACAATAAGCAGGTTACAACTTTTGAGGATGTAGTCATAGGTGGTGAGTAAAACTAGACCTCTCTCCCTAACACTCTTCCTCTAATGGTAGGACCCCCAAATCCTCCCATGTTCAAACAAACAAAATCAGGTTGGGAATTGATCACTCCCTACCATTACAATCTTCATTAACAAAAATTTAATATCTCCAATACCTCCAACAACATCATAACTATTTCTCTAAGTTCTCCTTACAATGGTTAGATATCTCTACTTATGCCACATGGATCAACACGCTGATCCATGGTTTTCCATGCTACATTTTCTTACATTCTACATGCACGTCTACAATATGGCGTCTCTAGAATTCTCATAGGTATGTCTTGCACTTCCTTTACAATACTTCAATTTTATTCAAATAACATAAAGGGGGGGGGGGAAATGTAGACATAAAACTACACACATTATTATTTTATTGTGACATCGTATGTTGATTATATGCATGGATCTTAAACAAGAAAAGTATTCACTAGTCACATAGTTCTTTGTCCATCTGTTTCTTTTGGTTGTTTATATTGTATTTATATCTCTATCTCTCATCTATTTCTTTAGTACCCGCTTTTTTCATGTCACAAGGATCCATGTCGGTCAGTCTTTTACACTTGTTTTCATTTATCTCTAGACACCGACACCCACCTGGACATTAGTGCCCAAACACTCTTGTCCATTCTCAGGTGTTTCATATCCCTTTTGTTCTTTACACACTTTATTGACATTTTTAGTTGGTATTTTGTTTGAATATCTCTTTACCCAATGCTCATAGTCAATATTTTGGGTCACTAGTGTAGAAATTCAAACAAGAGATCCATATATATACACAATTTATACTTTATTATTCTCGCAAGTGGGTAATTCTAAAGTTGTAATCACATCTATATACTACTATCACCATCAAAGGGAATACATTTTTTTCTTGCATACTCTACATACAATGCATAGGAAGGGGAAGTGTTGAATTCCATCTCACACATTTGTATTTTACCTAGCTATATCTCACTATCTTAACGCTCATTGGCATGAGTGAAACCTAAAGAAATTATTTCACACACGCACACAAAGAAATATATGGAATCTAGAATATAGTGCATCGCTCAGTCATAAGTTCACTCTTGGGTGATCATCAAGGGGTCAATCCGACTTCACATATTGCATTTTTTATTCCAATTTGATGTGTTTGTGAGATTATACATGTAGTTAGGGTTTGTCTTGTTGATTACTGGTACCCTCGCGATCAAGGTACAAAAACAAGCGACTAATAGCGAACAAGTGTGAAATACTAGCGAAACAAAAGAAATCGAGTATGAGAATTTCTACATTCACTAGCACCTATAAGTGGTATGTGATATAAATTTTCCCAATTAAAAATCCTAAAGTTAAAGAAGTACTTTAGCATATTTGGTGAGGACTATGTGTGGCTCAATTAACTCCTATGTGATACCTAAGATTCAACACCTCAAGCTATGACCACATTATCGCAGTGTAACACCCCACAAAATTCCCACACTAAACCCAAGACAACATGAAAATAAAACTAAAAATTACTAAATAATTTTTAAAAAAACCAATTCCATTGTAACATATGAGCTTAATTCTCGGTTAACAAACATTGCTTTTAATTAACAATTAAATTATACTATTCAATTTCTAGTTTGTCTTAAACACCACTTTTACTTTAGTTATATTGTCCAAATTCCATTTAATAATTTATTATCCTATGGCTAAGTCTAAACTCACCCTCCTATTGATTAAACACAAAGAATTTAATTCCCTATTATAAATATTGCTTAGTTATTAAGGAGTCATTTGAATTGATTAATTACAAGGGTCATGGACTTTTATAAAAAGTCATCAACTAATCAAAAAATTTATAAAATAAATTTAACTTCTACACCACTTAAGTGGCCCCATTCAAAAATTTACCCATGCATTTAAATGATGATTTCACCTAACTCTCACCTAACTTTTGTAGGGAAGAATCTTGGCCATTGGATGGATTGAATTTGGGCCCTTAGATCTAGGATTCAAAAAATAACCCTAATCCTCTTTTAGGAAGCTTTTACTCTTTCATTTGACTTATTTTCTCATTTTGTTTTGCAAGTTTAAGGAAGGAGAAGAGAAGGAAGCCATGGAAGAAGATGGAGCTTAGGATGTATGTTCCCATTTTACTTTATTTTTTTTTTGTCTATACTATTTTAGTTCTATGAAGGATTTCCCAACATTTTTGGCTTGTAATTTCATTCTACCCTCTCCTAGGGTTTGATTGAAATTTCTATTTGTTACAAATCTATTCATTGTTATAGATCAAGTTTTTTTGTATTTACCCTATTTGGGAAAATGGGCATTTTCCCCCTTTAATAAATCTAATATTTTAAGTAGTCAATGCACTCATTTGTAGATATATATACAAAATTTATTGTGTTATTAGCTACCTGAAATCCCAAAATTTATTTATTTAATAGAATATATATCTAAACAATATATATAAGGGTATACCATTAAAAAAAGGGTCACAACATGCAAAAAAACCACGGACTACGTTTTCTAAGCCCTCGGCCGACTGGTAAGAAAAAACAATGTATTTAGTTTGGTGGGGGCTCGGTCCCCACCCACCATAGACATGGTTTAATAAAAGGGAGGGGTGGGGTGGTGGGTCAGCTGACCCACCCCCCATCCCATTAACAATGGGGTGGGGGTGGGTTGATGACACTTCCCTCCATTCCCAATATTCAAAACAATGCATAGGCCGTGTGGGCTATTCAACCTACAAAACAAAGTTTTTTTATATATTTTATTTTATAAAGTTTAGAATATTAAAACAATAATAATGGTACTTTATATATATATATATATATATATATATATATATATAATATTTAATCTATTTTAATGTTAATAGTAACATTAACAATTACGATTTCTTTAATCCAAAGTCAATAGTTTTAAAATTGTAACATATTAATATATATACAAAATAAATATATATATCTACATATAATTTAGAATTTTGCTATGATAGATATATAGGTTTTGTTGTGTATTTAGAAAGGGTCAAAAATTTGTAAGGTATGTAAAATACAAGACAAGAAGTTTTGTAACTTTCTTCCTATTCATTTAAAGTAAAATTGGGGAAAACTAATAAAAGATTTCATTCAACATACTATAACTAGTAAGGAGGATATTATTCTTCATTTTAAGAATTTTCATCAATTACTTTCTTTTGTCTACTTGATGCTCATTTAAATGTAAATATTCCATTTCCTTCACAAGATATAAGTGATAACCATTTTCAACAACAATAAATTTTAACAAGATTCTCAATGTTTGTAAAATGGAAAATATCACATTTTGGAGGAAATGAACAAATTTATCTTGAAAGAAATACATTTCCATTTCAACTCATTTCAAACTTGCTACTTCACCTAACAATTTAAAATTTGGTAGTTTACTATCACAAGACTAACACATTTTAAAATGCAAATTTCTCATTCAAACACTCTTATAAGAGTTTACAAATTATAGGGATTTCCAAGTAAAAATACAACTTTCTCTCAAGCACACAAATTTACAATCTTCCACTCAAAGTGGGAATAAATAAATGAACAAATCAAAACTTAAGGACTATAAAAAAGGCCAAAATGCAAGTCTTGATTTTCATGTCTTCTTCCAAATGTAGCTTCAATCATACACTCTTCAATTTTTAAACAACTCCGGATCACAATACATGGAAAGGGGAAATAAGCAACGCTCTCCGCCCAACCTTTAATCCAATAAGGGGAGAATCCATCCCCTTATTGGCCCCCAATCCCCAACCAAAGAACAATGAGGGATCTTGAGCAACATTTGACAAATTTTTACAAGAATGGCTTCCACAAACAAAATACAATGCACAAATAACACAACAAACAAGGCATACCAACAAATCCATCTAACAAGCAACAACTTCCCAACACATACAAAGGCTTGACTATAACAAGCCAACAAGGAGCTATGGAATATGGGCACCACCTCATTTTTCCTCCCAAGTGAAATAGGAGTTTCCCCAAAGCCTTCATGTGCACAACACAATAACAAAACATCCTTATCTCTCCCTTGTAAGTATGCAAAATTACTTTTTTATTCCTTTTCACTCCCCATAGGAGAAACTCTCAATCATAGTCCCTCCATAATGCATTTCTCACATCTCACTTTTCCCTCCCCAATGGTCCCATAAATCCATCTCCCACACCCAATCTTAAGGAAACTACCCCACCACACAAAAACAACCACATTCACAACACTCATACAACTTAACAAGAACAATATTTTCACATCAACAAGCATAATAAACAAAACAACAAAGGTGGAGAGCCTACCTCTCCATCAAGCTTCCAAGATACTTCACTCCACAAGCTTTTGACCCTCTCAAGCCAATCACACTCCGAAAGAAACTCCAAGAAGCTCCCAAATCAAAAAGTGGATAAGAAAAAAAAATGAAAATGTAACCCGAATCCATCAAAATCCATCAATAAATAAAATGGGATATGAGGATGATGAGGTGGATCCATGTAAGATGCCACTTCATCATTCCTTCATTCCAACACACAAGTCAAACACCATGCCCAAGATAATAAATGAGCATGTAAGAACTATGACAAACCCACATGACACTCAAACTTGCACACCAAGTCTTCCAAGGAAAAATTTATTGTGACAAGTAAGAAGGTGCAATTATTTTCACCCTTTTACACTCCAAAAAGGATAAATAAGTCAAAAATTAACTCCCCATACCATAGGTAGGGTTGTTGGGTAAATTTAAGAGGCATGAGACAAGCTTAGCTTGTCCCACAAGCCTCCAAAAGGCCTCCCAAGTCAAAATCCGAATTTTGAAGTTGGGAAAGGGGTACATGCACAAAATCCAACACAAAATCCAAACCACATCCACAAGATTTCAAGGACCATCTACCCTCATAACTATCCAATTGTCACATCCCAATTTTAGTTAACAAATTAAGTAGGATTAGCTTAATTAAGACATATTATTATTACTAATAAAGTGACTATAATTTCCAAAAATAAAAAACATAACACAAAATAAAAACACACACAAAAATTAAAATAAGATAACATTACCCCCATGGCCACACATGTGAGGTCACCCCATGGGAAACATTAAAACTAGGCATGCAACAACAACACAACATAACATTACACAAGTTGTCAAATTTTGGCCACATTTCTCAACACCGACATCCTTCCGTGGTTGGTCCCTATCCCCTTCGATGTATGTGATAAAATTTCCTGCAAGACAAACAAAATACCTCTCTAGCCTTACACCATATTAACAACATCAAGACAATATACATATAAAATTCAATAATCATCATCCGAAATTAGTAATTCTATCATTTAGCATGTCATTCAATTAATTCAATTTCAAAATCCATAAAATAATAATTTTACTCAAAACATCCAACATAGGTTATGCATCAAGAAATATGTCATGTTAGTATAAAATCAAAGTATTGTAAATCAACATCTCAGAATTATCTATCATCGTCATCTAGTGCATCATAATAAAAGATGTAAATCACAAAATGTCAATAGTCCAAATATTCGCATAGTCCATCATCTAATGATTAAAATATAATAATCAAATTTCTAAGTATCAATCCATTAGTAACAACATAAAAATTAAATAGTGTCGAAGAGGAGTGGGCACTACAATCTAGAGGAATTATATTTAATAAATAATCTTTGCTCCTGGCCAGGACCCATCTTGGGTTATACTCAACGTGCCCCGCTTAAGACACCCGCCTAAAGTGCCCCTCTCAGCCTCCCACCAATTGCCCTCACCAAGATCACATAAAATATACTTGAGCACACATATTCATATGGGTATATTAAATTCCCACACTCATTGGTTTAAATAAGTATTCATGGATAGGTTTTTCAACCGACATACCCGTTCATAAATTAACTACGTATAACAATAATGGGTTCATAACATTATTTTAATACCTCCTTTTAAAAAGGAGTTTGAGAAACCTTCCTTTATTCATCCCTATTTTAAAGGGACCTCCAAGTACATATCTCCCACCGTATCTACAAGGGTTCTTTTAGCATTTAATTCTTTAATTATTTTCTTTTCAAATTAGATAATTTTCAATCTTTGTAAAATAACTTTAGGACTTAATTTCATGTGTTTTTCTTGATTAAATAACATAATAATTAAGCAAAAGAAGGACAGGGAAGAAAGGGAATGGAGTGCAAAAGCAGGAATCAAGCCCTTCCTTTCACAAGTTGCTTCCCAGGCTAGAGGTAGGACTTCGAAAAACCCCTGAAACCCTCTCAGATGATACCGACACTAAAGATTGAGGAAGATCTGCTTCACAAGGTGTTAAAAGAGGAGGAAAATCTTACTCAACTTGGCCTCATTTGTAGGTTTAATAAATTTTGGCCTAAACTCTCTCAACTGCATGACTGGATTGCACAAAGATGGAGAGAAAAAGTACAAGGTAAGATTGAGCTTTATCCTTGTGCCAAAGCATATTTCATTGTTGTCTTTGAAACCCCTGAGGATAGGGATTTGATTTTCAAACAATATTGGGTTTGGGGTGAACACAAGCTCATGTTCAAGCCATGGTATCCATCTTTGATCCCTTAAAAGATTCTTTTGATACCTACCTTGTTTGGGTTTGTTTTCCAGACTCCCACTTCAGCTCTGGAATAGATCGTGTTTGCTTTCCATAGGTGATGCTCTTGGATCATGTGTAAAATTTGATGATAAGACCTCTATTCAGGTACATACTACTTATGCCCGAATCCTCAGTAGATCTTGATACCTCTCAAGATTTACCACAGAAATCAATCTGCAAATTGGAGATAGAATCTGGGCGCAGAAATTGGACTACAAAGGTCTTGCTTTCAGATGTTGACGTTGTTTTCAAATTGGTCATATTTCAGAGGATTGTGAATATTCCAAACAAAAGACCAAACCTGCATGGTGGAAGGATTCTCTTCCTGAACACCTAACAATCAATCCCCATACCGACCCGATTGTAGAACTCACGCAAGATGAGAAAACTTCTGAGAAGAAAGCTTCCTCTCCTCAGAATATGGATTCATCGATAGATTCGACACTCCTTGTTGCGAGCCACATCCCTATCAAGTCAATTGAAGTTGTTCTTCCAATCTCAGTGGAAGAAGGAAATGAGGAATGGAAGGTAGTGGATAGGAAAAAGAAGGGATCTAAACCCTTTGTTGTCTCAGACAAGGCATGAGTCTTGTCCTGTTGTGTGTTATCATCACTACATCTAGGCTTTTTGGCTCGCTGTTGCTACAGAGTAGTTGTTATTTAGTTGTTTGTTTGTTGGTTTTTGGCTGTGATCTTGGCAGATTCTTCTCTGTTGTTGGGCTTTGTCGTTATATCTTGATTTTGATCTCTTGTTGAATTACTAAATTTGTCAAATCTGGCGTTTGAGCGCTGCTGTACAAGGGTATAGTCCCTTTCAAAAAACTATTTAACCTTAATAAAAAAATAACATAATATTAATTTATTTTATTTTAATTAGAATTTTGATATTTTCTCAATGTGGAGAAATTTTCATATAATATTTCTCCCCACCGACTTCAAAGTGACTTTGTCTTTCTTTTTAGTTCTTTTATTTCTCTCGTTTAAACTTTTGAAAATTTAGATTAAAAATATATATATTTAATAAAGTGATTAAATACATGCAAAATGTAATGTGTCTTTATACTCAAAAGGTCTCTTTAGATTTTCTTTTAATTAATTTATACCTAGCTAGTTATCATCCATTAATTTGATGCTTTTGAAAGCGGAAAAAATAAATACACCTAGTAATTCTCAATTCATACTCAAATAATAATTTTCAATAATATTACCTGCTCACAATAGTCAAGATGAGTATGCGCGTCCATATTCCCCTCTTTTAATTTTAATTCTTAATTTTTTTCACTTTACCCTTTTTACAATAAATACACATATATATACATAATATTCATTAAATATATCTTTTATTTGTGTAGTATATCTCCTCTATATATAATTTGTTATTTATTTCCTTGGTATCAAACATGTTTTTGTTTTATTTTTATTTATTAATACTCTTTTTTATTTTTGACTTAACAAACATATAATCTAAAAACTTCTAGTTATTATTTTAAGGGAAGTTAAAATACTTCTAACTAATTTATTATCTTCTAAGGCATGTATATTGTTTGACAAAAACAAATAATCATTTTGTTATCTATGAATTAGAGGTTACCACATGTATGTATTAAAATTTGATTGTCATTACTTTAATTCTATTGGCTGGAGCCTTTATTCTGAAATGCCAATCATTAGAATGCATGCTTGATAACATTAACAAACATATATTCATGAAGTATTGAACTATGTATTTTTCAATGATATTTTTTTCATCGACCATCTTTTTCTATATTTGAAGAATCACTTGCATACAAAAGTTACTACCTTGTTTAGAATTTATAAAAATAAATTAAAACAATCTACTATAACCATTTCCATGATCTTTGTTTAATATTCCAAAATACCAATCATTACAATATATTGAAGATATATTCCAGGAAAGAAGGTATGCATGCAACAAATACCTCGAGAAGCCTTGAAAAATGTGCAAACAGATACCCATTCAAACAAGGTGACATAAAATCTTACATATCATTGCCGATGGCAAGATTCAACAATGCAAATAAGGTAGATATTTGCACATTTGGCTCAGATGCATCCAGAATTCCAACAAGAGGCGGAATTGCACCCAACATCATAAAGAGTAACTCGAGCATGAGTAACATCCTTTCGTAAGTCTTCTAATATCAATGGTAGCCTTTTCTCGAACACTCTCATTGCCAAATTGTAGGACTGTACAACGGCTTGGAGCTCATCAAGGCATTAATATTTCTAGGAATTAATAATATCTAATGCGGAATAATTCCTCGTAATCACAATAATAAGAAGTATGAATAGAATTACAAAAATGAAATATGCACAACACGAAGACAATATTTAACGTGGTTCACCCAATGTGGGCTACATCCACCAAGAACACTTGCTCATATTTTATTACAAGCCAATAGTCTTCTTCACAATTACAATAATCGATCTTGTTTGGAGTCGCGCTCAACAAACCCTCCCAAATTCACACTTGAATTCACACACACTATTCACCTTCACAAAACACACTCATATAAATCCTATCAGATGTCCATCTATTTATAAGTACATCAATAGGTAGCCAAGAGGTAGTTTTACAAAACAATGGGTACAAAACCATGGGCCCAAAATAGCCCATAATGGTTACTCCATTACCCATGGGTTAATAAACCACCCATGAAAATTTGTCGGGGGCTTCACTTCTAGCTTCATCGAGGGGGCTTCACCCCAAACCCCCTGACCCATTCACCAATGATGGGACCGCCATAAAAATATCCAAGTGTAACACATGGAAGGTGTACCAAACTCTAACATGAAAACAAGCTCCACAAACATAACAATCTCCCACTTGGAGACTGATTTCCACTGAGCAAGCTTCTCAACCCTTCACATCATCCGCGAAGGCCAACCAAAGCTGAACATAGCTTAGTTTATCCTCGTGACCACCTTGGTCATCATGTCTGCAGGATTCTGACTGGTATGAATCTTCTCCAACTTCAACTTATCTTCCTCCAAAGTTGTCCTGATGAAGTGATATCTCAATTGTATATGCTTCATCCTGGAGTGGAAAGCAGAGTTCTTAGCTAGGTGTATAGCACTCTAACTATCACTATGCAGCTTACATTCCTCCGCTTATGCCCCAACTCCTCAAGCAATTGTCAGAACCAAATCATCTCTTTACTTGCCTCTATGGCAGCAACATACTCAACCTCTCGTGGTGGTGACAAAGCCACCACCTTCGTAGTCATGAAATCTAGCTCACTGCTGTCCCACCTACAGTGTAAATATAACATGTCATGCTCCTCCTACTATCAACATCTCCAGCCATGTCTCGAATCTACATAACCACGTAAAGTGGTGTCTCGATCCATGTAGCACAAAATTGTCCCCATGGTCCCTCTCAAATACCAAAGGATCCACTTTACTTCGCCAATGCTCTTTACCTCGGATCACTCATAAATCTACTCACAGCTCCCACCGCATGGGCAATATCAGTGCCTAGTGCACACCATAAAGATACATCAAACCGCCAACACCTGATGAGTAAGGTACCTGACATCTGGTTTCTTTCTGCTCGTCTTTGGGACACTGCTCCTTTGATAACTTAAAATGGCCTCGCCAAAGGAGTCCCAACCGGTTTAGCATCCCGCATGTTAAACCTATCCAATACCTTCTTAATGTACTCTTCCGAGATAAAGTCAACTGCTGCATTCCTTCCTATCCCGAGTTATCCTCATACCAAGGATTTGTCTCTGGCTACCCCCAAATCCTTCATATCAAAGGATTCACTTAGTGTTTCTTGAGTACTTTTATTTCCGCATGTTTTTACCTCGCAACCAACATGTCATCAACATACAAACATAGGATAATATAACTTCCATCCTCAAATTTATTTCAGTATACACGCAATGGTCGTAATGACATCTAATATAACCTCGCTCCATCATGAAGCTATCAAACTTCTTATACCATTGATGTGGAGCTTTTTTTTGTGCCATACAAGCTCTTCTTTCGCCTTTGCACACCATCTCCTCTTTACCTTTGACTTCATATCCTTTTTGGTCGCTGCATATATAGCTCCTCCTCCAAATCACCATGGAGAAATGCAATCTTTACATCTAATCTATTCTAAGTGCAAGTCTTCTCGCCACTATTCCAAGAACAGTTCTGATAGAAGTCATTTTTACTACAGGAGAAAAAATCTCATCAAAATCTATACCTTGTTTTTGTGCAAACCCCTTGACCACCAACCAGGCCTTATATCTTTTCTTTCCTCCCTTCTTCTTTAACTCATACACCCACTTGTTCTCGCAATGCTCTTTTGCCTTCCGTAGCTTCACCAAATCCCAAGTCTAGTTCTCCATGAGAGACTTATGCTCCTCATCCATGGCTTGCTCCCACTTCTTACTGGCATCTACCTGCATTGCTTCATCAAAGCTCTCTAGCTCTCCACTATCAAAGTGAGTAATAAATAATAAAGAGAAGGAGAAAAATGTTCGTGTTCTTTTCTTACCCTAAGACCTCCTCACCGTAGGAGTTTGGGGTTCCCTGCTGAGTAGGTTCCTAAACCGATTCATGGGTCACGTCCCATCCGAAGATCCTCTACCACTGCATATTCTTTCTTGGATTCTTCCCTGTTTTCCTACAACTATTGCTTATACATGACTTTCTCATTAAAGACCACATCCCTAGATCGAATGATTTTCTTGTCCTTAATACTCCAACATTTAAATCCAAATTCATCACCACCATAACCAATAAAAGTGCATTTTTCTGATTTAGCCTCTAGCTTGGTCCTATCATCCTTGTCAATATGAACAAACACCTCACATCCAAAGACTCTAAGAAATGAGTAATCAACTTTCTTACATACACTCAAGCCTCCTCTGTATGCCTCCATCCAAGGCACTTGAGGGTCCTCTCTGCTTATCAAGTACACAACAGTGCTCACCGCTCTCGCCCAAAAATAAAGAGGCAGTCCCGCATGTATCCTCATGCTCCTAAAGCATGTTCCATTATTGTTGCTTCATCCTTTCGACACCCCATTCTATTCGTGGGGTTCCGAACCATCTTTTGCCTCATGGATTCCATTCTTAGAACAATAATCATCAAATTCATTATTGCAATACTCCCCTCCATTATCTGACCTGAGACATTTTAACTTAAGACCTATTTCATTCTCTACCAAGGCTTTCCATTTAACAAAAGTATCAAATACATCAGATTTGTTTCTAATACAATAAACCCAAACTTTCCTTGTTACATCATCAATAAAAGTAACATAATAACTTGAGCCCCCAAGAGATGATACCTGAGCCGCCCCCACACATCAGAATGTACCAGCTCTAACTTACTCTCTTTCTTCATAGGTCCAACCTTGAGAAACCTTACTCGCTTTTGTTTCCCATATATGCAGTTCTCACATAAATCCAAACCTGTTTCTGTATATCTAGGAAAATTCTTCTTTATGATGTCCATGCCCTTATGGCTCATATGACCGAGCCTATAGTGCCATAATGTTGTATCTGCATCTAAAGCCACAAGATTACAATCATTAGTACTATCAATGGTTAAATACAAGGTTCCAACCTTCTTACCTCTTGCCACCACAAGAGCACCCTTGGTAACCTTCCAAGAGTCAGCTGTAAATATCACAGTACAACCATCACTTCCCAATTGCCCCGCCGATATCAAATTTCTCCTTAATGTAGGCACATGTCTGACATCCTTCAATAGCCATGTATTCCCATTCTGCATCTTAACCTAAAATAACCTTTTCCAACTATACTGCAAGGCTCATCATCACAAGAAAACATGCCCAAAATCCCCTGAACATAATCAACAAAATAATGCCTATGTGGAGTAGCATGAAAAGAAGCCCCTGAATCTAAAACCCAAGATTCAATAATATTATGCAAAGAAAGAATCAAAGCATCCTGGCATACATTACCCGATGCCACATTTGCCTCCTTGTTTTCTTCCCGTTGTTTCTTCTTGTCCCGAAGCTCCCAACAAATTCTTCGCATGCCTGACTTTCCACAGTGCCAACATACTATCTTGCTTTTGGATTTTGACCTTGCCCGATCCTTTGATTTTCCACGGTTTCCTCTATTCTTCTGTCTCCTCTAGTTTCCACTCACAAAGCATTCCTCAAGTAGAAGATTCACCGAGCTTTTTCTTCACATTTCTCTCGCTTAGAATCACCCCTACAACATCCTCAAACTTCAACTTTGAGTTAGCAGGAACCGAGTTGCTTACCACCATTACTGTGCTATTCCAACTCTCGTAAAGAGCACAAAACTAATAAAGCCCTAACTTCTTCATCAAATTCTATCAGAATCAAGCTAGCATATTTACAACCATATTAAAATCATTTAGATGATCTCTGCATCGAACCATTCTCGACATCTTCATATTAAACAAATTTTTCATTAAAAATATCTTATTAGAGGCAGAGGGTTTTTCATACAACTTCCTAATTCATCCATTAGATTTTTTTGTAGTCTTTTCCTTTGAAACATTAAATAATACCGAAGATGCAAGACACAACTGGATCATTCCAAGTGCCTTCCGATCCAACAAATCCCATTCCGCATCTGTCATACTCGAGGGTTTGTTCACCTTCTCAAACAACGGAGTATAAAGATCCTTCTGATAAAGGTAATCTTCCATCTGCATCTTCCAAAGACTGAAATTTTGCCCGTTGAATTTATCAACCCTAGATCTTCCATCATCTTCCATAGCTCCCACTCAAGCTAAAAACTTTCCCTGCGATTCAACACTTCAGCAAACCAAACCAGGCTCTGATACCAATTGTTAGGAATTAATAATATCTAATGTGGAATAATTCCTCATAATCGCAATAATAAGAAGTATGAATAGAATTACAGAAATGAAATATGCACAACATGAAGACAATATTTAACGTGGTTCACCCAATGTGGGCTACATCCACCAAGAACACTTGCTCAGATTTTATTACAAGCCAACAATCTTCACAATTACAATAATCGATCTTGTTTGAGTGCGCTCAACAAACCCTCCCGAATTCACACTTGAATTCACACACACTATTCACCTTCACAAAAACACTCATATAAATCCTATCAGTATGTCCATCTATTTATAAGTACATCAATAGGTAGCCAAAGAGGCAGTTTTACAAAACAATGGGTACCAAAAAACCATGGGCCCAAAAATAGCCCATAACGGTTACTCATTACCCATGGGTTAATAAACCACCCATGAAAATTTGTTTCGGGGCTTCGCCCCAGCCCCCATCTGGGGCTTCACCCTCCAAACCCCTTGACCCGCTCACCGGTGAGCGGGACCACCGTAAAAATATCCGAGTGTAACACATGGAAGGTGTACCAAACTCTAACATGAAACTGCATGGGGTTGATAATGTGGATATTTTTAAGGGTATTAGCTTGAAACTTTTGGCAATTAAACAACTTCAAGGAGCATGAATATTTAGTTGGTAAAGTAGTTTTGGTGTAAATTCTTAATCCTACGCATGGATGAGGTAAGGATGTTTCGAGGCATGAGAGAGAGACATCTATTACTCGCTCAAAGGATAAACAAAATCTATGGGAAAGATGGATATATACCCGTTGAATTAGTGGAGAGACGTGTTCCTTTATATAAAGGGATTGCATTTTGCACCATTGTTCAATGTTGTGTTGTATCGGCAGTTCAAAATGGTATTAATCTTATCCCATATGAATACATTGTTTGTAGGCAAGGCATAGCAGAACTAGACGCCAGGTTTGGACTTCCATCTGATACTCCCAAAAGAAGTATGCTGGTAGTGTCTGAATTCATTGGCTGTTCACCCTCTTTAAGTGGGGCTATTCATGTAAATCCATGGAATATTGAGGCTTTATCGTGGTTATGAATAATGTTATTACAATGTCGACATCGAGAAGCAAATGAGACATGAAAAGCATTTTAGATATGTTAGCACCCATGATGTAGCATTTTGGGCTTAGAGTTGTATAGGAGACTTGCAAAGAACCTGCAACGAGAACTAAAAAAAAGATGCTATGGACTAGGATTTGGATTGGGATTCAGAGTGGTTAGTCTTGATCATAATTTTCGTTTTTCAACTAAGCATATTGTTTGGGCTTACACAAAAAGATTAGTAGGCGAGCAATTCTTCTTAATTATGATGGTACAATGATGCCTCAAACATCAATTAACAAGACTCCAAGCCCAGAAGTTTTGACACTCTTAAATACTCTTTGCAACGATCCTAAGAATGTGGTCTTTATTGTAAGTGGTCGGGGACGAAAACCTTTGAATGAATGGTTCTCACCATGCATAAAGCTTGGTATTCCTGCAGAGCATGGGTATTTCTTTAGGTAAGACAACTACAAATTCATGCCTTTCTTGAATATTCAAAGTATAGCATGATGGTTTTACTTTGCCTCTTAAGAGCTTTCTGCAAGCAATTCAAATTGAGCTTATTTAGCACATTCAATCTCTATTTTGTTAATTTCTGTTTCAATTCAATTATACCTGTTTTAGAGCAGGTGGTAGATGGAGGAAGATTGGGAAACTTGTGTGTCGGTCATGGATTTTGGTTGCACATCAGTTGTGAACCATAACATTGCCATTGCTTGAACTGTTTGGCATTGTTACTTAGCTGGAAGAGGTATTTGTAGCTGCTCAAATTCAAGGCCAATACAATGAGACAATATAAAACATTGAATTTGATTATAAATTGTAGTCCAAGCAAACATTTTTCTTAGCCGCAGGGTACATGCCAAATCTCCCCATCAACAATAAGCAAGCTTCTTCTGAAGCATACCCAACTACATTTCCCCCAATGCATTTTTCCCAAGCATGACCAAATATGAGTCTGATCAGATTCTTTGATCTCCAAGATACCTGCTAACTCAGAATATATAAGACATAAATAGCAGAATCTGTATAAACTGGTATTTCAATCTAAACAGAAAAATCAATGGGTATGATCATATCGATTGAAGTCTCTCTATGTTGATATTTTGAGAACAGATGACATCATCTGTTTTTCGAAACATACATTGTCACTGATCTCAAGGTTTAAGCTTCTCCAATCTAAGATTTTTGCTTGAACCAGAGTCTAACTCGCAAGAACAAAATGACATGTGGCTTTTACCCAACACGGCAAAAACACATTACGCCTTCAAACAATCTAAGGATCTAAGCCTGAAATCACTCATTGATTTCAGCATAAGCAAAGCTCGGCCTCATCGTTCAATATGCAAGCATCTCTATGCTCAAAAACACTTTAGTCCTAGATTGAATCTAATGAATCTAGCCTTTCTGGTATTGTTGAAGATGTATTCCATAATTCCCAAATGGCTATATATACATTGCGTGTATCAATGGATCATGTACTTGTCATCGCCGCCCATTTTTCAAGACAGTAGGTTTGTCTCCCATTTCTTATCCCATACTGATACATGGGAGAATTCAAATATAAGGAATAGAAATTAAAAAAACAGTAATCTAGGATATGTGAATGAATATTATAAAACAAAATTTATAAAGAAAACTATAAAACCAACCGCCACCTCAAAAGTTAACGTGGTAAAGAAATGGTTTGTCACAATTATAATTTTTATTCATGTATCCAATCCGGTTAGGGATGTGGTTTGTTTTTAAATTTTTTTTTATTAGTATCAAGTAGCTACATCTGAATTACAAATATAAAAGGGATAAGAATATCTTTATGTACAATAAGGTTTGGTTAGTGAGATAAACAGTTTTTAAAGAGAAAAGACATGGTGTATTTTTAGCACAATAATTTTCCATTTATCTTAATTCTAAAATGGAATAAAATAGAAATAAATAAAATAAATGATTTTAATAATATTTATGGGATAAAGAATTAAGTTTTTAAAATTATATTTTTATGGGTTAGGTCAGTCGTTGTTGTTATTATTATTATTATTATTATTATTAGTTCGCCAAGGCATGATAATATACCTTTCACCTCATTGTATTAATCATGTTATTATGACTCAATAATATGCAAGAATTTATTTGTCAATGTCAAGATTGATAAAGTATAAATTTTTAATTGATATAAATACATAAATATTTTTATTTATAAATTTATTTTTTTGCTATTTTGATAGGTGGAAAATATTGATTTGACTAATTTTTACCCTTATTAAAATACATGACTTTTCTTAAAAAAATTAAAAAGTCATTAATGGCCAAGTGGCATAGCATTTATTAATGTCTCAATCTATCAATTCATCTAGCTTCCAGAATTTCCAAGCTTTTAAATATGACATGACAACATTAAATAAAGCAAATGCGTTGATATTGGAAAGCCTTCATTAAAATTCTAAATCTTTGGTTTTGGCACATTAAAATTATCTCCTTCCTGGCTTTTACATTGGAATTAATTGGGTAGTATTGTTTTGATTTGGACGATTGTGTTGGTGTGAATGAAGTAACTAAGCTCTGACATATATCAATGTTGGTCTGAGACTGGGTAAGTGTAACAAGTCAGGACAAAAATGGGTCATAAGTGGATGTCATATTGCAAAAACAACTAAATCTCAACTTGTAGGGATTATTAGCAATACGCGCACTCAAAATTAGAAAAAAATTTATAAAAATATGAATCGTAACATCCGGAGTGTAGTTTCTAAACTACTAATTTTTTAAAAAATAGTCAAGTTTAGCTTTATTAAATACTCAAAATTATATGAATTAGTTTTTTTTTTTTAAAAGCCTATAAGATTGTAGTTGTTTTTGCCCACAATTTGGATGAACAAATCTTGTTTTTTTCCTTTGGTGAAAAGTTAGATGTCATTGTTCTATCAAAGCAATCAAAGACATAATATCCTTCAATAGCTCAATAACACCAATTTTGGGCATTTTCTACTAGATCACCGCGTAAGGACAAAGATAAATCTAATGCAATAAGAGAAGTTGTTATTCAATTTTGGCATGATAACCCTAGAGTTTCACCTAATATAAGAGATGGTGTAAACCGAGAGTTGGTTCTACTAATTGTGAACCACATCCAAAACATTTCTTAGATATGACTCAAACTCATTTTTTTCATAAGTTTGAACAAGAACATCTAGAAATTAAAATTAGTCAATATCAACCACGCCGCACACACATTGTTCAGAGGCAAAATGTTGAATTTCATGGTGCCTTATGCTTAATTTTTACGTATTCATTCTAATTTTCATTCCAAACTATGTTATCGAAATGTGGTGTTCAAGTTCCACCAATATCTTCCAGGATTTCATTCCTACAATATTTTGTGAAAGAGAAGTTGGATAATTTTGTTATAATCAGGATTGTTTAGATGGAAGTGTGGTACATGTGGTGGATTACCTAAATTGGAAAGTTGCACCCATGAGCAAATCAAGGTGCAATAGGACATAATTTAGTTGAATTTGATAAATATAAATTAGTACCATACCATTTGAAATATGGAACAGTAGTCTAAAACAGCAGTGAGCTAGTTACAAAACATATGCATGTTTTTCAATTTATGAGAAAATTTAAGGATGAAATTGTTTATGAGTATACTAGGCATACACACAGAGCTTCGATGGTTGGATGAACCGCTCAATATATGCAAGAACACATTTCCTATCGCTACTATTGTTTCGGTGGTTGATTTTGCATAGAATTACACATCGCAACCACAAATGGAGGTTCAATCACAATATTCAAACTCAAGACAAATTACCATTTTTGTGCATATAGCATTTATACACTCTCCTAAAAGTACAGAGAATGATCAATTTTTAAAGAGATTACAAATTTTATATCGTTGATGATCATACCCATTCTATTGAATTTGTGTAAGGGTGTTTCAGTTATTTTATGGAAACTTGTCTCGATAGGGACATCCGCTTCAAACAACATTATATATGGCCGTGATAAATGCACGTTTCAGCTTTAATAATGCACAAATGTTTTATCGATGAGAAGGATGCACGCCAAGATGGATGTGTAACATATTTGGAGTTTCACCGGGTTGGACATGGAAAAGGAGAACATGACGGTGCAGGGGCATGTGTGAAAAGAGCTCTGCAAGAGAAGAGTGAAGTAAAAAGATGGTGCTAAATTAAAAGATGAAAAGAGCATAGTGGAATGATGTATTAACAACATGGTGTGGGGTTCTCAAGAAAATTTCACAGCTCATGTAATTTTTGGTTGATAGAGGAACAACATATTGATAACTATGAGGATTGTATGACACTCACGGTGGTCCAGGTAATATGCACTCATTTTGTAGCTCGGGACAGTTACTTTGTGGGCCACATGGAAAAGAAATTTGGCATGTTTTTGTGCATCTTGTATCAAATTTTTCACCGTTGAGTGTGATTCACAAGAATGGGTGAATGGATGGATTTGTAGGCCTCTAACTTCACTTCCGTTATCAACCTCCACAGCATTATGATTTGTTTCTCAGATGAAGTTGTAACATCCAAGGACTTTGACAAATATTTGATTTTGTGTGACTAGGTAAATGGTTATTTACAATTTTCAGTATTGAGTTATGTCCATTGAAATTAATATGTAATTTAAATTTAAGTTGAAACCTTTATTTTTGTAGGACATGTGTTTGCATATTATGCGACATAAGACAATGAAGAAGGAACAAACTATTTCTTATGTCATTGATCGAGGAAAGAAAGAAGTGACTTCTCCTATTATAGATGGTGAAGATATGAGTACCCTATAATGTCAATGGTAGTTACGGAACTTGGCTTTGACAATATCCATTAAAAACTCCTTTGTTTGGGTGTTCGATCAAGACTTTGAGACATGCAAGAAAATACTCTTATATTTGCATCTAGTTCTAGCGAAAAATATTCAGCTCTATATATATCGAGGAAGGCCTAATAACAATATTCTTTCGATGGTTTGAGAGTCAAATCATGAAGCAATCATGTCCCCTATTCGTAGTAGATCCGATCCTCGATGGTTCATTGGAATGAATTTACATGCTCACGCCTAGTATATATAATTTCTTTCAAGTGTTTAAACTTGTAAACTAGATAATTCAAGTTCATATATTTTATTGAATTTGTGTGTTTTGTATATATCTAATATACGTGGTTTTGATTCAACTTAAATTTCTTTGACTAGTTAACTTTTATGCAAGTTAGTGGTGCTAGAAAAGTTTGGACACTTTCACATCCCGATGGTGAACATGGAAAGAATTTACCTGAGCTCGTCTGGGTATATATAATTTTATTTGAATTGTTTAAATTTGTTATTTCTAGATTCAATTTTTTTTTAATTTACGTATCTTGTATATATAGTATGGTTTTGATTTGAAACTTAAATTTCTTGTACTAACATTTTTATGCAGTTAGTGGTGCGTAGAAAATCTTCCATGTTCACGTGGTTAGAATTGTTAGTAGATAATTTTATATTCTCTAAACTAAGAGAAGCTTTCATTGTTTTACAAGAAAGGAGAAGTAATTAACAATTAGTTATGTACTGTGGAGCACGGGGTTCACCTAGTAAAAGTATGGTATAGACGTGCGTTCGGAGGGTATTAAAGAACACCCTTGATTTTAATTTTTACCTCTACTTATTTAGTTGATAATACCCCTCCCGTTATATTATTAAAATGAAAATACCCCCTATTTTTTCCATGTACCTCACTTACCCATTTTTCCATTACAATTTTATTTACCCCTTTTTATCTCTACCCGTATATGTCAAATAGAATATATATCATGTTTCTCACTCACATATTAGTTTTATAATACATCTTTTTATAGAAAGTGGGTTTGAAGACATTCAAAACCTATTACCAATTACCTTAATGTTATTCTTTAATAATTTATCATTTTTCAAGTAATTAAGATGGTGAAACAATATTATTTAAGATGAAAATAATACTCAATCTTAGTTACTAAAAAATCGGATGTTCCTCAGATCTCAATATTTCCTAATTAATAATCTTCTAATTGATATTTTCTTAGTCAATAAGAGACTATAATTTAATTTTATGACCACACTTCTCTTGCACTTTTTGAGTCTTTCAAATAGACCACAAGAAATGAATTGGGAAGATTATCAAGTATAATTTCTTAGATAAGTCTATTTTTATATTAGCACTTATCAAGTATTAGTCATGGACTCTTTATTATTATATGTCTATATAAATACCCAATTTTTAAAAATAAAATAATAATTTCAATGGATGTAAACTCATTTACACAAAGCATTGAATTTAATTTTATACATGAAATTAGAATGAATGAAGATAATGATAATGAATTCAAAGTCATTGTTGAATTCATCATAAAAGAAATCCTCAAATGAGATATATTACATGCAACACAACTAACTAAATTGAAATATGGCTTAGCAAAAGTAAGGGAGCAATTAAAATAAATCAAGTTCCGTGAAGAATTTATCCATTGCCATAAACAAAATGAACTAGTTCATATCATGACAATTTGACGTAACATGCCCAAAAAAGGAATCTTGAGATTCCAAAAAATAAGCTTAACGTTCTTTTCATTACTTCAAAATATTTATAAATTCATACAATTAGATAAATAAATGTTTTCTCAATAAGTGGATCAATATTAGTTCACAAAAACTATCACTATTGAGTTTGAATTTACATCTATTGCCTCTTAGAATTATTTTACAATGGAATCTTTATTTGGAATGTATGTGTTCTTAATGATTAATGGTTCATTAGAGACAATCTCTTAGCAACATGAATGGACTCTTATTGTCTTTTGGAATATTGTTAACGTTGAGAAAGTCTTTATTGGAAATAGTAGTTAGTGAGCCTCCCACTAGCACTCATAGTCTTGAGATGATGATGGTCACCAATAGAGTTTCCTCTGCAATTAAAACATCTTCCCAACTTTGGTTGCAGAACCTTTAATAAGTTTTGAATCTTGTGAATCCATGTAGCTGTATTATTTTGAGCCTGTGTTGAATTCAAAATTGCATATATGTAAACAATCGCACATGGGAAATTGTATTTATTAAAAAAAGATAGTAAATTTAAACATACATCAAGAGAAACTTTTAGTGTTCAACATTATTCAGGTGTTTTTGCAACAACAAATAGGGGTCCAAACAGATCACCCTTCGATGGGCAAGTGAACGAACATAACATCGGATGCAACAGTTTAGGAATGGTACATGGAAATCCCAACATTGAGGAAGAAATGGTGGCCATACTTCAGATTGCATTGGATTGTGCCCTTGAGGAAATAGATGAAAGGCCTACTACACAGTTGTACTATACAGGTAAAACATGAGGTTTATAATTGCTTCATATGCCATAAAATTATTATACAACTATACTATACAGGTAGGGGGATCACTACACAACTGCATATATAGGTACTATCGCTGCATATACATCTACATATACAGGTATACAACTGCATATACAGGTATTGTCGCTGCATACACCGCTGTATATACAAGTACACAACTACATATATAGGGGGATCTAAGGAGCTTAGTATAAAGACACCAATGCTATATAGATAAGATGTTACAATTTCCCACTAAATTGTTATATCTAATAGAATTTTACTTTCAAGGGTCGAGTTATAAAAACCTTATTTGAAATAGGTTATCACAAACTTAACACATAAAAGTATTCAAGGTATGTTCAAACATGAATACGTGGAAAAATGATGCTTCTTTGTTAACACAGTTCACCCAAATAGAACTGAGGCTTACTATCCATGGAGACAACAATCAATTTAGGAAGCATAACAAGATCATGTAACGGCTTATCAAATGTAACTGAGTTATTATAGGTCTCGATACATAATCGATTGCATTCTCCTCCTCTCAAATCAAGTTTAGAACAAGTATGAATTATTCAAACACTCTTTGGATGTCAGTGTCACACATTTGGACAACTCAAGAAGAGATACTTCAAAGCAATGTTCTTTTCATATATAATTCAGGTAATTTGATAGAAGTACATAATGACTACATCCAACTGAGTCTAATGAAACAATCATCATGTTTTTGGAAACATCTGAAATTACACAAGATCTCAAAAAGAATAACACTGAAACACAATATTCAACAATACATCATGTTGCAACAGAAATCTGAAAACACAAAGTTTAGGAGACTTATTCCATCTCTTTTCCATGTTCAAAGACTCATACAAAACCATGATGAATAAGGCCGTCTATAACATGATCAAGTCACCTTCAAGCTGAAAATAACAACATAGTACAACAAGCTGAGGGAAGATTGTATATAACAAATTCCACTTCCTTTCCAATATGAAACCCAAAAACTTGATAGATTACGTATGCACCGAGCTTACTTACTGTACTTACGTTGCTTAATAGCTACAACATTGCATAGATGTTTCCCACAAAAGTGTACTATCTTAATCATGCCTGCCAACCACAGAAAACAACTATTTTTATTCTTCAAAGCAATGGAAAATATACAAAGATTGCAATGATTATTGGAATACCTAGTGATTTCTTACTTACTTTTAGAAAAGAAGACATGCAAGAGTACGAATAAAATTTATATTGAAAATTTTAATGAAGTATTGCCTCAAAATACCGTAAAAAGTTAAGCCTCCAACATGCCCGGAAAAGGAAGAAAACAAATCGGCAAAAGGATAAACCCACTACAGCTTATTCCACAAGATTAGCAAAAATCACCATACACTAGAAATTGCAATTAAAAACTAAAGAGCTTGATTGAGGCAGAAAAGCTTACTCACCGTTGAACCCCAAAAGCCTGAACAACTTCTTATCAATTGGAATCTTTGAACTAAGGAACAACATGATGAAATATAGTTCTAGCACCAAATGTTTAGAAACTAGGGCAAAACAACAATACAATTGGAACACAATCACTTGCAAGGCTGGATAATCACAATAATAAGAGGATATATGGTAGCTCTTGACATGAATACATTGTTACTGTGCTGCCAACTTACAGTTCTGAAATGAATACAAGATTTGATACCTTTGATTAAAAAAACTTCTAGATGGCCTTGAAATGCTTACGGTGATATCTCGAAGTGAAATATGCTCACCTATGAACTTTGAATCATTTCAGTGCCTGATTTGAAAAGAAGAAAGAAAATGCCAAAGCATATCTATGAGGAATGGAAAGCTTCAAATCTCCGACATCAAATAAGGCTTTTAAAGACACATGTAGCTTAATGATGTTTCATGGACATCTCATTTGAAATAATGTGTATAATGCCTGTACATAAGGCTAACCAATTTTGTGTAATTGTGTAGGAGTTGAAAAGAAAAAAAAAGAAATTGCCTCTCAATTTTGTGAATAAGCCTTCACAAATTGTATCCTCAAGGTTCATATAGCATTTCTCGTGATGACAAATTTGAGATTCTCCCGTTGTTCATCCTCATTGATTGGTTTATCAAGTCATATAAAATGCATGCACTAATTGATGCGCATCCTTACAAAATTTCTATTATTCTTTAGAAATACATGATTACATTCATTTATAGAAATAGATGATTACATTCATCTAGAAATAAAGACCATACAATCATCTATTTAAATTGGTCCCAATTCATGTGTTCAGAGGGCTTGTGTTTTTTAGCGGAATTGGTTCAAGACTTTAGAGGAACCTAGAGAGAAATAGTTGGATCATGTAGATTTCATTACGGCCTACAAGATCCTCTACTACATTTTCCAATAAGCACAATTGGCATCTTTAATTATATTTGAAACAGTTTATGTTTACTATTTTGCATGTACTTAAAATAATAACGAATATTCTTGGGCATTATGTTAGATACGCATTTCCTGAATTCTATGAGAAAGTTAGATCCTATCAATGTCATCAAATGACCAAATTCAATAGGATCATAAGTGACACTGGTCATTCATAAACACCTTTAGATCTTAAGTATTTAGTTACAGGGCATACATTTCTCATGAAATTCATATGTTCTATTTTTTAATTATCGGGTCTTCACACAAATTATGAACAATGGTTTGTATATAGGGATATTTTCAATTAATTGGGAGGGTGATGCTTTAAGACTACTGACACAGGCCCAATAAAATTAGGATCTAATAGTCAACACACTGTCCCTGTGATGTATGTTTGCAGTAGTTGAATGGTTTATCATGTATCTCTTGGAAAATTGGAGTTCTCATTTAGAACTTTTTGGGACTTTGATTCGATGAATTGAATAATTACTTTCCGTAGAAAATATCATCCCAAGGAACTCGATAGCACTTTTGAAATTGAACTTAATGATTTTAGTACCTTTAATGGCTGTATTATATAGGTCTTGGAAAAAACAAAACATGGCACCTAGTCTATCAAATGAAAAGGGATATTTCCATGGAACTTGGAAATGAAGATTGATGTAAAATTTTGTGGCTTTCTTCAAGAACAATCTGCACCATCGTGAGGATAGATAAGGATATCATATCAAATCGATGATGTTGAATTCAATAGGTTCCTCATTAGAGTGATAACCATGAAGTTATTTATTCCAACCATGCCATTAGCTTGAGAAACAAAGAAGTGTTTTCCCACAGGTTTGATTGAAAAATGGGGAAAAATTTTCATGGTGCAATGGGATTTTCTATGATGTGCCATCGATTGGAGTTGGTATAAACATAGTACTAGAGTTGCTTAAGATTTTACAACAAGATAGAATCTTGGGCTAGTGCAAGAGACACCCCATCTAGAAGTGCAAATAGTTTAAGGATCGTGGATACATAATATGCAAGAGACACCCGCTTAGAACTTTGAATGTGCTTGTTTGTGGGTTGATTGAATATGTGTTGGTGCCAACTAGGGAAGTAGGAATGTTTCAAATCTCTCGAGATCATCATAAGGTTTGGTGAATGTCTCGCATGCTCTAAAGGTTGTATCTACATGTCTATTCTATGTCATTTAGGCCTATAGAGACCTTAAAAAAAGGTAAGTGTTGAAGGGTTAGTACAAATTGTGTTGATGCTACAGTGATCTTCCAGTGGATACAGAGATGGGTTATATTTGTGTTATAACACTTATAATAGCATGATTGGACCATTGACTATGTTCTGAGATGGTGAATAGTGTATTGAGGTCATCTAAATCTATGTAAGTACAAGAAGAGACTATGAGGTTTGTGTGCAAGATAAGATCATCATTCTGAGATCATATGTTCATATCAATAGATCTATTGCTTAGTGTTCTGTCAAAGAAATGTTTAATGAACCCCTTAAGGTACTCAATAACTCTTATAACCATCAAAGTCTAACTATAGGCATTGACACAATATTAACTTATTAACTTATCAATTTGCACTGTAGGTCTTCGTAATGTGACTTTCCACTCAATTTCAAGCATTGAAATTTATTAGAAATCATCCTACTAGTTGTCTAAAGGAGAATTAAAATGAATTAGGCAAGAATAATCCCCTAGTCTTCAGGTTTTGTTGACAGTTGTATGGGAAGATTGCAACGTTTAGTCTGGGACAAGAATTAAGGAAGGAAGTAAGCATTCAAGTAAGGACAATATTAAGGCCTTATAAGTAACATAGAAGTATGAAAATTGAACTAACCATCTCAAGATTTCCTCTCACTGCTTCAAGAAAATTTGGAAGCTTTACCTATTATCTAACTCTCACTGCTCATGACAGTTGTTGGTAAAGGTCAACTAAGAGAGGGAGTTGGAGAGAGAGAGGATTTTGGAGTTAGCCCACTTCCAAAGTGAATCAACCTGAAAATACTATCAAGCTCTACAATTGTGGGAAAGGTGAATTGCTCATGTATGATTTTTCAGAATTGTGCACAAGTTTAAGACTTAAGTGCATGGGTATTCATGTAATGGTTGTATGTATTTGGGAAAATCTATAGTTCAAAGAGAGCGAGTATCAATCATTGTTTCTTATACTATCCAAAAGAGGGTTATAAAGACTAAATTTATGAATTCTTGAAACTCCAAAAGTTCTTCCTAAGGTCAATTTCTTGATTACAAATTTTGAGTGGTGTCTTGAATCGTGCTTTAGAAACCTATAGTGGTTGAAAGGTGATAAAATCGTTGTTGTGTCGTGTATCATAAGGTGAGTGAATTTTTGTGGAACCCCACCAATTTGAATTTGAGCCAACAAGAGCCTAGGGTTTTGTCTTCATCTACGCTTCAAAGGCAGTGTGGTATGATCGTGTTTATATTGTAATATTAAGGAGGCTCATTATTAAGATTTATAATTTTGGAAGGTCAAGGATGTCTGGATAGAACCTTAGAAACTAACAAAGAGGCTTCAAAACATTTTGGATCCCAAGATTTTTGTCATTTTTCTCCTTTCGGGCAGGTCTGAGACTGTGAAACCCTGAGTTAGGGCATCAAGGAGAAAACTGGATATTGCACTCAAATTAACCGGTGAAAAATCACAAAAATTGGAGAGAATAAAGATTGGAATGTGCTTTATTTGTTTTTGAAATTTTTAGATCATTTTAAGACCGTACAGTATGGTATTTTGCTGATAGAGTTGTTCTAGACTGTGTTGACAGGGTAACAAAAGGACTGTTAAGAAATTGGAAGGTCAATTGGTGGAATTGGAACCTGAAATCTTTAGAGATTGTCCAAGAACCTATTGGAGACTAGAATCAAGCCTTCTATGACTAAAATTCATCTTGAAATCAGAAGTATGAAGTGCATAGCAGTGGTAAGCCTACTAGCCTAAGGTGTATTACAAGCAATTAAGGTAAGAGTGAACCTTGGAGACCTACTTGATCATTTGGGCTATACCACGATTCCACTAAGTCGTAGTTTTCACAAGAAAACTATCTAAAATTCACTATAATCACAAAATTACAGAGTTTAGACTTCTTACTCATCACTGTAATGACAACATGGACTTGCAGATCCTAAGACCACTGTAGATTCTCCTTGAACAGGGTACATTTATAAGCTTCTTGCTTTGTAATCACTCTTCATACCACTTCTCCAATCTTGGAACTTCCTAGACAGTCATAAAGGCAACTTAATCCACTTACCTCCCTGTGCATGCATATTGTTGGTCTTGCTTATGCTTTTAACCATATTACCCAACTTAGATTGCCCTTACTTCTTTCCCAAAACCTGCACAGTCATCACTAAATCACCAAACTACAGATTTGTCTAATCAATAGAGTAACTTTCATCATATTTCTTGTAGTTTCATCACCCAAAGACCAACCTTGTCATTCTATAATTGTTATCATAAAAATATTATTGTTTTGGCATTAGTCCAAAGGCATACACTTTATAAGAAACACAAGAAGATACATGAACATTGTCATTCTTAATTCTTCAATATTTACAAGAAGTCCAACCTATAATTACAAGAAACTCAGTTATGACATTTGCTTCCATTCCCAAAACATGTTATTCCTCTTAAATACTCAAAGAAAATGTCAGCAACTGCATAGCTTCTCTCAAACGTGGAACATTATCATCTGCTTTGTTTGGGAGGAGGGCTCAAGTAAGATACGATTATTTGAATATAGTATTTTATATGATGTTCTTATTGAAGATCTCTTGCACCCGGTATGGTTATTTAAATCATTAGACTTTTAAATATCTAATAAATTGTATCCAGGGATTTCGATCATCCCAATCTAGCATGGGTATTTCTAGAGGAAATGGTGGGATAATTGGAAGGCTGGATGTTTTACGTCAAGTGGAAGCTAAGTACCCAACATTTCTTTTCAAGCAACAATTTATAGCTTATGTAGAAAAACTTTATGGCATGATTCGTGATAATCTAAAGAAGGAAATATCTCCTTTATTAATCTTGTGCATACAGTATACTGTTTGACACATTAGTTTCTCATTTTACCATTTCAAGATGAACTATGATTTTTATCCTACCATAATCACAACAAAATTTTACTTATCAGGCGCCAAGAATAGTAAGAGCTCGTTTGATTAGAGAGTCTTCTTGATCTCTGCAAGCAAATACAACAGTAAAACAACCACTAAGCAGCCACTGACAAAGCATTTTCAAAAGCCTAAGTAGTGTCCTCCAAACGTTGCGGTCCAATTATGTGAGTGCAATTTTAATTTTATTTTCAGCTAAAAAACCAAGATAGGGAATTGAAGCCCACCTTGGGACTTTAAGAAAGCACGAATGATTGATGATGGCTGTTAACTTTTCTATTACAGCAGTACCTCCACATGGTCCTCGTGATATGTAAAGTGGGATGATTTGGAATTCAGGTTTGGTTATCCTATGTTCATCATTCCTTAAGCTGAATCTAACTCCTCAAAAATAAATATCTATATAACAACCAATATCTCCTTGATATGCCTACACAGATTCCATTATGCACACTTACAAATTTCTTTCAAGACAATCTAGTTATTAACTTACAAAGATTTTCAACCCTTAGATAGTTTAATATCCTTATATTATTTCTTCTTTGCTCCAAGTCTTGCACAGAGATAACACATATGCATTCAGACCATTATTTGCAGAAGTACAAACCTTTATGTAATAAGAAATACATTCTCATATGGTTGTATCATGGATTTCTTACTTACTTTTAGATAAAATCACGTATCAAATAACTATATTACGAGTTTCAGATATTTCTGTAGGTTCAAGGAGAGGGAGGATGTTTGCACTAACCTGTAAAATCTAAAATTGCATCGTTGTCAAATGGTCTCATCAAGCACCATTTTCACTGCAGCACATGCCAAAAAATATAAAATTAATATTATGGGGGTTACAAATGAATTGATAAATCATAAAAAAGAAAATTAACAAATATTTTAAAATAATCTATAAAAAAATCAGATCCCTACTTTTTTTTCTCCATGTATAGCTTTAAAGGTATCAGATCTGCTGTTTTTTTCTATGTATTGAACAACAAAAAAGTTGAGTGGGGAAAATAGACCCACGTCAAACAAACCCACCAACCAAGTTAAGCGCTCTTAAAAACTCAAAGTAGAACATGGAGAGTGACACATACTAAAATGTACCTTTCAGACTTCTCTCATTTTCCTTGCATAATAATACAAGCACTTTATTTGAGATCTAAAGGAGTTAAACCATGCTAAAACCCAAGTTAAAGTCGTAAATTTAGCATTAATTGGATAGTCAGTAACGCGCATGTGAAGTCGATTTTGATTTACTAGCAACGGTAAAGTATGGTTCTCTACTCTCATAATTAAATAAACATAATGTTATGAAGAACTATGCTAAACAAAGATATGGCTAATAGCTGTCCTAAAATCGCATTACCATTATGGGTTAAATCAAAACATATGAATTGTATAGCTTTAAAAGTATCGTATTTGCTGTTTTTTTTCCATGTATTGAACAACAAAAAAGTTGAGTGGGAAAATAGACCCATGTCAAATAAACCCACCAACCGGGTTAAGCGCTCTTCAAAACCCAAAGTAGAACATGGAGAGTGACACATACTAAACAACCTTTCAGACCTCTCATTTTCCTCTTGCATGATAATACAAGCACTTTATTTGAGATCTAAAGGAGTTAAACCATGCTAAAACCAAGTTAACGTTGTAAATTTAAAGAAGAATTGGATAGTTGCAATGAAATGAGTACGGAAGTCGTTTTTCAGATTTACTAGCAACGGTAAAGTATGGTTCTCCATTCTCATAATTAAATAAACATAATGTTATGGAGAACTATGCTAAACACGAGATATGGCTAATAGCTGTCCTAAAATTAGTACCATTATGGGTTAAATAAGAAACATATGAATTGTATAGCTTTAAAAGTATCGTATTCGCTGCTTTTTTCTCCATGTACAACAACAAAAATAAAAGTTGAGTGGGAAAATAGACCCATGTCAAAAAAACCCACCAATTGGGTTAAGCGCTTTTCAAAACCCAAAGAAGAACATGGAGAGTGACACATACTAAAACTTTGGGCTTTCTGACCTCTCATTTTCCTTACATGATAATACAATCACTTACTTTTACTTTTAGATAAAATCACGTATGAAATAACTATATTACGAGTTTTAGATATTTCTGTAGGTTCAAGGAGAGTGAGGATGTTTGCACTAACCTGTAAAATCTAAAATTGCATCATTTTCAGATGGTATCATCAAGCACCATTTTCATTAATATCCGAACCTTTCACTGCAGCACATACCAAAAAATATAAAATTAATGTTATAGGGTTACAAATGAATCGATAAATTATAAAAATGAAAATTAACAAAGATTTGTAAATCATCTATAATAAAAATAAATTCAAAGAAGGAAGACAAAATGATTTTAAAACTACACCTTGTTTAAGTTTTTTGTGAAATTTTCAAAAGTAATGTAATCACTATCTTCTAATTTGTAGGTATTGCTCCTAGAATCATATGATAAGTTGGCAGCCGCGATGATAGATTCAAGTTGTACAAAAAGATGGTCTGTAGAATCATACTTGTATATGTGTTTCCCCTTTATTTTATTGTACCAACAAAGTTGAAGTTCAATTCCTTCTTGTCTATCCAAAAGATCAATGTCATTATGGTAATCAAACACTTTATTACCATCTTTTTTCCGTATTCTTTGAACCCTCCCAATGTACCATGTTCCGCATGAAACACCGTGATTTGTACTTGAGAAACCCTTTTCTTGTAGTCCGCTCAGCTATGGGTATAGAATCAATGTCAAACAAAACCCCACAATCTGACCCAATGCCAAAGCTAATTGAAACACCCTTTCTTGGTGCTCTCTCATCTCATCTAAAGTACACCCCATTTCTCACTTTGGTCAGCCTATCCTTGGATAATGTTGGATTTCCATTCAATTGACTAACCAAACATGATTTATACATATCCTTACCATCGAGATCAACAACTGGTTTAATGGTTGCACTTTCATTATCCTCAATGGAATCTAATATTTCATCCAACTCATGCCTCCACTCACTTTCCATTGTTTGAAATTCACTTCCATCAACTACCATCAATGATGAAGGTTGGAATATAGAGATAGAATGCTCTGGAAGAGAGTCATGAAGTACTTCATCCACAACTTGAAATTTTGGATAATTTTGATCCTCTTTCCATGGTTTAAGCCACCAAGAAGATTGAGTGTTATTAATGGGTTTCATGCCAAGACTTGATAAAATGCCCTTTGCATCATTCAATCCTTTTTTTAGAGCTTCTATAATTTTATCATCAGTGATATGTATCATATGTGACAACACAAAGTAGGGTTATACTTCATGTTTTGATGCAATTTACTCCATATGTTTTCTTGCTTCTTATGAGATTTATTAAAATGAAGTCCTTGGGGACTTGCTTCTTCTTCAACAACCCTATTAAGAGTTCCAACAGTGTGAAGTAAATCAGTGAAATCATAGGACCTTTCTACTCCAACCATGCCACCAAACTTTGCTAAAGAAGTTTTCACATACATCTGAACAAGTTAGGTGCAATACACATGGCAAGTGTGGGTAGTGATCCCAAAACAATTTCATCAATAAAACTACAAAATGACAAGAAATTTGCACATCAAGATATGCCTCTTTGCTGATAAAATTAATGCTAACATCTATTTGGGACTGGTTTTGTACCCAACACAGCCATAATATAAAGAAATGATGAACTCTTGATGCATTCCGCACTCTTTCCCAAAGAGTCAGAGTATTAGACAAAAAAATGTCAATGTAATCAACAACAATTGATAAATAAATCTCTATGTACCTAATGTCCTCTCTGTCCTACCACTTATTGTACTTCTCATATCTTTCAAACAATTTTGAACATGCCTTGAAGCAATGTGTTGTTCGAAGCCCAATTTTGTCGATCTATCCTCTCTATATCTTCAACTTTCAACTTGTGATCATCCACTTTAAAATTATTATAAACCATTCGAACATGATTAAAACTAATCAACTCTTTTCCAACTATCAAATCCCGTCGACCACTAAATAAAGGATTCACTAACTTTTTTCCATTATGGATGTAATCTTGATCATGAAGTCCTGTTACTTTTTTATCAATATATGAACCTGTTAGCCTCCATCCTTCCCATGGAATTTGATATCTAGATCCCATTGTTGAAGAATAATCCCTTAACATAAGATGTCTTCTTCTACTATCTCCATCTGAGGAATGGCCAATAATAGGTCCTAAATACATTTCTACATGTTTCTTCCACATCACTTCTATTGTTTTCCATTGTTGATGAACAAAATCTGCATTGAACCTATTGCATGTTGGATGAAGAACCACAACCAAACGAGGAAGCATATCATGTAAGGGGTTTGCAATAATAACACGTGCATAGTGTCCAATCACATTGTTCTTAAAAGCATCTGTAATATTTTCATATCCTACTGCTCCTTCGCCAACCGTCACTAAGAAATGTGATTGACATTGGTGTTCTTCTTTATTTCCACAAAAACCCACCAACGTATCACTTTTTGCAACCCACCTGATATATTTTTTCACAACTATTTCATCTTCAGCAAGGCATATAGGAATTGGGCCTTCTATCCCATGCTTGGACTTATAACTAGCATAAATATTTCCTATTGCCTTAAAAATGTATTCATGTTCCCCTGGAATGTATGTTAATGATTTTCGAACTTGCCTTAGAGTTGTAGATATTGAAGGACCATCTAGATTCAAGCTAAGAAAGCTATGCAATCTAGGACCTCCCCATAGCTTAATCATCTCGTAAATAGATTTGGTGGATTTACTATACCTTTTTCCTTCCTTAGAATGCACAATATTGTGAAAGATATCCTGTACAAATTCCCAAACTACATCCTTACCCTGTAATTTTCCTTTTTATGTGCCTCACACACATCTTTGCAAAATCGATATACATCTTTCCTTTCTATAGATTCAAATAACTTTTCCTTTAGGGATCTAATTCTAATAGATAATGAAGCAACAATTGTCCTCTCCCACCAAAGAGCACGCATTGTTATTCTTAGGCTTGTATTAGCATCTCGTGAAACTCTTTTGAGTTCACTTTGAGTCAAAAAGTCTAATCTTCTCCCTCTTCCTGTATCTCTCCCATGTATTTTAGTGGAGCTTATCATTTCACGATATAAACGCATCCTGAAGTCATCACAATTGGGAACCAACTTACAAAATGTACATGTCAATGAATCAAAGGGGAATCCTGACTCAGAGACCCTTTTACAATGAATATGCCTATAAGTTCCATTGATACTACATTCAATGCCATTATAACATATTGATCTCTTGGTATGCTTCTCAATGGCCCAAAATTTCCCATCCCTTTGATCATCCATTAAGATCTTAGTGTCTAATCGCTTCCCATTTCTATAAATATATGGTTCCCAAAACCCCCAACATAGAAGTAATATGTGAGATCCATGAGCTGTAAAAGGAAATATATAATTAAAAATACTATTAAGTAATAATACATTAGAGAAAGTGATAATCCAATAATAATTACAAGTTATGCAACGTACCTGCATGTGAAACTCTTGTGCTTGTAGAAGCTTCTTGCACTATTGGTTGTGATGATGGGACCAAAAACCTATTCAAACTTTGTTGGGACTTATCAATGGTAGGCTTCTTGGGTCTGCCAACTGTGCCACTCCTCAACTCAACTGTAGAAGTCTTATTTGTAGTAAGTGTGTGCTTCTTTGATTTCATGTGCTCATTTATAGATGAGGCAATACTACCACTAGCAGGAACTAAAGAAAACCATTTATTGCAGCGTGTACACTCCACTTTGACTTTTCTCTTGTCTGCATATTCTCCAAGTGTTGCTTCCACCACCTTGAACAAATCTGAATCTTGTGTCTTGTTAAGATCATGTAGAATTTTGATTGCATGTTCAATCTCAGATCGATCTCCAGACACCTTTTTTGGTGTTATTTGGTTGCATGATGGACTTTCACTATTTCCAATTGTTGTAATTTTATGTTGATGCTTTTTAGATTTCATATGAGAATTCTTGTAGTTACGGATAGTTTGACTTTCTGATGATATATCCCTTGATCCATAATCAATTCCACAAGCCCCACAATGAAGTTTTATTTGAGGTTTTCCCTCTTTTAAACATTGTTTCAAACTAAGCTTCTCGAGGAAAACTTTTCCTTTAATTCATTCAGTTTGTCTTCCCATTTTTCAATAAATTGATATCAATAACTACAACTGCTCTATTGATTGGAACTTTCAACAAATTTTGATTGTTTTTGCATGGGCTCCTTCACATTCTCAGAATTTTCAGCAGATCTTGATTGTATATGCATGGACTCCATCACATTCTCTCCAAAAGTTGCAAATTTTTCTACCATCTCGCTTATATTTTTTTCAGTTGTACCAATATCCAAAGTTTCAAGTTTCCTCTTGATGCCTATAGTTGATGAAGAAACTTTCCAATTTTCTCTTGCTTTGGGTTTAATGAATGCCCTTTACTATTAAAAACTCAAATGGATATTCAACAACATCATCTTTCACCATTTCATGACGAACAATAGAAAATGTAGAATCCCTCGGACATCTAACTATACCAATGACATGATTCCCTTCACCAGTTACAATATCAATATCCAAATCATCCCCTGGATCCATCTGTAATTCCATCAATATGTATCATATTAGTACAATAAAATTATTTGAATCTAAAAAACAAATAATAAAAATTATAAAAAAAAAATAATATTGGTTATAAAAAAATAATACTATTGGTCATGAGTGATTTATTAGTATCTAACGACCTTCTTAAAATATTTTAAATGAAATGCAAGAGTATGTTTCAAAACACGCTTTGTCAAAAATGGATAGAACATGTGGCTTACATGCAATATCAATAAAGAGAACATGAGTTCAAGAATATCTAAATGAGAAATGAAAGCAATTACTAAATTGATCTTACATGTGGCCAATGACTAAGAGCTGAAAATGAAAATAGAAAACCTATTGTCAGACAGTTCATAAACTCTAGAAAGAACATTGATTTCCATCTACTGCAGGAAGTAAAAGAGACTGGGGTGGCCCTTGAGTTTGCACTTAAATTCATATGGCCTGGTGTTAGATATATCTATACCAGCCATGAAAAGGGCAGGGGATATGTCTTTACCAGCCATGAGATGCCTTAAATATGAATAGACCACATAACGCATGAAACATATAAATTTGAAAATAAATTGTTTAAATATGAAAAGGTTGATATTTTGATTTCAATTTTGCTGCATGTTATTCCAGGTGAATCAGATTGGCACAGTGACCGAATCCATCCAAGCAGCTCTTAATTCTAAAGATGTTGGTTGGGGTGTTATGGTTAGCCATCAAAGTGGAGAGACTGAGGACAATTTCATTGCAGATCTGGTTGTTGGTTTAGCCAGTGGAAATGTACAAGAATGAAACATCATGTTTTGACTGCCATATTCTTATTTTTAAACATTTTTGAAGATATATTTTCAGTTACTTTACAATCATGTAACTACAATCTATGGGAAGTCTCATGTTTGATATGTTTATGCTCTTGATCTTTGGATCTTATCCGTACAGATGAACTAGTACAAGGAGGGATATACAAGGCTAGAAGGGAACCTCGGTCTCAGACAGAGAATGAAGACCAGCATAAGGAAGATACCAAGGCTCTTCAAAATAAAAATAAGGGAAAGCATGAAGATGATTGTTTCTTAAGACCAATGGAGGAAAAAATCAGTCTACAAGATGGAGGAATGAAGAACCCAAGAACATGGCTCATAGTAATGAATCAAAAAGATTAATTTGCAGGTCTTGAAGGAGTAAGAGTTCAGAGACAAGAAGAACACCCCAAGGAGAGGTTTCATCTTTCTGATTATGGTAGCCAAAAGAGCTCAATAAGTCAGTTTCTTACTCTTACTTATAAATGCATGATAGAAGACCAGTAAGGAGTATTACAGGAAATAATGAAAAGTCCATTCAAGTATAAGGCAGATGAAATGTCAGCCCAAACAAGCAGGAAAATGGTATAATGAAGACTTCCAATATCTTGTAGAGCTGGATATAAATGATAGGACAATGATGATAGAAGAGGAAAGTTTAGTTGATCTTCATCCCATAGTTATCATACTGAAGTGGAGCCCACAAGAAATGAATTTAAGTAAACAAGAAGCTTTTGAAACAACTTCCCATATGTGGGATGGAAAGTCACAATTGCAGGCCTTAAAAGGTCATGAAACGAAGAACAATGGAGGAAAATTCTTGACACATTCTCAATACTGGCAGACTATTATAACAGTAACATATGCATGGTAGGGATGTATGTTTTGAATGCAAAATTTGGGCTTTTGACTGAGATATATGAATATCCTCGATGTAATGATAAAAAGGAGGGTGATTTAAGGTGAATAAAGAAGTTTTAGAGTTTGAAAGGGAATTCCATGCATGTTTCTAGTATTTTGTTCATTGTTTTCTATGCATACACAAGAAAATACTGTACAGGCAGGGATAAAAGAGGTTGCAGTCACCACTAGGAGCTCGATGCCTCGACTTTGTAGCTATGTTAGAAGTGCCATTAATTGTACTAGTTAGCAAATTCTGACAATCACTGTGAATGCATAATATCAGTGCAAGTTGATCAGTTGCAGTTGAAATATAGTCAAAGGAAGGGTTGATTAAGCTTGAATCAAGTTTCTTGAAAGTGCACAAACCTCAATATCTATTAATGCCCCACGTAGGTGAGGATTGGAGGCTTCTTGTTTAAAAAGCCATTGACAATTTTAGTTGTTCCCTGTTTCAAGAAATTTAGCAATAATGTTTGAATCATTTTTATGCTATTATTGAATAATTGGTCTCACTGTTATTACAAGAGGATGAAGGTCATTGGTCTCACTGTTATATCAATGTCATTAGGAGATTCAAGGTAAAATCTATAACACAAGAAGCTTATTACATTGCCTAATTATTTTTGTAAATTCTGCTACTAATCCTTAGCACATTGATTAAATCCAAGGTCATCTAACAACGATGGCTACAATACACAGCGTGATAAAAAGAGCTAAGATGCCAAGGACCAAATCATAATCACGGCTTCTCCTTACCCTAAGGCTGGCCATATAGTTCACGTAACTCATAAAGAGTCAGATTTATCAAAGGTTTTACTGCATTTAGGAACACAGCATTGTATTGTATGTTGACAGGCATTGCAAAATGAAGGGTTTGACCTAAAGAATATTTTTTGCATAGTTTTGTTACAAAGAAATAACAAGTGATTCAAATACAGGCTGTGAACTTAGAAGGGAGAATGGTATCCTACATTTCTTTGGTTAGGAATATAGATAGGAAGAGCTAATCAA
>CM031240.1:837657568-837787458 GCA_018340775.1 Taxus wallichiana var. yunnanensis
ATATTAGATAACCCCAAATTCAAAATGTACTTGAATGGCAATGCCCATGAGAACTATCTTGAATTTATATTTCTCTGCACACCACAAAAAAGAAACAAAATTCTCATATTATTCCCTCATATATACTATAAAACATCACATTATGGTACACAATCATTCTGAATCTATGCATTTTATAACACAATGCCAAAATCCCTATTTTGAGATGCCAAAGACACACAAGAGAATGTCAAAGACACCCCGAAAAATGTCACCATCACCTCAAAATAGGTGATAGTGTCTCAAAGATGTCAACGCCATGGCAAGTACCACTAAATTCGAAACACTTAAAAACAAAAATTCAATTTTACGAAATTAATAGAAATGGGTGAATTTTTATTTTTTACAAAAATAGTCATACTCACTAACTCATCGGTCATTATAGACACAAAATCATGCACTTTGGGTATTATTTAGTCCCGATCTCATACTACTATTTCATATGGTTTTGAGTGAAGAAATTACTAATTAATGTTCGTCTTTTCGCCATTTTACTTTGATTTTCATTGCCGACATTTCACACATACATGCCCAATATGTTTTTATCATTTTTGTATCATTTTAGCCTTGATTTGGGGCACTCGAGGCTAGTATTATAGTGCCCACAGGTTCCCTGGCCCCAGTCAGGGCACCTTGATCTTGTTTACACTTTATCTTTAGCTTTTAGGCACATTCTAGTTGTTTGACCATTTTATATTTTTGGTGGTCAGCCTCTTCAAGTTTAATTATGTAATTAGATCAAGAGAACCATATAAATATAAAATTATGAGACCATAATGAGGGACCAAGCACTAGCCATCACTATCACCACCTAAGGTTGCATCCAATCAAGGCTCCATTTGCATCCATCTAGGTCTATTGAAAAGTGACAAGGATAGTTCATTTGCATCACACATCATGTGGAGGGGAAGTTTATTCTATTCCATCCACCATTTTATTTCATTTTTACATCTAGTTATAGCTCAACTACTTCACAAAGTGTGATTTGGAAAAAAAAGAGCACCTAGGGCATAATTCTTACACACACAATCAGAACTACATTTGGGTCTATAATGTTGTGCAAATCAGTTAGTAAGTCCATCACCGTGTGGTCACCGAGGATAGTCGACACATTCATTTAGATTTTTTTAAGGGTTTGATGTTTGTTTTGGGGTTTTGCGAGTCTCTTCTTCATCAAGGATTATTAGAGAAATAAAACAAAGCTAAAAATATTTGACACGATAGATAACAAAGGCTTTGCATCACCTTACGATACCTTAAATTTGGTTTTGGACCTCTTTGTAAAAACCAAGATGCCCAAAACTTCGGACTAGGGCGCCCATAGGCACCCCCCGCTGCCCTCTCCCAAGCAATTCACCCGAATCCACCTAGATTATTTTTATATTTTGATTTTTAACATCTCATCACAATTATTCTGTTATTCCAAAATTGTCCCCTGGAAAATTTAGGAAGAACAAGCCTTGATCATAAATAAAATATGAAGGGAAATGATTTAGACCCACAAGCTCACATTCTAGAATGAGGCAAAGGAAAACAGAGGCCCAAAAGAGTCAAATCCGACCCTGTATAGGCAAAACGAGAAGAAATGGCTCTTTGAAGCATTTCCATGTTCCTACCCTATTTTAAAGGCTACATGTGGCTCGTAAACAGAATAGCGAGGTCGGAGAAGGAGGATAAAGTTTTAAAGAGGCCGGATGCAAGAAGCAGGAAGAAGTAATGAAGTTTCAAATTTTTCGGGCTCGAAACATTTAAGGAAAAGGTCTTGTTATCACCAAATCACATCACCCTTATGTTTACACAAGTTCATATCTTGAGCTCACGGTGTGATTGGATAACATGGGTACTATCTCCAAGTTGTGGGACTTTCTACTTGAGATAAACCTCCAAAGAAAGTTGGTTCTTGCTCCTAAACTACTTGCCACAATCTACTATAATGAAGGAAAAACTAACTGTCTTAATCTAACTTTCCAAGGGACCAAGGTGAGATAATGCATAAAAATTAAATACTACACTACAATGGTGATACACCAGAAAAGGAGGGGTGTGAGAGTAGTCTTCTAATGTGTGAGATATAGAAACAAAGTGCACACTAGAAGGGGTGATAACAATTCTCCACAATCTAGCAAAATGCATTCACAACAATATTTCATACATGCACAATAATAATGAATCCTTGCAAGAGTATAAAAATAGACACAATATTCTTGTAATGAAGTTTGAAAGGGTAAGAAGAGTGCAAAAAACACAACAGGGGAAGATGCATCCACAAACTTGTATTTTATTACTTCATGATATGAACAAGTCAATCGATTCATAAGATAAGGGCCTAGATAACCATGCAAGGAGTCCACTACAAGAGCCTACATCACATTGGATTCACAAAGAAATATTTACAGATATTTTCTACAACAAAAACTCCCTCCTTTTACAATGAGCCCAACACTCCAATTTATATAAAAAGAAGAAGAGAGAGAGAAGGGGAAAATAGAAATCCCGAAATTTGTCCTTCAACCACTTGTAAGAAGTATTAAATGGAGTGAAATGATGTTTTTTTTCTTGCTAAAGTCTCCCATAATTCCCCATGACTTGCAAGGTGAAATATGTCGAGTGCCATGCTTCATTGAATGTGTCCAACTACCAAATAAAATAGTATTCTAAACTTGGCCACATTTTTTATAAAATATCTATCTATCCTTCATCAAATATATAATTTATTTATTACTATGTGTCAGGCTTGGATCCATGATTCCAATGGTACCAATTTCGTATGTTTTTGTTGAGAAATACAAAAGTTATGGCCTTCGAGTGCGAGTAGCTATTTTGGGTCATTTGATGGGAATGGGCATTAATTGACTAGAGTGAACACGTTTCTTATAATTTAATATATCTACCCTTATGATTTTTGATGTAGAGGATGTCGTTCTTGTTCCGGTGAGAAAGTCCAATTTTATGAATATCGGAGCTCGGAGTCAAAATTTATGGCTGTTTGAAGTTCAGGAGGTCAAACTTTGACTTTTCTCTTTCTACGGCTATTTCGTAAAAAATCTGCCCGCATGTCTCACATGTTCCGACTATCTTAGAAAAAATCTCACATCACCCAATTTGGGCTTCCTAGTACCCGTGCATCCACTGCTGTTGATCGTTCATGAGGTCTCGTGACCTCTCGCATTCTCCACAACGTATGGTTCCTTTTGCACCTTTTTCACCTTTGCATGTCTCACGCATTACTTTTGTCTCGATCGTCCCGAACAAATTTCTACACCACTAATTGATATATTGACTTGCGTAAAAATTGGATTTGTTCATCCTGTGTACTTGTAACACATTGTCTCGTGGACCATCTAAAACAAAAATGTCTGATTTTTCACAAAACACCAGAATGAGCCTATTTTTCATATTTTTTCCAAATTTCTTTAACTTCTTGGGTTTTTTCTTGTATGGGGAAGTTAGAGAGAAGCCAAGAGGAACCCCCACAACATGATTTTGGGCCTTGAATCAATTTTACTTGCTCGGGACTGAAGAATTTGATGCATGTTATCAAAATTACCTCAAGGGGTGAATTTTGGATAACAAGTCTAAAAGCTAGCGGAGAGAGCCACGTGTCCTAGCAGCGCTTATCTAAAGATGAATCCAAAAAGAGAGGCTCAAACAAGGCATTGCATCTCCATGGGTCCCAGGCGGAATGGAGGCGAGTCAAATTGTCAAATAGAGTCAAAGATAGATGGGGCGGGCCTCAAAATTGGCTAAGTATAAAAGCACAAGCAGAGAGTGTTAAGTGTCACTGGTGCATCTCCAAGAGTTGGTTCAAAGGAAGAGACCCAAATTTTCACGAGCTCTCCATGTAGCCTACAGATCCAAAGATAAGTGGTCCATTGAAAAGTTCATAGACCCGTGAAAGTTACCAAATTTCAACCTGGACACTCCTCCAAAGGTAAAGTTTTCAATCAGGTTTCTAAACAAGTGCGGTGTCACCATGTGTCCCAGTCAAAAGCCGCGTCGGGGAAAATTTTGGTTTTTTTCCCTTACCCCAAAAGGTGTAAAATTTACAAAATGGGTTGCGACTCTCGAAGGGAAAAAGTCAACATTTGAACTTGAGTCAAACCAAAGCGGGGAGTTGGAGGAAAAGGTGAAAATTTTCCTTTTAACAAGGGGCACAAAGGTTAAAGGTGATGCGCATCCCCGACCAACCAAAGGGTACCATGTGTCCAAGCAGAGCAATAGGGCCCACGGGAATTTTTTGGATTCAACGATTCTTGCGAAAAGGGGAAAGATAATTTTTGATCCCATGAACCCAATTTTTCCCTAATCACGGTTTGTCATTTTTCCTTTATTAAAGAGGGGGCTCATTTTTCAAACTGATTTTCCCACCCATTGGTACGGACCGATGCAAACTTCAAAGAGGCATATCTTTCGAACCAAGGCTCTAAATGTAAAAATTTGACACCGTTGAACGCATCTTGACGTCCTCTACACCATGGAAGGATTAAAAATCATTTTGTAGGTCACAGTAAGTAAAAAATGAAGAAAAGTCTTCCGGACATTGACACGAGATCAAATCTCTTCACTACCGAGATCGGTTCGATTCGATTCATTGGGGAACTAGGCGACATATTATGGGTGGATTTGCATAAGGCATTGATTTTCGTGGTTGAGATTTTGAAATGGGATTCAATACGTATCTCGAGTAGTTGGAGTAGGATTGGATTCTTTCCTTCTTCTCTCTCCCATTCTTCTATATATTGGAATAGAGGGGCACATAAAAGGTTGTTGTTCATTCTTCTTCTCTGGCTCCCCCTTCTTTTCTTCCCCAAGGTTGAAATGGAGTTTGAATCTACTCCCCTGCTTTGTAAATGGTGTTTCTTTCCTCTTGTCCATAAATAAGGCTCTGTGAAACTCTGAAGCAATAAAAACATGTTTTATGATGCATTTGTCCCTCCTTTCTCGCTTTTCATTATCTCTTCTTTCCTCTCTTCATTCATGCAAGGTATCATGCATGTTTTGACTGTTCATTTGCAAATTTGGAATCCATTTTCGTGAGGTTTCGAACATTTTCTCGTGTGAATATGATCTATGGTCTATGATGCTACTATCCATCCTTTCCATTGCTCACCTCTCTTTGTTACATGGCGCGTTTGGTAGATGATCAACATTTTCCTTCTCCGGCGTATCACCATTTTTAGTGTAAGCTCTATTTTTCATTGTTTTCTTTCTTTCCTTGTCTCCTTGGAAGTTAGATTAGGATTAGATTAGCTTTCCTGCACTAGAATAGCTTGTGGTAGGTAGTTTAGGAAAGAGGAACCAACCTTCTCTGGAGGATCATTCCCATTTGCAAGTCCCACAGCTTGGGGAATGATCCAATGTTATGCAAATCACACCAAATGACCTTTCCTTAGAAAAGTAGATCCATAACTCATTTGGGGGTGCTGTGATTTCACACTAACGGTTGCCCTCTTCCTATTTCTCTAGTCATCTTTGTGACACATTCCCGCGAGTTCTTAAAATCAACTATGCTCTTTCTAACCCTACTTGTTAATTAGGGTTTCACATTTTTATTTACTTAGTTGTTTAGGTCATTTCTCTTTGTTTATCTAGCTCTTATTTTACTGATGTACTTATTAGATTAACATTAAAAATACCATATATTAGTTAATCATTTGTCTATGGAAGCCATGACCACCACTACTCTCTCAAACCTATTCAAACTCACTTCTCTAATATGCGACATCCTTTAAAGATTATAGCTCCAATTCTCACTCAATCATGGTACAAACAAAATTACTAATCACTTCTCACTATTGTATATATAGGAAATTTTCATCTACTATAATTACTACTAACAATCATTCTTCCAACTAATACATGACACATTTTTTCTCTCATTTTGTTACTCCACTTTCTTCCCCGTTTGTGTCATTCGATTTAAAAAAAAAATCTACCACCATACTGCACACATTACACATTTTTATCTTTTCATTTGGCACATACAATAATCAAAATATGCAAAATAGTGCAACATCTTATATATGGTTCACTATTACATCTTTCCAACTCTACTTACATCTCAGTTCTCATTTTCACCACCCTCACCCTTTCACCGAAAGGGGGCATAAAATGGGGATCACATTACAATCTCTCTCAAGGTCTAATACAATCAATCCATACTCTCAACACATCACTATTGCAATGTTTCTCTAAATCTACTCAAGAAAAGGAATAAATCAGTCTATCCAACATTCAAATAGTTCCGATTATTTCAAACCTATTACCCCTAATGACCTAATATGGGGGGAAAAAGTAAAAAACATCTCCCTTCGTGAGTAGTCTACTAGGCACATGTTCTTTAAATATATCTTATACCACCACGAATAAAATCAATCAATCGGTACAAGAACATTCTAATATTCCTCCTAGATGACCTAACTTGGGATTTTCACTACATTACTATCTCTCCCGGATGAAGTAACTTGGGATCTACATTACATCATCATCACTTCCAGATGACCTAACTTAGAATCCATTCAATACTATTTCAATTCAAAACAATATGGAACTAAAATAGAAATAAATTGTAACTAAATTTGGTATCTATCCATCTACAGTGATTTACAACTTTTGAGGATGTAGTCATAGGTGGTGAGAAAACTAGACCTCTCTCCCTAACACTCTTCCTCTGACGGTAGGACCCCCAAATCCTCCCATGTTCAAACAAACAATATCGGGTTGGGAATTGATCACTCCTACCATTACAATCTTCATTAACAAAAATTTAATATCTCCAATACCTCCAACAACATCATAACTATTTCTCTAAGTTCTCCTTACAATGGTTAGATATCTCTACTTATGCCACATGGATCAACACGCTGATCCATGGTTTTCCATGCTACATTTTCTTACATTCTACATGCACGTCTACAATATGGCGTCTCTAGAATTCTCATAGGTATGTCTTGCACTTCCTTTACAATACTTCAATTTTATTCAAATAACATAAAGGGGGGGGGGGAAATGTAGACACAAAACTACACACATTATTATTTCTACCGTGACATCGGTATGTTGATTATATGCATGGATCTTAAACAAGAAAAGTATTCACTAGTCACATAGTTCTTTGTCCATCTGTTTCTTTTGGTTGTTTATATTGTATTTATATCTCTATCTCTCATCTATTTCTTTAAGTACCCGAGTTCTTTTCATGTCACAAGGATCCATGTCTGTCGGTCTTTTTACACTTGTTTTCATTTATCTCTAGACACACCCACCACTGGACATTGGTGTGCTGAGACACTCTTGTCCATTCCGGGTGTTCATATCCCTTTTTGTTCTTTACACACTTTATTGACATTTTTAGTTGGTATTTTCACTTTGAATATCTCTTTACCCAATGCTCATAGGCAATCTTTTGGGTCACTAGTGTAGAAATTCAAACAAGAGATCCATATATATACACTATGTATACTCTATTATTCTCGCGGGTAATTCTAAAGTTGTAATCACATCTATATACTACTATCACCATCAAAGGGAATACATTTTTTCTTGCATACTCTACATACAATGCATAGGAAGGGGAAGTGTTGAATTCCATCTCACACATTTGTATTTTACCTAGCTATATCTCACTATCTTAACGTCTATTGGCATGAGTGAAACCTAAAGAAATTATTTCACACACAGACACAAAGAAATATATGGAATCTAGAATATAGTGCATCACTCGGTCATAAGTTCACTCTTCGGGTGATCGTCGGGGTCAATCCGACTTCACATATTGCATTTTTTATTCCAATTTGATGTGTTTGTGAGATTATATAGGTAGTTAGGGTTTGTCTTGTAGATTACAGGTACCCTTCGCGATCAAGGTACAAACAACAAGCGACTAATAGCGAACAAGTGTGAAATACTAGCGAAACAAAAGAAATCGTAGTATGAGAATTTCTACATTCACTAGCACTTTATAAGTGGTATGTGATATAAATTTTTCCCAATTAAAAATCCTAAAGTTAAAGAAGTACTTTAGCATATCTGGTGAGGACTATGTGTGGCCCAATTAACTCCTATGTGATACCTAAGATTCACACCTCAAGCTATGAGCACATTATCGGTGTAACGCCCACAAAATTCCCACACTAAACCCAAGACAACATGAAAATAAAACTAAAAAAATTACTAAATAATTTTATAAAAAAACCATTCTGAACGTATGAGCTTAATTCTCGATTAACAAACCATTGTTTTTAATTAACAATTAAATTATACTATTCAATTTCAGTTTGTCTTAAACACCACTTTTACTTTAGTTATATTGTCCAAATTCCATTTAATAATTTATTATCCTAGGGATAATTCTAAACTCACCCCCTATTGATTAAACACAAAGAATTTAATTCCTATTATAAATATTACTTAGTTATAAAGGAGTCATTTGAATTGATTAATTACAAGGGTCATGGACTTTTATAAAAATTCATCAACTAATCAAAAATTTTATAACAGAAATTTAACTTCTACACCACTTAAGTGGCCCCATTCAAAATTGACCCATGCATTTAAATGATGATTTCACCTAACTCTCACCTAACTTTTGTAGGGAAGAATCTTGGCCATTGGATGGATTGAATTTGGCCCTTAGATCTAGGATTCAAAAATAACCCTAATCCTCTTTTAGGAAGCTTTTACTCTTTCATTTGACTTATTTTCTCATTTTGTTTTGCAGGTTTAAGGAAGGAGAAGAGAAGGAAGCCATGGAAGAAGATGGAGCTTAGGATGTATGTTCCCATTTTACTTTATTTTTTTGTCTATACTATTTTAGTTCTATGAAGGATTTCCCAACATTTTGGCTTGTAATTTCATTCTACCCTCTCCTAGGGTTTGATTGAAATTTCTATTTGTTACAAATCTATTCATTGTTATAGATCAAGTTTTTTTGTATTTATCCTATTTGGGAAAATGGACATTTTCCCCCTTTAATAAATCTGATTTTTAAGTAGTCAATGCACTCATTTGTAGATATATATACAAAATTTAATGTGTTATTAGCTACCCTGAAATCCCAAAATTTATTTATTTAATAGAATATATATCTAAACAATATATATAAGGGTATACCATTAAAAAAAGGGTCATGACATGCAAAAAAACCACGGACTACGTTTTCTAAGCCCTCGGCCGACTGGTAAGAAAAAAATAGTGTATTTAGTTTGGTGGGGGCTTGGTCCCCACCCACCATAGACATGGTTTAATAAAAAAGGGAGGGGTGGGGTGGCGGGTCGCTGACCCACCCCCCATCCCATTAACAATGGGGTGGGGGTGGGTTGACGACACTTCCCCTCCATTCCCCAATATTCAAAACAATGCATAGGCCGTGTGGGCTATTCAACCTACAAAACAAAGTTTTTTTATATATTTTATTTTATAAAGTTTAGAATATTAAAACAATAATAATGGTACTTTATATATATATATATATATATAATCTATTTTAATGTTAATAGTACCATTAACAATTACGATTTCTTTAAACCAAAGTCGATAGTTTTAAAATTGTAACATATTAATACATATACAAAATAAATATATACAACTACATATAATTTAGAATTTTGCTATGTAGATATATAGGTTTTGTTGTGTATTTAGAAAGGGTCAAAAATTATAATGCATGTAAAATATAAGACAAGAAGTTTTGAAAATTTCTTCCTATTCATTTAAAGCAAAATTGGGAAAACTAATAAAAGATTTCATTCAACATACTATAACTAGTAAGGAGGAGATTATTCTTCATTTTAAGAATTTTCATCAATTACTTTCTTTTGTCTAAGATGCTACGAAATGTAACTATTCCATTTCCTTCACAAGATATAAGTGATAACCATTTTCAACAACAATAAATTTTAACAAGATTCTCAATGTTTGTAAAATGGAAAATATCACATTTTGGAGGAAATGAACAAATTTATCTTGAAAGAAATACATTTCCATTTCAACTCATTTCAAACTTGCTACTTCACCTAAACAATGTAAAAATTTGGTAGTTTACTATCACAAGACTAACACATTTTAAAATGCAAATTTCTCATTCAAACACTCTTATAAGAGTTTACAAGTTATAGGGATTTCCAAGTAAAATATACAACTTTCTCTCAAGCACACAAATTTATAATATTCCACTCAAAGTGGGAATAATTAAATGAACAAATCAAAACTTAAGGACTATAAAAAAGGCCAAAATGCAAGTCTTGATTTTCATGTCTTCTTCCAAATGTAGCTCGAATCATACACTCTTCAATTTTTAAACAACTTTGGATCACAATACATGGAAAGGGAAATAAGCGCGCTCTCACCCAACCTTTAATCCAATAAGGGGAGAATCCATCCCCTTATTGGCCCCCAATCCCAAACCAAAGAAAATAAGGGATCTTGAGAAACATTTGACAACTTATTACAAGAATGGCTTCCACAAACAAAATACAATGCACAAATAACACAACAAACAAGGCATACTAACAAATCCATCTAACAAGCAACAACTTCCCAACACACACAAAGGCTTGACTATAACAAGCCAACAAGGAGCTATGGAATATGGGCACCACCTCATTTTTCCTCCCAAGTGAAATAGGAGTTTCCCCAAATCCTTCATGTGCACAACACAATAACAAAACATCCTTATCTCTCCCTTGTAAGTATGCAAAAATATGACTATATTTTCCTTTTCACTCCCCATAGGAGAAACTCTTAATCACAGTCCCTCCATAATGCATGTCTCACATCTCACTTTTACCTCCCCAATGGTCCCATAAATCCATCTCCCACACCCAATCTTAAGGAAACTACCCCACCACACAAAACAACCACATTCATAACACTCATACAACTTAACAAGCACAATATTTTCACATCAACAAGCATAATAAACAAAACAACAAAGGTGGAGAGCCTACCTCTCCATCAAGCTTCCAAGATACTTCACTCCACAATATTTTGACCCTCTTAAGCCAATCACACTCCAAAAAAAGCTCCAACAAGCTCCCAAATCCAAAAGTGGATAAGAAAAAAATGAAAAAGTAACCTCAAATCCATCAAAATCCATCAATAAATAGAAATGGGATATGAGGATGATGAGGTGGCTCCATGTAAGATGTCACTTCATCATTCCTTCATTCCAACACACAAGTCAAACACCATGCCCAAGATAATAAATGAGCATGTAAGAACTATGACAAACCCACATGACACTCAAACTTGCACACCAAGTCTTCCAAGGAAAAATTTATTGTGACAAGTAAGAAGGTACAATTATTTTCACCCTTTTACACTCCAAAAAGGATAAATAAGTAAACAATTAACTCCCCATACTATAGGTAGGGTTGTTGGGTAAATTTAAGAGGCATGAGACAAGCTTATCTTATCCCACAAGCCTCCAAAAAGGCCTCCCAAGTCAAAATCCGAATTTTGATGTTGGGAAAGGGGTACATGCACAAAATCTAACACAAAATCCAAACCAAATCCACAAGATTTCAAGGACCGTATACCCTCATAACTATCCAATTGTCACATCCCAATTTTAGTTAACAAATTAAGTAGGATTAGCTTAATTAAGACATATTACTATTATTAATAAAGTGACTACAATTTCCAAAAATAAAAAACATAACACCATATAAAAACACACAAAAATTAAAAGAAAATAACATTACCCCCATGGCCACACATGTGAGGTCACCCCCATGGGAAACATTAAAACTAGGCATGAAACAAAAACACAACATAACATTACACAAGTTGTCAAATTTTGCCACGTTGCTCAACACCTGACATCCTTCCGTGGTTGGTCCCCTATCCCCTTTTGATGTATGTGATAAAATTTCCTACAAGACAAACAAAATACCTCTCTAGCCTTATGGCCATATTAACAACATCAAGACAATATACATATAAAATTCAATAATCATCATCCGAAATTAGTAATTCTATCATTTAGCATGTCATTCAATTAATTCAATTTTGAAATCCATAAAATCATAATTTTACTCAAAACATCCAACATAGGTTATGCATCAAGAAATATGTCATGTTAGTATAAAATCAAAGTATTGTAAATCAACATCTATAACTAGCTATCATCGTCATCTAGTGCATCATAATAAAATATGTAAATCAAAAATGTTAATAGTCCAAATCTTCACATAGTCCATCATCTAATGATCAAAATATAATAATAAAATTTCTAAGTATCAATCCATTAGTAACAACATAAAAATGAAATAGTGTCGAAGAGGAGTGGGCACTACAATCGGAGGAATTATATTTAATAAATAATCTTCTTTCCCTGGCCAGAGCCATCTTGGGCTATACTCAACATGCCCCGGTTAAGACACCCATCTAGAGTGCCCCTCTCCAGCCTTCCCACCAATTTCCCTCACTCAAGTATCACCTAAAATATAATTGAGCACACATATTCATATGGGTATATTAAATTCCCACACTATTTGGTTTAAATAAGTATTCATGGATAGGTTTTCCAGGTGACATACCCATTCATAAAATAGTTACCTCTACCAATAATGGGTTCATAACATTATTTTAATACCTCCTTTTAAAAAGGTGTTTGAGAAACCTTCCTTTTATTCATCCCTATTTTAAAGGGACCTCCAAGTACATATCTCCCACCGTATCTACAAGGGTTCTTTTAGCATTTAATTCTTTAATTATTTTCTTTTCAAATTAGATAATTTTCAATCTTTGTAAAATAACTTTAGGACTTAATTTTATGTCTTTTTCTCTTGATTAAATAACATAATAATTAAGGTAAGTAGAAGGGAAGAAAGGGAATGGGAGTGCCAAACAGAGGAATTGAAGCCCTTCCTTTGCTGAAGTTGCTTCCCAGGCTAGAGGTAGGACTTCAGAAAAACCCCTGAAACCCTCTCAAACGATACCGACACTAAAGATTGAGGAAGATCTGCTTCACAAGGTGTTAAAAGAGGAGGAAAATCTTACTCAACTTGGCCTCATTTGTAGGTTTAATAAATTTTGGCCTAAACTCTCTCAACTGCATGACTGGATTGCACAAAGATGGAGAGAAAAAGTACAAGGTAAGATTGAGCTTTATCCTTGTGCCAAAGCATATTTCATTGTTGTCTTTGAAACCCCGAGGATAGGGATTTGATTTTCAAACAATATTGGGTTTGGGGAACACGGGCTCATGTTCAAGCCATGGTATCCATCTTTTGATCCCTTAAAAGATTCTTTTGATACCTACCCTATTTGGGTTCATTTGCCAGGACTCCCACTTTAGCTCTGGAATAGATCATGTTTGCTTGCCATAGGTGATGCTCTTGGATCATGTGTAAAATTTGATGATAAGACCTCTATTCAGGTACATACTACTTATGCTGAATCCTTGTAGATCTTGATACCTCTCAAGATTTACCAGCAGAAATCAATCTGTAAATTGGAGATAGAATCTGGGCACAGAGATTGGACTACGAAGGTCTTGCTTTCAAATGTCGACGTTGTTTTCAAATTGGTCATATTTCAGAGGATTGTGAATATTCCAAACAAAAGACCAAACCTGCATGGTGGAAGGATTCTCTTCCTGAACACCTAACAATCAATCCCCATACCGACCCGGTTGTAGAACTCATGCAAGATGAGAAAACTTCTGAGAAGAAAGCTTCCTCTCCTCAGAATATGGATTCATCGATAGATTCAACACTCCTTGTTGTGGGCCACATCCCTATCAAGTCAATTGAAGTTGTTCTTCCAATCTCAGTGGAAGAAGGAAATGAGGAATGGAAGGTAGTGGATAGGAAAAAGAAGGGATCTAAACCCTTTGTTGTCTCGGACAAGGCATGAGTCTTGTCCTGTTGTGTGTTATCATTGCTACATCTAGGCTTTTGGCCTGTTGTGCTGCTACAGAGTAGCTGCTATTTAGCTGTTTGTTTGCTGGTTTTTGGTTGTGATCTTGGCAGATTCTTCTCTATTGTTGGGCTTTGTCGTTATATCTTGATTTTGATCTCTTGTTGAATTACTAAATTTGTCAAATCTGGCGTTTGAGCATTGTTGTACAAGGGTATAGTCCCTTTCAAAAAACTATTTAACCTTAATAAAAAAATAACATAATAATTAATTTATTTTATTTTAATTAGAATTTTGATATTTTCTCAATGTGGGAAATTGTCACATAATATTTCTCCCGCTGATTTGAAAGTGACTTTGTCTTTCTTTTTAGTTCTTTTATTTCTCTATTTAAACTTTTGAAAATTTAGATTAAAAATATATATATATATATATATATATATATATATATATATATATATATATATATATATATATATAAAATAAAGTGATTAAATACATGCAAAATGTAATGTGTCTTTATACTCAAAAGCTCTCTTTAGATTTTCTTTTAATTAATTTATACCTAGCTAGTTATCATCCATTAATTTGATGCTTTCTTGAAAGCGGAAAAAATAAATACACCTACTAATTCTCAATTCATACTCAAATAATAATTTTCAATAATATTACCTTTTCACAATAGTTGAATATGAGTATGTGCACGTCCATATTCCCTCTTTTAATTTTAGTTCTTAATTTTTCACTTTACCCTTTTTACAATAAAATACACATATATATATACATAATATTCATTAAATATATCTTTTATTTGTGTAGTATATCTCCTCTATATATAATTTGTTATTTATTTCCTTGGTCTCAAACATGTTTTTGTTTTATTTTTATTTATTAATATTTTTTTATTTTTGACTTAACAAACATATAATCTAAAAATTCTAGTTATTATTTTAAGGGAAGTTAAAATACTTCTAACTAATTTATTATCTTCTAAGGCAGGTATATTGTTTGACAAAAACAAATAATCATTTTGTTATCTATGAATTAGAGGTTGCCACATGTATGTATTAAAATTTGATTGTCATTACTTTAATTCTATTGGCTGGAGCCTTTATTCTGAAATTCCAATCATTAGAATGCATGCTTGATAACATTAACAAACCTATATTCAGAAGTATTGAACTCTGTATTTTTCAATGATATTTTTTTCATCGACCGTATTTTTCTATATTTGAAGAATCACGGTACAAAAGTTACTACCTTATTTAGAATTTATAAAAATAAATGAAAACAATCTATTATAACCATTTCCATGATCTTTGTTTAATATTCCAAAATACCAATCATTATAATATATTGAAGATATTTTCCAGGAAAGAAGGTATGCATGCAACAAATACCTCGAGAAGCCTTGAAAAATGTGCAAATAGATACCCATTTGAAACAAGGTGACATAAAAAGCTTACATATCATTACCGATGGCAAGATTCAACAATGCAAATAAGGTAGAGATTTGCACATTTGGCTCGATGATGCATCCGTAATTCCAACAAGAGGCGGAATTACACCCAACATGGCAAGAGTAACTCGAGCGTCGTAACATCCTTTGTAAGTTTTGTAATACCAATGACAACCTTTTTCCGAACACTCTCATTGCCAAATTGCGGTGACTATATAATGGCTTGGAGCTCATTGAAGGCATTAATATTTCTCTCGAGGTTATCTATATCCTCATCATCTTTACTGTAGATGCTCCATTCTACATAACAATCACATGCCTCCACCTACATCCAAGTCCTTTGAATCAATCCTCGTGATTCCACAAGCCGCTTCCATTCATAATCTTCACCATATTCCTTGGTACTTTCGCCATCTTGGGGATTTCATACATTTGATTATGCGAGACACTTTCTTTCTTGCTGCAGCAGAATGTTGGGTTTGGAGTACGAGAGTCCAAAAGAGGGTATATAGGTCTAGACTATTAAGGACGCACTGTGGGAGTCAAGATTATGCCTGTAGGGATACATATGAGTCAGCTCGAAGGTGTTCGAGGCTTGCGACACAAAGTGGCGGATTGTGTTAGGAATTAATAATATCTAATGTGGAATAATTCCTCGAATCACAATAATAAGATGTATGAATAGAATTACAGAAATGAAATGTGCATAACACGAAGACAATATTTAACGTGGTTCACCCAATGTGGGCTACATCCACCAGAACACTTGCTCATATTTTACTACAAGCCAATAGTCTTCACATTCAATAATCGAGATCTTGTTTGGAGCTAAGCTCAACAAACCCTCCCAAATTCACACTTGAGTTTCCACACACTATTCACCTTCACAAAACACACTCATATTAATCCTATTGTATGTCCATCTATGTATAAGTACATCAATAGGTATCCGAAGAGGTGGTTTTTCAAAACAATGGGTACCGAAAAACCATGGGCCTAAAAACGGCCCATACAGATTACCCATTACCCATGGGTTAATAAACCACCCATGAAAATTTCCTTCGTGCTTCGCCACGAGCCACCATCATGGGGGCTTCATCCCTCAAACCTCCTTGATCCACTCACCGTAAGTAGGACCACTATAAAATATCCAGTGTAACACATGGAAGGTGTACCAAACTCTAACATGAAAATAGGCTTTAAAAACATAATAGATTGGTGAGCTGAAATCAAAATATGATGGAAAACTCATGTTGCTTGGGGTTGATGATGTGGATATTTTTAAGGGTATTATCTTGAAGCTTCGCAATAGAAAAACTTCTCAAGGAGCACGAATATTTAGTTGGTAAAGTAGTTTTGGTGTAAATTCTTAATCTCACATGGATGAGGTAGGGATGTTTCGAGGTATAGAAAGAGACATCTATTACTGCTCAAAGGATAAACAAAATCTATGGGAAAGATGGATATCAACCTGTTGAATTCGTGGAGAGACATGTTCCTTTATATAAAAGGATTGAATTTTGCACCATTGTCGAATGATGTGTTGTATCGGCAGATTCGAAATGGTATGAATCTTATCCCATATGAATACATTGTTTGTAGGCAAGGCATAGCAGAACTAGATGCCAGGTTTGGACTTCCATCTGATACTCCCAAAAGAAGTATGCTGGTAGTGTCTGAATTCATTGGCTGTTCACCCTCTTTAAGTGGGGCTATTCGTGTAAATCCATGGAATATTGAGGCTTTAGCAGAAGCTATGAATACTGCTATTACAATGCCAGATGCTGAGAAGCAAATGAGACATGAAAAGCATTTTAGATATGTTAGCACACATGATGTAGCATTTTGGGCTTAGAGTTGTATAGGAGACTTGCAAAGAACTTGCAAAGAGAACTAAAAAAATATGCTATGGACTAGGATTTGGATTGGGATTCAGAGTGGTTAATCTTGATCATAGTTTTCATAAGCTTTCAACTGAGCATATTGTTTGGGCTTACAAAAAGATTAATAGGTGAGCAATTCTTCTTAATTATGATGGTACAATGATGCCTCAAACATCAATTAACAAGACTCCAAGCCCAGAAGTTTTGACACTCTTAAATACTCTTTGCAACGATCCTAAGAATGTGGTCTTTATTGTAAGTGGTCGGGGACGAAAACCTTTGAATGAATGGTTCTCACCATGCATAAAGCTTGGTATTCCTGCAGAGCATGGGTATTTCTTTAGGTAAGACAACTACAAATTCATGCCTTTCTTGAATATTCAAAGTATAGCATGATGGTTTTACTTTGCCTCTTAAGAGCTTTCTGCAAGCAATTCAAATTGAGCTTATTTAGCACATTCAATCTCTATTTTGTTAATTTCTATTTCAATTCAATTATACCTGTTTTAGAGCAGGTGGCAGATGGAGGAAGAATGGGAAACTTGTGTGTTGGTCATGGATTTTGGTTGCACATCGAGTTGTGAACCATAACATTGCCATTGCTTTAATTGTTTGGCATTGTTACTTAGTTGGAAGAGGTATTTGTAGCTGCATAAATTCAAGGCCAATACAATGAGACAATATAAAACATTGAATTTGATTATAAACCGTAGTCCAAGAAAACATTTTTCTTAGCTGCAGGTGTGCCAAATCTCCCCATCAACAATAAGCAAGCTTCTTCTGAAGCATACCCAACTACATTTCCCACAATGAATTTTTCCCAAGCATGACAAAATATGGGTTTGATCAGATTCTTTGATCTTCAAGATATCTCTGCTAACTCATAATATATAAGACATAAATAGTAGAATCTCGTATAAACCGGTATTTCAATCTAAACAGAAAAATCAATGGGTATGATCATATCGATTGAAGTCTCTCTATGTTGATATTATGATAACAAATGACATCTTCTATTTTTGAAACATATATTGTCACCGATCTCAAGGTTTAAGCTTCTCCAATTTAAGATTTTTGTTTGAACCAGATTCCAACATGCATGAACAAAACACCATGTGGCTTTTTACCCCAACATGGCAAAAACACATTACACCTTCAAACAATCTAAGGATCTAAGCACGAAATCACTCATTGATTTCAACATAAAGCAAAGCTTGGCCTCGTTGTTCAATATGTAAGCATCTCTATGTTAAAAAAATTTAGTCCTAGATTGAGGGCGTAACAGTGAGCATTCAAAACTAATGAATCTAGACTTTCTCGGTATTGTTGAAGATGTATTCCTCAATGCCCAAATGACTATATATACATTGTGTGTATCAATGGATCATGTACTCATCATCATCACCCATTTTTAAGACAACGAGTTCGTCTCCCATTTCTTATCCCATATTGATACATGGGAGAATTCAAATATAAGGAATCGAAATAAAAAGAGTAATCTAGGATATGTGAATGAATATTACAAAACAAAATTTATAAAGAAAACTATAAAACCAACTTTATTAAAAGTTAACGTGGTAAAGAAATGTTTTGTCACTATTATAGTTTTTATTCATGTATCCAATCCTGTTACGGATGAGGTTTGTTTTAATCATGTTATTATGAGTCAATAATATGAAAGAATTTATTTGTCAATGTTAAGATTGATAAAGTATACATTTTGAATTGATATAAATACATAAATATTTTTATATATAAATTATAGTTTTGCTATTTTGATTGGTAGAAAATATTGATTTGACTAATTTTTACCCTTATTAAAATACATGATTTTCTTTTTTAAAAATTAAAAAGTCATAAATAGCCAAGTGGCATGGCATTTATTAATGTCTCAATCTGTTAATCTGCCTAGCTTCCAGTAATTTCCAAGCTTTTAAATATGACATGACAACATTAAATAAAGTAGATGCGTTGATATTGGAAAGCCTTCATTAAAATTCTAAATCTTTGGTTTTCGCACATTAAAATTATCTCCTTCCCGGCTTTTACATTGGAGTTAATTGGGTAGTATTGTTTTGATTTGGACAATTGTGTTGGTGTGAATGAAGTAACTAAGCTCTGACATATATCAATGTTGGTCTGAGACTAGGTAAAAGCAACAAGTTGGTGGACAAAAAATGGGTCATAAGTGGATGTCATATTGCAAAAACAACGAAATCTCAACTTGTAGGGATTATTAGCAATACGCGCACTCAAAATTAGAAAAAATTATTTAAATATGAATTGTAGCATCTAGAATATAGTTTCTAAACTACTATGTTTTTTAAAAAAATAGACAAGTTTAGCTATATTAAACACTCAAAATTATATGACTTGGTTTTTTTTAAACCTATAAGATTGTAGTCCGTTTGCTTGCGTGATTTGGATAACCAAATCTTGTTTGTTTTTCCTTTGGTGAAAAGTTAGATGTCGTTGTCTATTTTTGGATGGATTTTATTTTGTATTTTTTCTAGCAATATTTTTTTAATGATTTTTTCCATGAAAGTGGTCCGACAAAATTTAAAAAATAGATCGCTTTTTGTTTCTCGGCCATAACTATATAAAAAAATATCAAAATTATATATATATATATCTAATTTCGCCACGCTTGGGATGGTATTACTTTTATCACATTTTGATAAGAAAAATAAAATTTAGTCTTAAATGTAAACATGAACATTCGTAGGAAAAAATGTCTTAAAAACCTATTGTTAGTCAAAATTATAAAATGATATTTATCTTGTTTTATTCATTTTTAAATAAATATTTCTATGAAGCTAACAATCTCCCCTACGTGATGGCACCATTTTTGTGAAATATTTTCATTTTTTTCAGCATGGTTGAAGTCATTGAAGAGCAAATTTAAAGTTTTTGACCTTTTACACACCCTAATGATCTCCCATAGCTTTGTTTGGGAAAAATGAAGATTTTCCAAGCCTTAGGGTCGGATTCGATGATACTGAGATAGAACCACGATCGCGATTCTATACAAAGACACGCGATCACGCTTTATAAACTATGATCGTGCTTTATAAAGTGTGATCATGGTTCTTAAATCATATTTACACACATCCCAATGTTTGAATTACCATGTGATTTTTACTGTTTGACCTTACTGTACAAATTACTGCAAAATTCTGTCACTTTCTAAATGTTTTTCTTATCACCGGAAGTAAAACATCATGGGAGACAAGAAACGAAGTCAAAAAGGAAGTCATTAAGTAAAAAAACACCAAACAATTAGAGGCAAACATATTTCAAAATGCAGAGCGAATGTGAAATCTTCGTGAATCAAGAAGAGGTTCATCTTCAACCCCTACTATTGTAAGCAATGAGGAACTAGGTAATGTTTCTACTGTTAATTTTGAAGATGATTTAAATACTCGTGATAAAGATGTTTTTACCGTCAATGTTGAAGAAGAATTAAATACTCGTGATATATCTAATGTTGAAATTGAAGGAGACAATAAAAATGTGAATCAGAAATTCAGTTGAAACCTCGTAGACAACTAAAATTTGACAAAAACACCTCCTAGGATTTTACGTAAGAAACCTAATTATTTTATTGAAATTGATGAATTTTTTTTTAAACCAATGTTTGACAAAATTTCTGAATGACAAATCAAAGAAAAGCCACTAAAATTTGGGATAATCATTTTGAAATTTTAAATGATTCCCAAAGATATCGAGTTGTTGGTTAGTTTGATGAAATTGATTACAATACGACCTACATTAAACACCTTAGGATTGACGACATCTAATATATGTGGTCAAACCTATACAATTATTGAAAAATTCATGATGTATATCATCTTGTTGGTGTCGAAGAGACGCACTAGGGATAGTAATATTGTGCATCATGTACTTAATACTAGTGTTGTAAGTGAATCAATAAAAATAATGTTTGATTACGCAAACAAATCAAATGTTGAAATTTAATCAAAAATTCTAATGAAAGCAATTGAAAGATGTAATATCCTTCGATCACTCAATAAAACTGATTTTGGGGCATTTTTTGCTAGAGCACCGCATACAAGGAAAAGATAAATCTGATCTTTATAAGAGAATTTGTTATTCAATTTTGACATGATAACACTAGAGTTTCACCTAATATAAGAGATGTTGTAAAACGGAGAGTTAGTTCTACTAATCGTGAACCACATCCAAAACATTTTTTCGTATGTTTGAACAAGAGCATCTAGAAATTAAAATTAGTCAACATTTTTTTAAAATTTTGAAACTATTTTATTTGAAAATCAACCACGCTTGCACCACTTGTTGTTGTAGGCAACATGTTGAATTTACGATGCATTATGCTAAATTTTTATGTATTCATTCTAATTTTCATTCTGAAACTATGTTATCGAAATGTGGTGTTCAAGTTCCACCAATATCTTCCAGGGATTTCATTCCTACGATATTTTGTGAAAGAGAAGTTGGACAATTTTTTTATAGTCAGGATTGTTTAGATGGAAGTTGTGGTACATGCGGCGGATTACCTAAATTGGAAAGTTGTATCCATGAGCAAATTGAAGGTGCAATAGGACATAATTTAGTTGAGTTTGATAAATATAAATTAGTACCATACCAGTTGAAAGATGGAAATGAGTCTAAATAATGTGAGCTAGTTATAGAACATATGCATGTTTTTCAATTTATGAGAAAATTTTAGAATGAAATTGTTTATGAAGGGTATTTCCAATTACTTTGGTTGGGATGGAAACTTGTATGCGATAGGGACATCCGCTTTTGCACAACAACATTATATATGGTCAGATAATTACATGTTTTAGTTTAATAATGCAAGAATGTTTTATTGGATGAGAAGGATGCATATCAAGATGGATGTCAAGGGACATCCACATATTTGGAGTTTCATTGCTCTCATTTTAAGGGCTAGAAATGGAAAAGGAGAACATGACAGGTCTGTAGGGGCATGATGGAAAAGATCTCTTTGCAAGGAAGAATTGATGTACAAAGATGGTGCTAAATTGAAAGATGCAAAGAGCATAGTGGAATGGTGTATTGACAACATGGCTCGAGGTTCTCAACAAAATTTTACAGTTCGCAGATATTTTTGGTTGATAGAGGAACAACAAATTGCTAACTACAAGGATTGTATGACACTCACAGGGTCCAGTGATATGCACTCATTTTGTAGCTCAGACGCTACTTCGTGGGCCACATGGACAAGAAATTTGGCATGTTTTTGTGCATCTTGTATTGAATTTTTCACTGTTGAGTGTGATTCACAAGAATGGGTGGATGGATGGATTTGTAGGCCTCTAACTTTGCTTCCTAGTTATCAACCTCCACAGGCATTATGACTTGTTTCTCCTAGATGAAGTTGCAACATCCAAGGAATTTGACAAAATTTTGATTTTGGTGCGACAAGGTAAATGGTTATTTACAATTTTTGTATTGAGTTATGTCCATTGAAATTAATATGTAATTTAAATTTGAGTTGAAACCTTTGTTTTTTTGTAGGACATGTGTTTGCAGTTATTGCGACAGAAGACAATGAAGAAGGAAGACTATTTCTTATGTCATTGCATCGAGGAAAGAAAGAATTTGACTTCTCATGTTATAGATGGTGAAGATATTGAGTACCCTATAGGGTCAGTGGTAGTTACTAGAACTTGGCTTTGATATTATCTATTAAAAAACTCCTCTGTTTGTGTGTTTGAAGACTTTGAGACACACAAGAAAATACTCTTATATTTGCATCTAGTTCTAGTGACAAATATTTAGTTGTATAGATATCGAGGAAGGCATAATAACAAGATTCTTTGGAAGGTTAGAGAGTTAAATCATGAAGCAATCATGTCCGCTATTTAGAGTAGATCCGATCCTGATGGTTCATTGGAATGAATTTACATGCTCACATCTAGTATATATAATTTCTTTGAAGTGTTTAAATTTGTCAACCAGATAATTCAAGTTCATATATTTTATTAAATTTGTGTATTTTGTATATATCTAGTATACATGGTTTTGATTCAACTTAAATTTCTTTGACTAGTTCACTTTTATGCAAGTTAGTGGTGCCAGAAAAGCTTGGAAACTTTCACATCCTAATGGTGAACATTGGAATGAATTTACCTGAGCTCATCTGGTATATATAATTTTTCTTTGAATTGTTTAAATTTGTTATTTCTAGATTCAAGTTCATATATTTTATTAAATTTGTGTATTTTGTATATATCTAGTATGGTTTTGATTTGAAACTTAAATTTCTTTTACTAACACTTTTATTCAGGTTAGTCGTGTGAAAAAGACTCCACCTTCATGTGGTTAGCACTATTAGTAGAGAATTTTATATTCTCAAAGCTAAGAGAAGCTTTCATTGTTTTACAAGAAAAGAGAAGCAATTAACAACAATTTATGTACCTATAGAGGTTCTTTGTTCCAGGAGGAGGTATCCCGAAGCATTGGGAGCGTAGAACTAAAATCGATGCCTCCTAAAGTTTTTACAAGGCCACACACTGTGCGTGTGCACACTCGGTTGGTACCATGACTCACCATTTACAAAATATAGCATTTGACAGCATTACATTGACTCAAACTACACTATTTCGCATGTTTGTAAACAATAGGGCGAAGCGAGAGAATCAATTGGAGACGGAAAACATTGAGTCAATATTTTATAGAGGGTCCCTACATCAAGGTGCGGATCCAATGATATGTCTCTAGGTGCCATGGAGTCTCGGTGGTCACCCGTCGAAGTTGAAATTTTTTTGGTCTCATGGCTCTTAAGGGACTATGCCCGAATGAAGTACCACTGGAAGAAATGAAATTGTTACGTACACAAAATGACCTCTCTTGTAACATTCACCTGGCCACCTAGACATGTTAGAGAAACCGATTAGGTACCACAACCCAACGTTTGTAAAATACGGTGTTTGTGACCTTACATCGCTCAAATTGCACTATTTTGTGTTTTGCAAACAATAGGGCAGCGAGAGTACCAATTAGAGAAGGAAAAAAATGTGAGAGGATATTGTATAGGGTCCATACATAGAGGTGTAGGATATAATAAGACATCTCTAGGTGTCTTGGAATTTGAGTAGTCACTAAATCAAATTGAATGATTTTTTGGTCTCAAGGCTCTTAAGGGACTACGCCCGAATGAAGTAGCTGGAAGAAATGAATTTTTCAGACACCAAAATTATGCCTCTTTTAGTGTTCACCTGGCCACCCGATGTGTTGGTGCATTCGGTTTGGTTCGACGACCCACCATTTACAAAATACAATATTTGACAACCTTACACTGGCCCTCAAACTACACTATTTCGCATGTTTGGAAATAATAGGCTAGTGAGAGCACTAATTGGAGAAGGAAAAACTTGAGAAAATATGTTGTAGAGAGTCCCTATGCTAAGGTGTAGGATCAAATGATACATCTCTAGGTGCCACAGAGTCCGAGTAGTCACCCATCGAAGTTAAACGGTTTTTTGGTCTCAAGGCTCTTAAGGGACTACGCCCAAATGAAGTAGCCCGGAAGTAATGATGTTTTTGTGCACCAAAATTATGCCTCCTCTAGTGTTCACCTAGCCACCTGGACATGTTGGCATAGTCGGTTTGTGCCATGACCCACCGTTTGCAAAATATAGCGTTTGACAGCCTTACACTGGCTCAAACTGCACTATTTCACGCATTTGCAAACAATAGGGCAGCGAGAGCACCAATTGGAGATGGAAAACCAAGATAGGATATTATAGAGGGTCCCTACACCAAGGTTTTGGATATGACGAGACATCTTTATGTTCCACAGAGTCAAAGTAGTCACCCATCAAAGTTGAATGATTTTGGTCTCAGGGATCTTAAGGGACTACGCCCAACGAAGTAGCCCAAAAGCAATGACGTTGTCATGCACCAAAATGACACCTCCTCTAGTGTTCACCTAGCCACTCGGACATGTTGGCATAGTCGGTTTGGTGCCACAACCCACCGTTTACAAAATATAGTGTTTGATAGCCTTACACTGGCTCAAATTGCACTATTTCGCGTGTTTGCAAACAATAGGGCAGCGAGCACCGATTGGAGATGGAAAAAAACTGACATAGGCTATTTTAGAGAGTCTCTACATTGAGGTTTAGGATCCAACGAGACATGTCTAGGTGCCACGGAGTCCAAGTAGTCACCTGTCGAAGTTAAATGGTTTTTGGTCTCAGGGATCTTAAGGGACTATGTCTCGAACTAAATAGCCCGAAAGGAATGACATTTTCACGCACCGAAAGGATTCCTCTTCTATAATTCACCTAACACCCTAGATGTGTTGGCACATTCGTTTTGGTGCCACAACCCACCGTTTGTAAAATATAGCATTTGACAACCTTACACTGGCTCAAATTGCACTATTTCACGCATTTATAAATGATAGGGCAGCAAAAGCACCGATTGGAGATAGAAAAAACTGAGACAGGATATTGTAGATTGTCCCTACATCGAGGTGTATGATCTAAATGGACATCTCTAGGTGCCACGGAGTTTGAGTAGTCACTGTCAAATTTGAACATTTTTTTGTCTTAGGGCTCTTAGGGACTACACCCAAACAAAGTATCCCGGAAGCAACAACGTTGTCACACACAAAAAAATTCCTCCTCTAGCATTCACTTAGCCACCTTGATGTGTTGGTGTATTCGTTTGGTGCCACTACCCATTATTTGTAAAATATAGCGTTTGATAGCCTTACACTTGCTCAAGCTAAACTATTTCACGCATTTGCAAACAATAGGGATGTGATTGCACCGATTGGAGATGGAAAAAACTAAGACACACTATTGTTAAGGTTCCTTAAATTGAGGTGTAGGATCTAAGGAGACGTCTCTAGGTGCCACGGAGTCTAATTACTCACCCGTCAAAGTTGAACGGTTATTTGGTCTCAGGGCTCTTAAGGGACTACGCCGAATGAAGTATCCCGAAAGAAACGGTTGTCACGTAATGAAACAACACCTCATCTATCATTCACCTGCCACCTGAATGTGTTGACATAATTGGTTTATTTCCACGACCCACTGTTTGTAAAATATAGCATTTATGACCTTACACAAAGCTAAAAATGCACTATTTCGTGTGTTTGCAAACAATAGGGTAGCGAGATCACCGATTGGAGATGTAAAAAACTGAGACATAATATTGTAGAGGATCCCTATATCAAGGTATAGGATTTGATGAGACATCTCTAGGTGCCACGGAGTCTGAGTAGTCACCAATCGAAGTTGAACATTTTTTTGGTTTAAGGGCTCTTAAGGGACTACGCCCAAACAAAGTAGCCTAGAAGCAACAAAATTGTCGCGCATCAAAAAGAAACCTCCTCTAGTGTTAACCTGCCACTCAAACATGTTGGAGCAATCATTTTGGTTCCATGACCCACTTTATTTACAAAATATAGCATTTAACATGACCTTACACTCAGCTCAAACCGCACTATTTCACACATTTTCAAACACTAGGGCATTAAGAGCACATATTGGAGACGGAAAAAATTGAGTAATTTTTTATACAGGGTCCTGTGCCAAGGTGTAGGATCTCGATGAGATGTCTCTAGGTGCCATAAAGTCCGAATAGTCACCATCGAAGTTGAACAATTTTTGGTCTCGGGGCTCTTAAGGAATGCCTAAACGAACTAGCCCAAAAGCAAATACATTGTTGCACACACCAAAATTATGCCTCCTCTAGTGTTCACGTAACCAAATGGATGTGTTTGCATAGTTGGTTTGGTGCCACGACCCACCATTTGTAAAATATAGCATTTGGCATCCTTACACTAGCTCAAACTGCACTATTTTGTGCATTTGCAAACAATAGGGAAATGATAGCACTGATTGGAGATGAAAAAATGAAGACAACCTATTGTATAGGGTCCCTACGCCAAGGTGTAGGATCTAAAGAGATGTCTCTAGGTGACACAGAGTCCGAGTAGTCACCCATCGAAGTTGAATGGTTTTTTTGTCTCAAGGCTCTTAAGGGACTACGCATGAACAAAGTAGCCCGGAAGCAACGGCATTGTCAAGCACCAATAGGATGCCTCATCTAGTATTCACCTAGCCAACTGGACATGTTGGCACGATCGGTTTAGGTGCCATGACCCACCGTGTGCAAAATATAGCATTTGTGACCTTTACACTAGTTCAAACGCATTATTTCATGCATTTGCAAACAATAGGACAACGAGCACCGATTAGAGATGGAAAAAACAAAGATAGGCTATTATAGAGGGTCCCTACACCGAGGTGTAGGATCTAACGAGACATCTCTAGGTTCCATGGAGTCCGAGTAGTCACCCATCGAAGTTGAATGGTTTTTGGTCTCAGGGCTCTTAAGGGACTATACCTAAATGAAGTAGCCTAGAAGCAACAATGTTATCACACAAAAAATCACACCTCCTCTTGTGTTCACTTGGCCACCCAGATGTTTTTGCATAGTGTTTTCGGTGCCACGACACACCGTTTGTAAAATATAGTGTCGATGACCTTACACTTGCTCAAACCGCATTATTTCTCACGTTTGCAAAAATAGGGCACCGAGAGCACCAATTGGAGACGGAAAAACCAAGACAAAATATTATAGAGAGTCCCTACGTCGAGGTGTGGGGTCTAATAATATGTCTCTAGGTGCCACAAAGTCCAAGTAGTCACCGTCAAAGTTAAACAATTTTTTTTGGTCTCTCGGGCGTTTAAGGAATTATGCCCGAATGAAGTAGCCGGAAGCAACGACATTGTCATGCATGTAAATGATTCCTCCTCTAGTATTCAACTAGCCACACAGACCATGTTAGAAAGCTAATTTGGTGCCATGACCCATCGTTTACAAAATATAGCATTTGATAGCCTTACACTGGCTCAAACTGCACTATTTCATGCATTTGCAAATCATAGGGCAACGAGAACACCAATTGGAGATGGAAAAAAATAAGATAGGATATTAGAGAGGGTCCCTACACTAAGGTGTAGGATTGAAATAGACATATCTAGATTCCACGGAGTCACGTATTCACCTGTCGAAGTTGAACGGGTTTTTGGTCTCAAGGCTCTTAAGGGACTACGCCCAAATGAAGTAGCCCGAAAGTAACAACATTGTCGTACATCAAAACAACACCTCCTCTAGAATTTAGATGGACACCCAAATGTGTTGGCTTAGTCGGTTCAAAGTGCCATGACCCACCATTTGCAAAATATAGCGTTTGTGACACCTTACACTGGCTCAAATTGCACTATTTCACGTGTTTACAAATAATAGGGCAAGAACACTCTGTTATCCCAAATTCACGCCCTAGAAAATTTGGTCAAGACAACTCCTACACATAAGGAAATTAATAAGGAAACGACTCATACCTGCGAGCTCACATTCTAGGATGAAAACGAGTTACAACGGTGGGCTCGGAAATGAAGGAGCTACGTCGCCGAAGAGCGAGAGTAGGAAGGAAAAGAAGTGGTGAATTTTCAAGGTCTTGGGCTCAAAACCGTTTAGGAAAGAATCCAGAATTGACTAAGTATGGAAGAGCCACAAGAAAGGGAGTTACGTGTCCTAGCGGTGCTTCTCCAAAGATGAATCCATAAAGGGAGGCTCAAACAAGCCCCGCATCTCCACGTGTCCCAAGTCAAAGTAGGCCGTTGGGGTTTTCACGAGTTTTGTGTTTCATAGAAAGAGAGAAAATGATAAATTACGAACTCCGTGCAACTGATTTTTACTCTAATCTAGGTCATCACGTGTCCCATATAAAAAAGGGAGGCCCAAATGAGCGCTAGGCTATTGCATGGCCCTAGTAGGTGAAAATGGCAAAAAGTCTTCTAGGCCATTAACGTAAAATCCAATCCCTTCAACTACCAGATCTGATTCGATTCAATCAGTTTGACCGGAACCAGTGACATATTGTGGGCAGATTTACTGAAGGCTTTGATATTCATTGGTTGAACTTTCAAAGCGGATTCGATGCATTTCTCATGGTGGTTGGAGCAGGATTCAATTTTTCCCTCTTCTCTCTCTTATTCTTTCTATATATTGTAACACTTCTCATTTGAGAAGGGGAGACATTTTGGGCATAGAGAAACTCTATCAAATTTGTTTCTTGACGCCATTTTTGAGTAGTGAACCTTCTCCCACGCACTGGAAAATGTATTTGTGCCTCTATTCCAGAAATGTAATGGTTTGTGCACCTTCTAGAGCAATAAAAAATGTGTTTTTGTGGTGTTCTTCAACCCTTTGCATCATTTTGTTGTTTCTCTATGCCTCTCCCTTTTAGTCTTGGTTTTTTGTGCATGTATTTCACATTTGTAGGTGTAGGATGTTGTGTTTCATGGAGTTTAATGGATGATTTACAGATCTAGGTCAGTGTAACTTTTGTCTGACCTCCCTCATCTCCATGTTTTTATTTCTTTCTCCCTCAATGAATATCTTGATTCCTTTCTTTGGTGTATCACCATTTTAGCATAGGCTCTATTTTTCCTCTTTCTCTCTCCTTGGTTCCTTGGAATGGTTAGATTGGGTTAGATTTAGTTTACTTGTACGCTAAGTAGCTTGTGGTAGGTAGTTTTGGAAGAGGAACCTGCCTTCTCTAGAGGATCATTCCCATTTGCAAGTCCCAAAGCTTGAGGAATGATCCAATGTTATGCAAATCATACCAAATGACCCCGCCTTAGAAAATTAGATCCATAACTCATTTGGGGGTGCTTTGTGATTTCACAATAACAAGAACCAATTGGAGATGGAAAAAATCGAGACAAGCTATTGTAAAGGGTCCTTACGTTGAGGTGCAGGATCTATCGAGACATCTCTAGGTGCCACGGAATCCAATTAGTCACTTGTCGAAGTTGAACGGTTTTTGGTTCATGGCTCTTAAGGACTACACCTAAACGAAGTAGCCTAGAAGCAACAACAAGGTCACACAATGAAAATAAACCTCCTATAGCTTTCACCTAGCCACCCGGATGTGTTGACACTATCGGTTTGGTGCCATGACCAAACGTTTGTAAAATATAGCATTTGACAGCCTTACACTAGCTCAAACCGCACTATATCGCATGTTTGCAAAAATAGAGTAGCGAGAGAACTGATTGGAGATGAGAAAACTAAGACATAATATTGTATAGGGTCATTACATCAAGGTATGAGATCCGATGAGACATATCTAGGTGCCACTGAGTCCGAGTAGTCACTCATCGAAGTTAAACGATTTTTTGGTCTTAGGGCTCTTAAGGGACTATGCCCAAACAAAGTAGCATGGAAGCAATGACATTTTCACACACTAAAACTATGCCTCCTATAGTGTTCACCTAGCTACTTAGACATGTTGGCACATTCGGTTCGGTTTGAAGACCCACCGTTTCCAAAATATAGCATTTGAAAACCTTACATGGCTCAAACCGCACTATTTCTCGTTTCAAAAAATAGGGCATTGAGAGCATAGATTGGAGACAAAAAAACCAGACAAAATATTGTAGAGGGTCCCTACACCAAGGTGTAGGATCCAACGAGATGTCTCTAGGTGTCACAGAGTCCGAGTAGTCACCCTTCGAAGTTGAACACTTTTTTGGTCTCAGGGCTCTTAAGGGAATGCCCGAATGAAGTAACCCGGAAAAGAAACGAATTTTTCGCGCACTAAAAATATGCCTCCTATAGAGTTCACCTAGCCACCCAAACATTTTTTCCTAGTCAGTTGTTTGGTGCCACGACCCACCATTTGCAAAATATAGCGTTTGACAGCCTTACATCAAGCTGAAATTGCACTATTTTGTGCGTTTGCAAACAATAGGGCAACAAGAGCACCAATTGGAGATGAAAAAAACCAATACAGGCTATTTAATAGGGTCCTTACACCAAGGTGTAGGATCTGATGAGATGTTTCTAGTGTGTCATGGTGTCCGAATAGTCACTCGTCGAAGTTGAACATTTTTCTGGTCTCAATGCTCTTAAGGGACTACACCCGAATGAAGTAGCCCGAAAGCAACGACGTTGTCATGCACCAAAATGACACCTCCTCTAGTGTTAACCTGGCCACTAAAATTTGTTAGCCTGCTTGGTTTGGTGCAACTACCCACCGTTTACAAAATATAGCATTTGTGACCTTACGTTGGCTCAAACCGCACTATTTCACGCATTTGTAAACAATAGGGCATTGAAAGCACTAATTAGAGACAGAAAATACTGAGACAGACTAGTTTATAGGGTCCCTACACCAAGGTGTAGGATCTCATTATATGTCTCTAGGTGCCACGGAGTATGAGTAGTCACCTATCAAAGTTGAACGATTTTGTAGTCTCAGGGATCTTAAGGGACTATGCCCAAGGAAGTATCTCATAAGTAACGACATTATCACACACCAAAATGAATCCTCCTCTAGCATTCACCCGGCCACCCTAAGTGTTGGCGTAGTCAATTTGGGGCCACAATGTCATGAGGCATGACTTCCCATTACTCACCTTCGTTCATTTCCTAGGACTGCCTAGAAAAGGTAGTTTGTAAACAAATATGCCAGGAAGGCTCAAGGAATATTAGGAAGGCTCGAGAAGGCATATACCCCCCAATCGAATGCATTGGCGGTGACAGTTTGCTCGACCACGACATCCCGGGCATGACTTCTCATGCTACTCGGCTCACATCAATGAGATTGCAACAAGGTTAACACATTACCATGTAAATACTCTAATGATTGTTAAATGATCTTTTTTAAAGCATGTTAATACACAATAGAGTGGTAAGAATATTTTTTGCATATCTTTTGCAGAATAAATTCTACAATGTTTATGTTTTTTTATAAGTGAATTCAAATTAGGATCTTATTGTTTCACACATAAATAACAAGTTTAATTTGGACTAATAATTAACAAATAAATTGTAAGTACACTAAAAACATATAAAATGACTTGTAATAAATCCCTCAAGACCATTTTTAATTGTGTACATTTTGTCCCACTTTGGAGTGTGTTAACCACGTGCTTAAAATAAGAAAATTGATATAAGTCCACACTTGAATCTCTTGAAAAATGATCTTGCACCCAAGAACCTTCAAAACCATTATATAACATAACATCATATATCATATATCATTTAACAATAACATTTAACAAATCATATATCATATCCATAATGGTCACATAATCGAGGCCATCAAATCAAATCAAACATATAGAACTAATATGGTTATGAAAACATACATAGAAGGATATCATGTGCAATGAAATCAAATCAAACATAGAAGTAATATCGTTATGAAAACCAACATGGATATAATGTATCAAACTAAGTGTGTTGGACGTGTCTCTGAAAATATAAGTTCATAACATGTATCGAACTAAGTGTGTCATACATATAGGACCACATGCGGTCACATAAGGCTATATACATGGACTATATGAAGAATCATGAACTAGGACCATATGACATATATATCTATACATCCAGGTCCTATGAATCTAATCATGAAACATCTTCCCTCTCTTCGTCCCTACTATAAGCATGTCCATGACTGGGATGTAGTGGAGGAGATGCCACTACGGATTTCATATGTGTGTCCTAGGCATCTCTAAGTAGGCTGCAACCTAGCTTCCATATTCATAAACAAGTTTTTAACACCCAAATTTTTAAAATACATTCAAATTTTAGAAACTTGTAATTTAGTTAATGCATGTGAAATCTTACCGCAATCTCATGATCCCTATCAATTTTTTGTTGACATGTTGCAGGGTCAATGATAAACTCACGAGGGGTAAGGTACATACAAATAAATAGTTCAAATTAAATATTTCATGTACAAAATTTGATATTGTAAATTTAAGTAATAAGGAAAAATTCCTCCAAAATTTAACAAATTTGAAAAAGTGTACCTCAATTTGTGGATCTACAGAAGTTATGGCGGTATCTACAATATCCTCCACAGTTTACATATATGGAGTCTCTCTGGTAGTCATAAGCTATACAAAAAACATGTACAAATCAATATTAATCTACATGACTACCACATAACATACCCAAAGCATAATCGACACATAATAGACCAACATATTAATTTGCTAATAAAAACCAACAAAGGAATATAGGTTTAATGATCTTCTAGGGAAGCTTCGATGTTACTCGAGTCTCCAAAATTCCTACAAGAGTAGATACACAACTGAACTTCCACAATTAGAAACAAAGTGTAAAGAGAAACTAACCTACATAAAAGTTGTGTGAGACATGCCAATAGCCTCAGTGCCTAGAGCGAGATGATGACCGGCAAGAGCTCCTGCGTATAAAAGGAAAACATATTAATATGTATGTGTACACATGAAACATTATAATAATAAAAGTGCAATCAAATGAAATTTAAAATGTAAGTACAACTTGAAACTTACGTCTATAACACGCCCAACTATAGTAGCTAGCATGTCGATGCCGGATGTGTCCTTCACTGACTCTTCACTATTTAAGATTTAAAAACAATAGTTTTTACATGTATGTACATGACATAATCAAATACATATATATTAAAATCTCAAATGAATTAAACTATTGTGTGTGTGTGTGTGTGTGTGTAATATTTATTTAACATTTACCTATAAAATACCAAGATCATTTACACACGGTTCCAAAACATCCATCATCATCTCATCTAGAGAAAATAAATTATGTGGTCCAACAAATGATGTCTTTCCCACAGTGCATATGGCACCACATGATCCACGGTGGTGTGGTGCACTAGAACTAGCACCTCCACCAACATCACCGGATGCAATCTGGTCACTATGCTGGGTTAGAGTGTCAGTGAGCTCCCTTAATGCATGTAGTGTGTCAATCTCCACAACCTCCTTCACTTGTAGGAGGGATAACTGAAGATAGTGGGGGTTTTGGGGCATGGGGGATCCTTGGTTGACCAATGTTTGCACCAAGTCTAATCTGTGTAGAGATCCTTGTCCATAAAACTCAGAAAAGTCAAAATAATTTGGGACCTCATTAAGCACGAACTCGCAATATAATTTCTTCAAAAAATAGAGAGGAACCTCATTATTGTTGTATTGTGGATACTAAAAACCATTCACCATCGGTCCCAAAAAATTGTTCTTGATTCATTCATCATGGCACCAATGGATTGAGAACTGTTTGCAAGTAGTTACAGGGGGTATTGGTTCTCAGGTCAGTAAATAATGCACAAAATGCGGTCTTCTGCAATTTTTTTATCTTTTACGATCGCATGGGATAACTTATTTTCATACCACCACATACAATCACCTCTAAAGGTATTTCATCCATCTATTTGGTTGGTTGCAGAGTCGAATTTTGCCAATCAATGTTTGCAATGTGTTGGCTAAAGTCATGCGAGGATGGATTTGTGGCATGATTTTGTCTTATAGTCTGAATAAGGTTCTCAATGGAAATTTTATTTTGTTAGATTCTTCCAATGATATTATCTTGTGTTCCTGTTGGTTCCGTGGGGACAGAAGGAGCCACAAGAGGCGGATCTACATTTGGAGGAGGGTTTTGAGGAATGTTTGGAGGGTTTTGAGGAATATTTGGACGGTTTGCAGGATTACGAGCTTGTCGAGCAACTGACAAAACAAAAAAATTGTATACATAAACAAAAAACAAAAAACGCCATGAAAATCACAAAAAAACCTAAAATGCAAGAAATTTGATCAAAATTGAGGGCTTACCTCTTCGTCTTGCGGCATTGTTGAAACTTTCACGATCTAGAAGTCCGAAGAGCAATTTTAGGGGTATTCAAAGCTTGAGTGCCAAAGGTCGAGGAGAAATCACGGTTCACAGGGCAAAATGGGGGAAAATGAGGAGTCATGGGTCTATTTTTTTGTCTCAGAGGACCGCGATCACGGTTTAAAAATGTGATCGTGATTTTAAACCGCGATCGCGGTTTTATGTTTGGAAATCACCAAACCTATAAAAAAAATTCCATGATTGTGGTGTATAAATCACAATCACAATAAGTAAATTTGGGTTTTTATGTCCACTTAATTGTCCACCGACTTGCCACACTTACCCTAATTTCTCCTTACTTGCTATATTCCTCATATTTGGACGGTCTGAAATTCTTATTTTCCTGTAGCATTTTGGTGTTTAGAATTTACCTTCTCGCATGACTCCACTATTTTGAGGGGCGGAAGTTTGGCACTGAGCATATTCACTTACATGTGGCTTTGACGTGAATTGACGGTGGATTTGTTTTGTTTCTCTATTTGGATTAACTTGAGCTCATTGCAGTATTATTTTCTTTCCTCACCATGTATTCTCTTTGGCACTGCTCGGTCCATTGTTGGATCTCCTTGAGCTCATACCACGAGCTCTATTTTTCCTTTCACGACGCTTTTTTACTTGGCTTGACACTTCGTCTATTAACATGACCTTATGCCCTAGTTTTTCCCACAACTTCGACTTAAATAGCATTAAATTTACTCTGAGCGGTGGCTGATTTTATTTAGATCTAGAAGGTGTCCAAATCTCTGCTGCAAATTCAAACCACCCACTATATAGAAACATAATATTTTAAATTTTGCATGTACCTCTTCCAAATGTTGTCAGATTTTGAAATCATAGAGTGTTCTATATTGTTTACATCCTACATATTTAATTTTCCTTTGTACTTCCCATATTACATAACTTGCTACTGTTGTATTGTTAGATGCTCTGTAAAGAACTCACGTATTTAGGCAAAATGTTTAGAAAAGAATGTACTGATCGCTACTTTGTTTTTCTATTGCATTTATATGTAAGTTGAAATAAACAAAAATTTGGTATATACTTTCGGTCGAACTTCACTCGATTTTCAGATTATATAGATCAAACAGATCTTGTTGTGTCCAAAATGCTAAAGGAGTTATTTCATTTTGATTGGTAGTAATTTACTATGAACAGTTTCACAAAATTATTTCCGTTATTACTAATTATGATTTATTTTTATTTGCCTTCCACCCTTCTTTAAGCACTCTGGTTTGATGTTATCTTTGTCTAGTAGAAATCATTGTAAACTGCTAAATAGGGCAACTATTATTTCAAGGTCCATCCACTAAACATTAGCCCCACCTTTGGGACTATGGAAAGTTGAAGATAGAATTTCAGATGCTTGGGCCTCTATGTTAGCAAAGGCCTTTTGTTGAGGGTTCTAACACGGGGCAACATTCCTAGAAAGAGGCCCTTACAATGGAGGATTTTACATAACTTTATGATTAGATCACATGACATTTTCTTAATTGCTAGCATTGTTTTGGGTAACTTTAGTAAGACTTATTTTGTCCTTTCATAGCTGAAAATCTCATCCATTGCATCATTTTCACTCTCAATACTTCGGAAATTATGGCTTAGATAGTTCACACACTCCTGTTGTTGTAGATATTCTTGCAGAGCTTAAATATATTCTTTTTGTTGTTGAATGCAGTTAACTGTTAGTGACATTCATATTTCATGTAAGGAAATGTCAAGACCTTTTCCCTCAATCTTTTTGCCTATACCATCAATACTTTTAGTGATTTTCATTAGAGATGCAACCAAAGTCTTGAGTCAAGCGCTTCCCTTCATGTGCTTATATGCAGGGGTAACACCCATAGCCTGGGTTTGTGGGCTTCTGTGGGTAAGGAAAATTCTTTTAACTACAAATTTCCAATAATGTTATTTTTGTCGTGTCACTTTTCTTTCCACTATTCAACAACTACCTTAACAATTATAATTGTGTGTCCTCATATTATTTCTGGACCAGCTAATAAAGCCTAAGAGACCAAAATCCGTCAAAGAAAAACTCCAAATTCACCATATGAAAAGTAATATAACCTAGGATGTACTTGCCATTAGTATCTGACACATCACAGAGAACATTTCATCTTATATTTCTAAACAACAATTATTTTTGCCATTGTCAATGCCAGGCGCTTACAAAAGGCAGTGAAGCAGGCCATTATACTTCTATTTTTTTGGTTTACTGTAACAGTTTGCACACATTTAAGCCAAAACTCAGTCTACTCTGCCTCTGGTTTACGTTTCCTCTGAAAAAATTTCGGTGGCCAAGAGGTGACTTCGTTTTCTTGAAAACGTTAGTTACTAAAAATTACATAGACTCTATTTTCTTGTATTCTACCAATCTGAACTTCTGTATTTTGAATTATTCTGTTTTGGGCATGCCGTATTTACAAAAAATCACTCTAGTTACCGAGGGAGTTTCATGCGTATTTTCATGTATGTGAAACATTAAGTTTGGGGTTCTGTGTCTACCACGTTTTTAAAGTTAGATCTTGAAAAATATTTAGTAAATTTAGCATTAACCTTGTTCCTCTACGTTTTAGCAAGAAAATCCCATTTGCTGAGCAATTAAATTTTGCCCTACGTTTTCATCCATATTGATATGTTTTTGAACTAAAATAATTTGTCTTCTTCTTTATGTTGGCACGCTTTGGGTTAAATTGCAGTAGTAATGTTCTTATTTGGGGACACTAATTACACCATTACTTGCATTTACCATTTCCTTAGAACAAGAAAAACAAAAAAATCAAATTTCCATTTACTGTTGAGTTTATATTTTTTTTTTTGTAATGCCCACTGGCCCAGTCAAATTTACAGATTTATACGATAAATCATTTTCTATTTTTGGGGGTGCTCTTACCAAACCTCTATCGCGGCTCAAACGTGCACCATCTAAAATGCTTGAATAGATTTTATAAATAATTTAGTAGGACTAGAACTGACAAGCGTCACAAATGCTTTCTCCACCGTAATGCTTGAAGTTAAATAAAAAATTGTGTTTGCTTTTAATTTTGACATAAAAATGCATAATTCAAACCATTAATTAAAATTACTATACATGTACTTGTAGAAACCAATGTTTTCTCCATGGATAGCACTAGTGTATAATGTGTATATTGATTATTGTTCTGAATTAGATTCTCGTCACCATATGTTCCTTATGTAGTTTGATATTTGACTTATTTATCTTTTACTCATTATGAATCATATACTTTTATCCTCATTTGTATTTGTGTTCTGCACTTTCTTGACCTCTTTTCCTTATTTTCTTTGTCTCCCATGGTTTCTCTATCTTACCATGTTTTTGATTGGTTATATGGAGTGACCGTTTCTAAACAATATGACACTAGTCAAAATTTTTACATCTATTAATTTTTCAATTCAACCCCTTTTGTGGGCCTTTCATATGCTTAATAATTATTTCCTTGAGGTTTTTGGATTTCACCTTCATTTGTGCCATCTTATATGTCAATAGGATTCTAATTTCCGCTCAAAACATTTATAAATAGGAAAGTGCTATCTACATGACTAACATTAATGATATACGATCAATTTTTTTCTATGTCAAAAAATCTACACGTGACAATATGAATTCACGAATATAACTAGCATCCTACTATTTTTAGTTTTTATAGGAAACATTAAAATTTTGGGTTGTGACTCTTGCATAGAATTACACTTAGTACATTTTTTGAAAGCTTACATAAATGTTGATTAACTAGTGGTTTAAACAATAAATGAATTTAAAGTGTAAATATAATATAATTTCCACGTTTCGTTTTTATTCATAAATTACTTTGAAATATTAAAAATCATGGTCTCTTATAACTTCTAACTTTAAAATACAACCATTATTTTTAATTTTGAAGGGACATGATTTTCAATGTGGAAGTACTTCATTCATCAACCACATGAGCATACTTAGACCATTGGTTAATCCAAATGCCATGATGAAGCATTCATAAATCCTTTCATATGTTCTAAAATTATTTTTCTACTCATCTCCCTCTCTAATCCTAATCCAAATCGGTGACGTGCACTCTTCAATTTTGCTAAAGTATCTCACACCACTTTGAAATGTTTGATTAAATCATCTATTTGTGGAAATAGAAAAGTATACTTGATGGTCATCTTGTTGAGTTCTTTGGAATCAATGCCTATCCTCCATTCTAGTGGCCATGGTTTTGAGTGGCAAAGCTAGTGTTGTTAATTTAAAGATAACTTTAACATAAATTCCTAGTTTTGTCATAGGCTATGAAAGATAAAGATTGGGTAACTTGCAAACACATCATAACAATTACTATTTGTTCTATACATATTGAGGATTGAAATAATTGAATACAATTTACCAATTGCTACCTTTCTATTTTATTAAGAACATGAGGGAGTGATAATAATAAAGGGATAACATGTCCCAAATTACCATCCTCAATTAGTTTTATATTTTTATATACTCCATATAAACCATTATATATGATTTATTGTTTAATATCATTATCTAAGTTTCATTATCATGGATGGCATTGCGAGAACCACTTTCCATATTTATGTATAAGACACTATATGATTATCTAATTAGTATGTAACTCCAAAATGGAATGAACAAAGTGCTTTTCACAAGAAGAAAAACTTCAAACCTGTCTAGACCAAAAGATAAAAAAATTAAGTGAACCTAATTCAAAAAGACCAAAAATTAAAACTATGAACCAAAATGCACGAGTTTAATTAAAAACATTTCTTTCATAAACATTATATTGAAATTTGAAAAGAATCAAGTTAATGTTCTAAAGTTTTATTTTTCTTAAAATTAATCATATAATTATACTACCAACATTTAATTGAAAAACAAAGAAAAATACAAATACAAGCTTAATTGAAAACTCGAGTTATAATTCAAGGAATGGGTATTATATGTAGCCTACCACTCATAAGGGGTTCACTATGTAAACTTATGTCCTATAGCATGCGTTCATATGAATATAGATCATACCCTATTTCAAAAACTACATCTCGGCATTTTATTATTAACACCCCTCCCAATACAATTTTCCTAATCTAAATAACCATTATTTTCCCACATAGCCCAAATTCCCATTTTCCCCATGACATTTTAATATGATTTTTACTCCCACCTCTTTGATGTTGGATTCATTATCTTACATTTTTACAATATTTCATAGTATTTTCACTTAAACATTTGATGTCAAATTTATATTGGATTAAATAATTACAAAACTTTAGTGTGTCTAATATGATGTCTCTTTCCCTTTTTTCGTACTCAAATCATTTCACACTAACCAAACAATGTTTAATAATGTAGAGGTTCATGTGTGGTTCCACTCTTTTTCGATTAAATTCATCAATCTTTATGGAATCTATTTTCCTATATTTTTTTAATCAAATGAGAAAAAAATACCTTAGAGATGATATTATGAAGGATTCCCTAAAAATTTAGAGTTATGTAGTCTTTATTGCTTTAGAAAAACATGTTACTTCTCTATACACCATCTTCTTTACTTTGAAAAAAACAAAATTTAAATGATCTAAATCTAGGACTCATTTCTCTACCCCATTAATATCCATCCTCCCCATTCCCTACTACTCAACTTGCCCCACCCTTAATATATTTTTAAATACCTTTTTGATGCAATCATTCAGGACCATCCAAGCTTCATAGTAATCATGCACAATTTAACCAAATTATGGTGCAGCATGAGAATGACACACGTAAGGAATGAAGAGGTGTGGAAGAATAAGAGGTGTGGATTTTAGAAAGGAGATGGAGTTTTGGCTCATCCTTGATGACTGGAGGGCGCATACATATTTTTAAAAGAGATAGAATCCCAAGAATAGTGTGTGGAAGAAAATTTGGAGGTGGAACTCAAGAAAAATAACTTGTGACAAAAGTAAACTACGGTGTGGTGGAGAGTGTGATCCAAGAAGTGCGCCACAAGATGGAGAGTTGGAATAAATGAAAATAGGTGTTATAAGACCTGCATAATGAAGGATGATGACTAGGATAAGGGTCATAAGATCCAACGGTTAGATCAATGTGGCACAAGAATAGGCGTGGTAGGTCTTAGTATTAAATAATATTAATTTGAATTTGAATATAAGAAAGAAATTAGGAAGTGTCTAGTAGGAAATAGCCCACCCAAAGGTGAATTCAAACAAGGAGAGAGCATTGGGAAAATGATAGGGTTCACAGTTATAAGAAGAAGATGATTTCACAATTTTCGAGTAGTTGAAGAAAGCCACATTCGGGTTATCAAAGAATTAGTGGAGCAAGTGTGGAAACTCCATTAGAGATGAGGTTGTTGGACATGCTTGTAAATATGCAGATCCAGTCTAGGATAGGTCTTAGAGGAACATCATAAAAGTGTCTAAAAGCTCCATGTAAGTGACAAAGTAAGCTCATAGAAGAGAAGTTGCATGTAGATGTCATAAAGGTAGTTCAAAGAAATACAAGGAAACATTTGAGTTTCATTTCATTGTGTGAGTTTGTAGAATATGACGAGGACCAATTCTTCTTTGAGTGGTATCAGAGTTGGTTCTTGAGGAAGTGGGGAATAGCTAAGAGATTACCAAACCTGAGGCAACTTGATGCTTTGGAGCATAACTTGTGAAGGCCATAAATTTTGAGCCGACTATTGGATTGCCTTGAAATTTTCTATGGTAATAGATCTTGATTATTAATATGTTGTAACCAACTTTTCAACAAAGGTTTTTTCCATTTCAACATATTTTTGGGGCTAGATTCCTTTGTCTTGTGGTCTAAAATTGGCTCAAAATGTTTTTTTTGCTTTTTCTATGATTTATGTAATAAGCTGAAATGTTGTGTCAGACTTAATTTACAAAGGAATATTTTGTATGAAGAAATTTAGGGCCCATCCAAGGTGTTGTACTAATACATAATTTTTGGCATTTTGGCTTTTTTTTAGAGGTAATGTGAAATAAAAAGAAGATTGTAATGGTGTAAAATATTATTTTGGATTCCAAAATGAGAAGAATTTTGTTTTGAAACTTTTGGTTTTTTTGCAAATAGTTTGTGTGTTTTTTTGGAAGTATTTCAAAATTTTGCATCTAGATCCACATCAATTTGTATTACGATAGGATTTGGATCTTGCGATCTAACGACGAGTGTAATATACATTATATTTTTCTATGTAATTTATTACCTATATTTTATATAATCTAGGTTAGACTCGAGAGGGAGGTTATTCCCGGATGGATAGACATATACAGGAACTACAAAGACAAGTTAATGAGCACACAGGAGAAGTTACCCACCTTAGAAGGAGACATGCAAATGGGGATGTAGACCCATAAAGTAATATTGAAGAATTACCTCCATTAATGAATGAAGGAAGAAATGAAGAAGAAAATGGGACAATGAATACACCTCTAATGATAGACCATTTGAGGAGAGATTAATCTAATATTTAGAGGGAAAGAATGATGGCATCAAGATTAATGTTCTTGATTATGGTGGAGGGTTATGACTAGAGGAGTTGATTGACTAGTTGAATCACATGGAAAAATTCTTTGAGTGGAAAATCCTTTCAAAGGAGAAGAAGGTTAAGTTTGCATGCACTAAGTTGTCCAGACATGCATTGATCTAGTGGGATCACTTACAAAATGAAAGACAAAGGAAAGGAAAGGGAAAGATCCGAAATTGGAATAAAATGGTGAAGAAGTTAAAATAAAAGTTTCTTCCTGTAGATTATGCCTAGACACTATTTCGAAGGTTTCAAAACCTAAGACAAAAGGATCTTAGCATTGAAGAGTATACCAATTAATTTTACAAGCTATTAATCAGGGTGGAAGAGGACAATTTGAAAAAACAAAAGGATACAAGGTATGTAAATGGGTTGAGTTGTACCATACAAGATGAACCGAGTATGCTCCGGATGCATAACCTAGATGATGTTTATCAATTCACATTAAAATTAGAAGAAAAAAACAATAGGATTAATCTTAGAAGAGGTGTGAAGAGAGGGCCATCATCATCTCTAATGAGAGGTAGATATATATTTGATTCTATAAAAGGTGAATCCTCTAATTCAGAAAGCCATGAAGAATCTAGTCAAAGCCATGGTAACTACCAAAGAGTTAGGGGGTTTTAGAGGGGAAGAGGTTATAATGGAGGATGGGGTTGGAATATCCCCAAAGGCAGTATACATGTTACTGATGTGGTGAATAAGGGCACATATATTTTGAGTGTCTGCACTATTCTACACATGATATCTAGCAAGGAGAACAACTATGAGTAAACCTATTTTAAGTTGAAGATGAAGAAGAAATGGAGGTTGTTGTAGACTTGGGTGAAACCCTCATGATAAGGAGGATGATGATTGTCCCAAGGAATGAGAAGGAACAAAATGGTGCTAGTATTGATTCTTGGCTATGGATAAATATATTTCAAACAAGATGAACCTCTGGAGGAAAGGTATGTAAAATTATTATTGATGGTGGTAGTTGTGAAAATATGGTCTCAACTGTGATGGTTTATAAACTCAGTCTAAAAGGTGAGAAAACCCATATCCCTATCGTATATCATGGTTCAAGAAAGGGAATGAGGTAGCCATAGATAAAATATGTCATATAAAGTTTTTGATTGGGAATACCTACAAGGATGAGGTGTGGTGTGATGTTATTCCAATGGATACATGCCATATATTACTGGGGAGGCCTTGGAAATATGATAGAAAGGTTACACATGATGGAGGGAAAATACATATAATTTTTGGAAGTATCGTGTTAAGGTGGTATTTTTACCCTTGAGGAAGAAGATAAGAGTGAGGGATTGTTGGATACTGAAAAGAGTTTATTACGAAAATGGAAAACATTGGTTGGTGTTATGCACTAATGTCAAAAAAGGTGGAAATGGAGGACTTTGATATACTAGCTATGCAGTAGAAAAGGTACTAAAAGAATATACAGATGTCATACTAGATGAGCTACTATATGGATTATCTACGAAGTGGGATATACAACACCATATTGATTTGATCCCAAGATCAGCCCTTCTAACTCAAGCATCTTATAGGATGAGTCCAACACAGAGTGAGGAGTTGAAAATGAATGTGACAGATCTAATATAGAAATGTTTAGTGAGAGAAATAATGAGTCCATGTGCAACTCCAATACTATTGAATCCTAAAAAGGATAGAGACTGAGAATGTGTGTGGATAGTAGGGCCATAAATAAAATCATAATTAAGTATTAGTTCCCAATTCCAAGATTGGATGATATGATGGGCATGCTAGTGGGAGCTCGATATTTTAGTAATATTGACCTATGGAGTGGGATACTAGATCCAAATCCGTGAAGGGGATGAATGGAAAAAAACTTTCAAAAGAAAATATGGATTATACTAGTGGATGGTGATGCCATTTGGATTTTCTAATGCACCCAATACATTCATGAGGTTGATGATCAAATTACTTTGAGAATAAGATGGTAAGTTTTTTGTTTTCTATTTTGATGATATTTTGATATTCATTAAGACAATGGAAGAACACTTGTTACATCTGAAATTTTTATTAAAATTGTTACGTAAAGAGAGTATGTATGCAAACATAAAGAAGTGTAGATTTCTTAATAAAAGTCTAGTTTTTTTGGGGTTTGTCATCTCAAAGGATGGAGTGAGGATGGATGAGGAAAAAGTGTAGGCGATTTTAGAATGGTCTATTCCAAGGAATGTCAGAGAGGTTCGTAGTTTTCATGGATTAGCAACTTTTTATAGGAAGTTCATCATGAATTTCAATAAAATTATTACACCCATAATAGAGTATATGAAGGGGAAGGATTTTGTATGGACAAAGGTAGCAACAGATAGTTTTCAATTCTTTAAGAAGAAAGTGTCATATGCACTTGTTTGGGTATTACCAGATTTTAACAAGGTCTTTGAGGTTGATTGTGATGCCTCACATGTTGAGAATGAATTTTTACTGAGTTAAGATGGATGACTTATGGCATTCTTCATTGAAAATCTAAATGAGTTAAAGATGAAATATTATACTTATGATGTGGAATTTTATGCTATTGTTCAGACATTAAGGCATTGGTGAAATTATTGGGTAGCTAAGGAATTTTACTCTTTACTTGACCATGAAGTATCGAGGTATGTAAATACATAGAAGAAACTAAATAGTAGGCATGTAAAGTGGGATTCATTTTTGCAAATTTATACCTTTATCTTAAATCATAATTTGGGTAAGAAAAATCAGGTTGATGATGCCTTGAGTAGGCATGTAACACTTTTGATAACAATGGAAAATGTAGTAAGGTTTGAGGTAGTTAAAGAATTGTGTGAAGGTGATGCAAATTTTGGTGATGTTATGAGACAATGTAAAGACCCTATAGTAGTGGTAGTGGTGATTCGATTATTTGATGCAAGATGGTTATTTATTCGGGGGAAATAATTGTATATCCATTTTGGGTCAATGAGAGAAAATATTATAAGAGAATTGCATAATGTGGGGTTGGAAAGACACTTTGGTATAAGTAACACAATTTCTCTTGTTGTAGAGAAGTATTATTGGCCGAAGGTAAAGAGGGACATAAGTAGGATCATAGTAAGATCTAGAGTGTGCAGAATGGCTAAAGTCCATACATAGAATACTAGGTTGTATATACCATTACCTGTACGTAAAGGGTCATGGGTTGATTTGAGTATGGATTTTGTTTTAGGAATTCCTAACACACAACAAGGGAATACTTCTATCTTTGTTGTGGTTGATAAATTCTATAAGATGACACATTTCATTACTTGTAAGACAACTAATGATGCTTCCAGAGTTGCATATTTGTTTTTTTCAAAAGTGATTAGGTTGCATGGAGTTCCAAAAATGATCACTTCAGATTGGCACACAAATTTTTTTGAGTCACTTTTAGAAGACTCTGTGGAGGAAAATGGGGACACAACTACAGTTCAGTAGTGCATATCACCCTAGACTAGCGAGAAAATAGAAGTAGTGAATAGAATCTTGGGAAATTTCCTATGTTGCATAGTTGGAGAAAAGCCAAAACAATGGGACTTGGCTTTAACACAAGCTGAGTTTGCTTATAACAACTTAATAAAAAGTCAATAGGGAGGTCTCATTTCTAGATTGTATATGGTAGGAACCCCAAAGGGGTCCTATATCTTATTGTTGAAGATAAAACTAGAGATGATGCAAAACCATTTACTGAACACATTCTAAAATTACAGGAAGAAGTGAGGGAAAAGTTGAAAGTTAGTAATGTAAAATATAAAGAAGCTGCAGATGCTAGTAAGAGAGTAAATGTATTTGAAGAAAGAGATATGGTGATAGTTAATCTTAGAAAGGATATGTTTCCAAAAGGGACATATAATAAACTAAAGTATAAGAAGATTGGGCCCTATAGGATTCTGAAGAAAATGGATGATAATGCCTACAAGGTGGAGCTACCTGATAATTTTACTATTTCACTAGTTTTTAATGCTTCTGAATTATATAAGTTTCCAGATCATGAGGAAAATGTCGTGGATGAGGAATAACTAAAATAGGAGCAGCATATGCTGAAGAAGAAAAAGGAAAGGGTAATGTGTGTCTTGGACCAAAAGACAGTCACTACTAGACATTGGAGCTACAACAAATATTTGGTGTAGTGGGAAGGTTTGCAGCAAGAAGAAAATAATTGGACTCCTGAGTGGATTTGAAGAAGATTGACAATTGAAAATTAGATGAATTCCATTAATTGAATTTGCAGGAGCAAAATTCTTTTCAAGTAGAGTAGAATGATGCATGAGCATAACTTGTGAAGGCCATAACTTTTGATCCGGCCATTGGATTGTCTTGAAATTTTCCAGGGTGGTAGATCTTGATTAGTAAAATATTGCGACCAAATTTTCCACAATTTTTTTCCCATTTCCACATAATTTTGGGTCCGGATTCCTTCGTCAAGTGGTCTAAAATTAGATCCAAACGTTTTGTTTGCTTTTGTCTAGAACTTTGAGTTTTAATAAATTTTTATACGCTTTATAGAATAAGCTGAAATTTTGCGTGAGCCTTAATTTACAATGTTATGTTTTTTATGCAAAATTTGGGGCACATCTAATGTGTTTTACTAGTAGCTAAGTTTTGGCATTTTAGGGGTTTTTAGAGGTAATGTGAAATAAAAGGAAGATTATAATGATGTAAAATATTAGTGTGGATTTTGGAATGAGAAGAAATCTATTTTGAAATTTATGGTTTTTTTGCAAACAATTTGTGTTTGTTTTGGAAGTCTTTCAACCTCTTGCAGCTAGATCTACATCACAACTAACATAGAATTTATGTTCTTCATCGTGAAGAGACGTGTGGTAGAGAAAACAAGGAAATATCCCATAGTGTAGCATCCAAAGGGTGTAAATATCTTCCATAAGACAACATGATGCCACCAAGAGGAGGGGACTATTCAGATGCAACAATCACATAGATGTTGGATAGAGTAATGGAGGAACTAAATGGTATCAAGACACGAATGGAGAACGTAGAGAAAGACCACCAAAGGAAACAAGTTCTTTTAGTATGGAGCTAGTCAAAGGATAGAGGTGAAAGACTCGGTAAGGAGTTTGGAGTGCGGACATGATTCTAAAAAGAGAATTAGTGGATTATCGGAGGAAGAAGAAGGTGTGTGTAGAGGAATGACAAGATATTGTGAAATTATAGCATAAGAGTGGAGTGGAAGTACACACAAGAGTATCGTTAGAGGATGCACTAGAGAAAAAATGCATAAGGAAATCTCACAAGATGAGCAGAGGGTGAAAGTACAAGTCACCTGGAATGGATGGTAATGCACAAGGATATTTTGCTAAAGGAGAGAACTACCAGAGAAAATAATATGGTCACTACAGACCATGAATGCACATAAGGTTAAGTGAATCCATGAGATGGAGAGGTGGAAAGAAGATAAAAGAGTGTGTATCCATGTGGAGAGAGGCGCATAGAGAAGGGTGTCCTAGTCAACGGATAAGAGGAAGAAATGGTTATGGAAGACCATGCACATAGAGAATGTGACCTTATGTAACAAATGAAAACTGTACGTATCCAATTTTGAACATGCTACATTTTTGAAACATGTAAAAATTACCAATGATGATAAACTATCAATACAATGATGTTCAAGTCCTATTATTTGTTTAAAACATGTTTTGTAGCTTATTTCTCCTTTTCCTAGCTTTCCCCACTTTCCTTTATAATTTTTGTAAATTTTCCTTAGCATGTGTGCTTTAAGTTACTGAAACCACGTGGCCGATAGTTATGTAACCACCTCGGCGGTTGTGTAACTATTGTTATTCCCTAAGAGGTGGTTACACAATCATTGCAGTGGTTGGATAACCGCCAGTCTGTGTAGATTGGTGGTTTTGTGCACTTTTTCTTGAGCCTTTTCCAACGTATTTTAAACGTGTGTCAACTTCTTCAAACTCATTTTTTGTGCACGCTTTTGTGACCAAATTGGTTGTTCTTGGGCTTGTTAGATGCGTACAAACTTATCCTTCCCTTCCTGTTGTTATTTGTGAGTTAACTTCCCCTTCTTTGAGTGATGTGGCATTCCTTAGCTACCATGTGGGTTAGACCCCTTCCTTGCCATTTTTAAGAGCCAAGCTTCTTTCCAAAGCATTGGTTGGATTATTTTGTTTTAGAATTGTATCATTATGCTTTCATAATCCTACTAAGAAGCACACAATAAAGCATCAATCTCTTTCCTTGTTACTCTCTTTCTTTCATTGATACGGATTGCTGCAAACCAGCTAGCTCTAGCACTCTTTCCCATGTGTTACACATTTCCAGCATAGTTCCCTGGACACAGTTGAACATTCATTAGAATAAGAAGCTTGAGGGGACATCAAAATAATTACTAGCATTAGACTTGTCTTTGTACAACATTTCCAGGTTAGGGGTGTTATTAAATTCCTACAAGTTTCTTTTGTTTATTTGAATAGATTCAATTAAATACATTTGTTTAGAGAAATACAATTATAATAGCATTTATAGTAGTTTCTTCTATAAAGCTTCCATTGAAGATTTATTTTCAACTTATCCATGTGGATTTTCTTGGGAGGAATTTGGAGGAAGATTTTTCCACAGTGTTTGTTTATCCTACACAATTCATTTACCTATAGTTTGCATTTCTTCATTTAGAAAGCTTCTGTTTTAGTGGGGATGTTTCAGGGGAAGAATTACTTCTGATAAGATTTTCATTCTTCCTGTTATTCTGAGGTAGAATTAGAAGAAGTAGGATTCATAATTACAAATTAGGAAAGGAATTTGTTTTATTACACTAGTTTAAATCCTATGTAATGGGGAAATAGCCACATCTTGTCCATTTCATTGTTTAGTTTAATTCATTAGTGTAGAAGCAATTTCAATTAATTAGTAGAAGTAAAATTATCTGTGCATATTTCTTTTGTTTTCCAGAAAACACAAAAACATTAGATTAAATTAGTTAATTACTTTATATGTTTCATTACCTTTTGTTAAATCATTGGAAAAGTATAAAAACAAATAGATTAGATTCAATTTTGTTATTTCAATTACTTAGTTCTCATTTTCTAATTAATTAGCCACGCATAGATTTAATTAAATTCAAGGAAAGTAATTGAATTGATTTAATTTAAATCTTGTTTTCTTTCATTTGTTAATTAGTTGCATATAGAGTTAATTAGAAAGGAATCAACATAACTCCTCATGTATCCTTAGTTGGCTTAGGCTTCCTAAAAATTGACCGGGCCCTTTTACAAATTCTTTGCGTGTGTGTTTGTTTCTTTGTTTTAGTAGTTCACACATCCATATGACCATCCACGGTCTTATACAACACAAATATTTAGTGTGTGATCCACGAGTTCCTTAGCCAAACTTAGCTCTACAATTGAAAGATGTTTACCAATGCCTCAAGCACCTCATTTTCCAACCACCTACAACCACCCATTATTATCTCACAGTTGACAACTTTTAATGTAGAAACAGATAATGTTTATGTGTTCTGGCATATCTAGTCTAGTCAAGATTAGATTCTAACATTCACCTATTCGTTCTCCCCACATGTTTCCTCTCACACCTCCATGACCTTGTCTGGAGACTTCTACGAGGAAAATAGAGGACAACTCCCACGTATTCCATAGCTGATTTGGAGAGTGTTTGGTGACATTGACATTGATAGACTCCTTCATGTGTCCATTCTCCTCGACCATTCCATTACGTCCGATTAAATTAGAGAGGCATTCATTGCCTTAGACAAGAATATTCCCACAGTGCCCATAGAAGACATTAGATTTCCTTTATCACTTATTGGCCATTTTAACCCATTTTCACGTATTCCACTTATTCACCTTATTTAGCCATTCCATAGCCATCTTTCCATTCCACATCGGTTGTCCTAGCATGACCTCGGGAGGTCGAATGCATCCTAGGGTCACATGTTGATTCTTAGATGTATAGAGACCATTGAGAGAGAATGGAAAAAAGTGTGAATATTATAGGGAATGAACCAGAGAGATGCGTAGTTGAAGGGGAAGATCATGTGAAAGAGAGAGTCTTAGCAAGATGACCAAAGTGAACAAATGATCAAATAAAATAAGATATTCCAAAGGAAGGAAAAATGAGGAGCTTAGAGGAAGATACCCTAGTAGAGGAACATGGCATAGGAGATTGTGTAGATGATGAAACTCCGAGCATAGGAGTTAAGGAGCGCGAAGACTAGGAAACATGTGGTAATGGGAGAGTCATTAGAGAGGAATTTAAGAAGATATAAGTTACCCCAAAGGAAACTAAAGCAGAGTAGCCCACGGAGGAGGTTGCCAGAGTATGCATGAAAAAGGGCATACCCAGTAAGGAGATCCAGGATGATCTCAAGAGAATGCATGCATATAGGCACATGAAGAAAATGAGTGTAACAGAGAGTGGCATGGGGAAAGAGTTGTCATGAAGTAAATTTAGGAGGATCCATCGGAGGAAGAGGCTATATAGGGTACACAATTGATGTGAATCCAAATTACTGAGAGGTTGAAATACCTCCAAAAACACACATAAACAACTTTGCAAATAAAACCAAGAGTTTCAAAATATCTTAGTTTTCATTCTGGAATTCACATTGATCTATTACATCATTACAATCCTCCTTTTATTTCAAGACTACTCTGAAACCCTAAAATGCCAAAAAACCTAAAATGGCAAAAAACCCTAAAATGGAAAACAACTCGAGATTGACCCCAAAATTTGTGTGCCAATATGCATTCATAAATTAAGGCTCACATGAAATTTGGACTTATTAACAAGCAAAACAAAAGTTATTAAAGTTATAATACCAGTCAAAAATGGAAAAAACATTCGAGCCAATTTTAGGCCACTAATATTATTTTTGTCTGAGATTTTTAAAAACATAATACTAAAAAGGAAACTATACATTGAATAATAGAATAATTCAATTTGAATTCATTCGAGGATCATATTTGTAAGGAGGTTCTGATATATAGGTAAATTGCTCCTATAAGGAAGGAGTCAACTCTATCTCATTATCACTCATATCTCTCACACATCCCTAGGATATCTCACGCATCTCTTAAACTATCTCAACCACACCTATTACTAAGGTGAGATAAATTCACGTCAACTAATACTTCTCAATATGAGAGAGTATTATTACACACATAATAATAATTTTCACAATATTAAAACTCTAATATCCAAATAACCCAAACCACTAACACTTCATGTTCACACTATAAACATGAATTCCGTAACATTCACCCCCTTAGTGTGAACATGGGGAAAACTTATCTTACACTGCAACTTGTCACACGATGCTTTGGCTCATGATCTGGATGGTTTTACCAATGGTTTACCAACAACCAAAATGGTGGTTTTCAAATTGGTTTACCACAAACCAAAAATATCATGTTGATTGCGGTTTATTTTCAGCCCTCATCATTTTCACACTTGAGGAGATTACATAGGAATCTATTACAATTGTGAACAAGAATATTATACATTCTTATTTTCTATCACACAAAACTGGAAAGCAAACACACAACTTAAAAACTTGGCCACCAGGTTCGGTTTTGCAGCCTCGTCATGGTGCTGACGAGAGGTCAGCGATCGACCTCCATTGAGATGCTACTTAGTTCAGTTGGATGTGATCATGGAGCTCAAAAAATCAGACATCGGGTTACACGAGCAATGTCGGTGCAGTGGTGTGAAAGGAACATGTTAGAGTTGAGAAAACTGTGTATTTCATGCAGGTCAGCTCAATTCCGCATCTGATGTCTACCATCTAATACCCAATGCAGATTGGAAGTTTGAATTGCTTTGAACGAGGTGCGAAGAGGGAAGAACTCAGGCAGTATACACTTGCACAATATTTCTCAGGATCCTCACGCGAATAGAACTCTCTAATGCATGTGCTTGCAAGGAAACATGAACAATCAGGCATTCATTCTGAAGAGATCAGAAAATATAGATCCAATGCAGATTCGAAGTTGGAGAAGAGAGATCTTTGAAACTCCTGAATTATCTTAGACTCTCATTCGACTGACCATGCTCTGATACCAAATATTATTTTAGTCCGAGATTTATTAAAAAATAGAATACTACTAAAAGGAAACTATACAACTAATAATAGAATAATTCAATTTGAATTCATTCTAGATCATATTATTTTTGTAAGGAGGTTCTGATATATAGGAAAATTGCTCCCATAAGGAAGGAGTCAACTCCTATCTCATTATCACTCATATCTCTCACACATCCCTAGGATATCTCACACACCTCCTAAACTATCTCAACCACACCTATTACTAAGGTGAGATAAATTCACGTCTGAACTAATACTTCTCAATATGAGAGAGTATTATTACACACATAATAATAATGTTCACAATATAAAACTCTAATATCCAAATAACCCAAACCACTAACAATTCATGTTCACACTATAAACATGAATTCCACAACACCAAAATGGGCACAAACTTGCAAGAAAATTTGACCCCCGAGGCATATTACTAATGTATATCTATCACCTTGTAAAATTTTAGGACGATCCAATGGTCGGATCAAAAGTTATGGTCTCTACAAGTTATGCTCCCACATCATTCTCCCTGGTTGAAAAGAATTTAGGTCCTACCTAATCTGTTGTGAACTCATCTTATTTTGCCTTTGTCAATTTTTCTCAACTCCCACTCAAGAATCTAAGTATTTTTTTCTTCATAAACCTTCCCACTATACCAAATATTTGTTGTAGCTCCCATGTCTAGTAGTGATTGTATTTTGGTCCAAGACACGCATTACCCTCTCCTTTTTCTTCTTCGACATCTATTGCTTCCAGTTTATTTCTTCCTCCTCTGAAACATTTTCATCATGACTTGGAAACTTATATAAGTTAGAAACATTAAAAACTAGTGAGATAGAAAAGTTTTCAAGTAGCTCCACCTTGTAGGCATTATCACTCATTTTCTTCAGAATCCTACATGGCCCAATCTTCTTATACTTGAGTTTATTATATGTCCACTTTGGAAACCTCTCTTTTCTAATATGAACCATCACCATATCTCCTTCTTCAAATACACTTACTCTCCTACTGGCATTTGCAGCTATTTTATATTGTGCATTACTCACTTTCACTTTTCCCTCACTTCATCTTGCAACTGTAGAATGTGTTCTGCAAATGCTTTTGCATCATCACTAGTTTCATCTTCACTGGTAGAACAATTAGATCTAGGACCCCCTTGGGATTCCTACCATATAAAATATGGAAAGGATACCTCCCTGTTGACCTATTTACCAAGCTATTATATGCAAACTCAGCTTGAGGTAAAGCTAAGTCCCATTGTTTTGGCTTTTCTCCAACTATACAATGTAGGAGATTTCCCAAGATTCTATTCACTACTTCTGTCTGCCCATTAGTCTGGGGGTGATATGCACTACTGAACTATAGTTGTGTCCCCAATTTCTTCCACAGAGTCCTCCAAAAGTGACTCAAAAACTTCGTGTCTCGATCTGAAGTGATTGTTCTTGGAATTCCATGCAATCTAACCACTTCTAAAAAAACTAATCTACAATTCGGAAGACTCATTAGATTATTTATGAGAAATGAAATGTGCCATCTTAGAGAATATATCAACCACAAAAAATATAGAATCATTCCCTCATTGTGTGTTAGGAAGCCCTAACAAAAATCCATACTCAAATCAACCCATGGCCCTGTAGGGATAGGCAATGGCATATACAACCCAATATTATGTGCATGGCCCTTAGCCATTTGACACACTCTACATCTTGCTACAACCATAATTATGTCCCTCTTTACCTTTGGCCAATAATAATTTCTACAACAAGAGAAATTGTCTTACTTATACCAAAGTGTCCAACCAACCCCCCACTATGCAATTCTCTTATAATATTTTCTCTCATTGAACTAAGCGAGGATGCACAATTTTTTTCCGCTAAAAAAATAACCATCCTGTATCAAATAATCAAAAGAATCACTACCTACTGTAGGATCCTTAAGTTTTCTCACAACATCACCAAAATCTGGATCACCTTCATATAATTCCTTAACTACCTCAAACCCTAGTACTTTATTTTCCATTGTTGTCAAAAGGGCTACACGCCTACTCAAGGCATTAACAACTTGATTCTTCTTACCAGACTTATGCTTTAAAACAAAAATATATTCTTGCAAAAATGAAACCCATTTTGCATGCCTACTATTTAGTTTCTTCTTGTGTTTTACATACCTCAAGGCTTCATGGTCAGTGAAGAGTACAAATTCCTTTGCTACCAAGTAATGTCTCCAGTTCCTTAATGCCTAAACAATAGCATAAAATTCCACATCATAAGTAGAATATTTCCTCCTGACTTCATTTAGCTTTTCACTAAAGAATGCCATAGGTCATCCTTCTTAACTCAACACAGCTCCAATCCCAACATGTGAGGCATCACAGTCAACCTCGAAGACCTTGTTAAAATATGGAAATACTAAAACATGTGCTTCTGACACTTTCTTCTTCAACAATTCAAAACTATCTGTTTTGCCTTGGTCCATACAAACTCCCTCCCTTTTGTACACTCTTGTTATGGGTGCAACAATGCTACTAAAATTCCTAATGAACTTCCTATAAAAAGTTTCCAATCCATGAAAACTACGAACCTCTGTCACATTCCTTGGAATAGGCCATTCCAAAATTTCCTTTAATTTTTCCTCATCCATCCTCACTCCATCCTATGATATGAAAAATCCCAAAAAAACAAGACTCTTTTGAAGAAATCTACACTTCTTTAAGTTTGCATATAGACTCTCTTTACGTAACAAGTCTAGCACCAATTTTAGATGTAACAAGTGTTCTTCCACTTTGTCTTCTTGAATATCAAAATATCATCAAAATAGACAACAAAAAACTTACCATTGTATTCTTGGAGTACTCTATTCATCAACCTCATGAATGTATTGGGTGCATTAGATAGCCCAAATGGCATCACCATCCACTCGTATAATCCATCTTTTGTTTTGAAAGCCGTTTTCCATTCATCCCCTTCATGGATTTAGATTTGGTAGTACCCACTCCATAGGTCAATATTACTAAAATATCGGGCTCCCGCTAGCACATCCATCATATCATCCAATCTTGGAATTGGGAATCAATACTTAATTGTGATCTTGTTTATGACTCTCTTTGTCTACACACATTCTCCAGTCTCCATCCTTTTTGGGAGTCAATAGTGCTTTGGAGTTGCACATGGAATCATTCTTTCTCTAACTAACCCTTTCTATATTAGATCTGTCACTTGTCTATTCAACTCTTCACTCTGTGTCGACTCATCCGATAGGCTTCCTGGTTTGGAAGGGCCGATCCTAGGATCAAATCAATATGGTGTTGAATATCTCGATTTGGAGGTAACCCATCTGTATCTCATCTAGTATGACATCTTTGTATTCTTTTAGTATCTTTTCTACCGCAACAGGTATATTAAAGTCTTCTTTCTCCACTTCTTTGACATTAGTGCATAACACCATCCAACTTCTTCCATTTCTATAACAAACTCTTTTATAGCCAACAAGCCCTCACTCTTCTCTTCTTCCTTGAAGGGTAACAAGACCACCTTTACACCATCCTTCCAAAAGGTATATTTATTTTCCTCCATCATGTGTAACCTTTCTATCATATTGCCAAGGCCTACCCAGTAATATATGGCATGCATCCATTGGGATAACATCACACCACACCTCATCCTTGTAGGTATTCCCAATTGAAAAATTTATAAGGCATCTTTTATCTATGGTTACCTCATTTCCTTTCTTGAACCATGATATACGATAGGGATATGGGTGCTTCTCACATTTGATTGAGTTTATCAACCATTATAGTTGAAACCATATTTTCACAACTACGACCATCAATAATAATTTTACATACATTTCCTCCGAGGAGGTGCATCTTGTTTAAAATAAATATATTTGTTCAAGAAGCCACGAATCAGCTCAACAACATCATGTTATTTCTCCTTCCATTGGGACAATCATCGTCCTCCTTATCATGAGGGTTTCACCCAAGTCTGCATACAAACCTCCATTTCTTCTTCCTCTTCAGCTTCAACTAGATTTACTCGTGGTTGTTCTCCTTGCCATCTATCTTGTGTAGGATAGTGCAGACACTCAAAAGATTTGTGCCCCTCTTCACCACATCTGTAACATGTATATTTCCTTTGGGGCTATTCCAGCCCATCCTCCATTATAACCTCTTCCCTCAAAACCCCCTACCTCTTTGGTAGTTACCATGGCTTTGACTAGAATCTTCATGCCCTTCTGTATTAGAGGATTCACCTTTTGTAGATTCAAATCTACCCCCCCCTCATTGGAGATGATGATGGACCTCTCTTCACACCTATTCTAAAATTATTCCTCTTGTTCTTTTCCTCTTTTACTTTAATGCAAGTTGATAAGCATCATCTAGGCTATGGATTCGGAGCATACTTAGCTCATCTTGTATGGTGTAACTCAACCCATTTATGTACTTATGTAGCCTTTTTTTCTTCAGACTCTCCTTGTTCCACCCTGATTGAAAACTTGTAAAATTCATTAGTATACTCCTCAATGTTGAGATCCTTCATCTTAGGTTTTGGAATCTTTGAAAGAGTGTTTGAGCATAATCTACAGGAAGAAACTTTTCTTTCACTTCTTTACCATTTTATTCTAGTTTGGATCTTTCCCTTTCCATTCCTTTGTCTTTCATTTTGTAGGTGATCCCACCAGATCAATGCATGTCCACCAACTTAGTGCATGAAAAATTAACCTTCTTCTCCTCTGAAAGGGTTTTCCACTCAAAGAATTTTTCCATGTGATTTAACTAGTCAATCAACTCCTCTGGTCGTAACCCTCCACCATAATCAGGAACATTAATCTTGATGCTATCATTCTTTCCCTCTAAAGCCTAGATCAATCTCTCCTCAAATGGTCTCTCATTCAAGGTTTCTTTGTCTCTCTCATTTTATTCTTCATCTCCTCCTTCATTCATTAATGGAGGTTCTTCTTCAATATCACTATATAGGTTTGCATCCCCATTTGCATGTCTCCTTCTAAGGCGTGTAACTTCTCCCATGAGCTCAACAACTTGTCTCTGTAGCTCCTGCATATGCCTATTCATCTGGGCATAACCTCCCTCCCACATCTAGCCATGTTTATATAAAATAGAGGTAAAAACTACACAGAAAAATGTAATATGTTACCTTAACTATTTTTGCAAGATCAAAATCCTACTCTAATACCAATTGATGTGAATCCACCTGTAAGAGGTTGAAATACCTCCAAAAACACACATAAACATCTTTGCAAATAAAACGGGAGTTTCAAAATAGCTTACTTCTCATTACGAATTCAAACTGATCTATTACATCATTACAATCCTCCTTTTATTTCAAGACTACTCTAAAACCCTAAAATGCCAAAAACCCTAAAATTCAAAACAACTTGGATTGACCCCAAAATTTTTGTGCCAAATATGAATTCATAAATTAGGGCTCACACGAAATTTGGACTTATTTTAACAAGCAAAACAAAAGTTATTAAAGTTGTAAGATCTAGTCAAAAGTGGAAAAAACATTCAAAGCCAATTTTAGGCCATTAGATGAAGGAATCCAAGCCCTAAAAAAGTGCCAAATGGGCACAACCTTGTAAGAAAATTGACCCCAGCATATTACTAATGTATATCTACCACCCTGTAAAATTTTAGGATGACCCAACGGTCGGATCAAAAGTTATGGTCTCTACAAGTTATGCTCCCGCATCACTATTTATGTGTAATAAGTGTAAGTGTTTAAAGATCTGGTCATTTCAAAATTTGTTAGCAATTTCAAAAAGTTATGACACGACAAAAATGTTGTTTTTATGAATTGATTGATGTGGGTCTGCCTTTATTTAAATGTTTTATATTTGTAGAAACTCGTTTATTTATTTATTTACTAATGGTATTTATAAGGGAAAGGTTGGATTTGGTGGGGTGTATTTACGTATTTACTTTTATTTTTTGTATTTGTAAATGTTTTTATTCTATTTAATAAATTAAATGTCATCCAATCAAAAAATTTGATGACATTAAATTAAAAAATAGTAAAGTTCGATTGCAGAGATAAAACATTTGTCACATATATGGCTAATTATTGGAGGGGCTTGGTTATGAATGATTGATCATGCATCTCTTTTTTTTCTACATTTACTCGAGCTTAAGACTAAAATAGGGCTACACAATGCTATATGAAAAAACTAATTTGTGATTGGGTTCCAACCCTGAAATCTATTGGATTTTCCTATTTTCTATGTTGGCCCCTTTAAGATCAATTGCTCACACATAAATAATGGAGTCTCTGTCTAAAACAATCTCTTGCTAGAAATTTATGATCAAATACTGGAGGGATTCAATTATCAATGATTATTTGTGCATCCCTTGATTTCTTGCAATAGCTTGAGCTTCAACTTGAAAAAGGGGCTACGAAATGCTCCAGGAAGTAACTATTGCGGTTGGGTATCAAATGAATGTGAACCTATTAGGCATGGCTATAAATTATAGTCATGTGGGTAATGTGAGCAAGATTGAAATGAAAAAGTAGAGCATGTATAAATAAAATATTTCTTTGGTAAAAACAATTCAAGCTATGGAATACGTGTGTAGTGCCCACACTTTTTATAGGTCGATGTAGCTTGTTGTTTCTATGCTCATAGACATGCTTTGTGAGTTTTATTACATCGTGGACATTATATTAGAGATTGGATCTTATTAGACATGTGTGGACATTCGGGTGTATAGCGCCAATTCAGCTTAATTTCTATGTTGTCGCATTTTCTTATGATATCACGGATACTAATGGATATGATGCTATGATCGAAACATAATTTTATTGATAGATAGTTGTTACATGTTGGGATTCTATGATTATATGTCACTCTATCATCTTGTCTAACTTTGGAGAATTAATTATAATTGTGCATGTTGTCACATTTTGATTTTAGTAGGATGTTAGGATAGTTTAAAACGCATTTATATCTTACTAGGTCATTGACTTATATTGTATCGGACGAGGCACGGTTAATGTGTGCAATGAGTGTGCGGTGAAAATTTTATAGGAGAACGCGTGGGATTCGGCCAGCTACACAATCTTGCACAGCCAGCACCCCAGGGTGAGCCTAACAATGTTCATTGTGTGAAGCCTTAGTATAGGAGATTATTATTTTGGGCACTATGAGTGACCCCAATGTATGTAATGTATTGTGCTTTGATTTATTAATTTTGTTTAGGGTAGTTGATTATGATGTAAACTTGTTTTGGGAGTCAATAATCCCACTTTCATTTAAATTGTTGATTTTGTTTAATGAGTCACTTAATCACAAGGGTTTAGGGTCACATGTGAGACCCTTGGGTGGTCCCCACACCCTCTACCCTTGTGCCAAAAATGCAAAACCCGAAATTAGGTTATTTTGGGCATTTTGGGGACCCTTTGTAGCTTAGGGAGTCCCCTAACATAAAAATGAGCCCTTGGACCCTACCTAATGGGTAGGGGGCTTATTTTAAAGGATAGAGGAGTTTTCCCTCCTTTTTACCACTTTTTGTCACATCCATGTAAGGGATTTGGATTTGAGTTTTCATCAAAAGTTTCACTAGTTTTGTCTTGCTAACATTTAAGGGAATTTGGGAGAAGAGGGAAAAAAGACAATTTTACCCTTTCTCTCTTTTGTTTTAGGCATCTTTGACCTTGAGGAAGGAGAGGGGTGACACATGTCACCCCCTCATTGTGAAGGATTCTTGCTTGCTCCTCTTAAAATTCCCATTCATGGGAAAAGAGAGGGACTTTTGTTTCTTGAAACTTTTTGCTTGTGATGCTTGTGGATTTTGGAGCTTGTGTTTGGGCTGGAGTCAAGGTGTAGAAAATTTGAAGTTGGAGAGATTTTTGGAGAACTTTCCTTAAGGTAGCCTCTTATGTCTTTTTCTTATGTTACATTTATCTTTGTTGTTAGATGGGTTAAATGGTTTTGTTATTTGGTAGTTGTTTTTTTTTTTACTCCCTCCATCATATGGCATGATGGGGTTTTGGAGTTGTGGGGGTAGAGAGAGGGAATTTTCCTTCTCAATCCTCAAGGCTTGATGGACAAGCCTTTTAGGGTCTTAGTGTTTCCCCTCGATGGTTGAGGTGGTGAAGTTGATTCATTTTGCTTGAATATCCTTCCAAGGAAACTCATAAGGGGTTTGAAAATCCTTCCGAGAAGGACTTGGAGAAAGGGTGGAGGAATAAGGAGGGTTTTGATTGAATTTAGGAGCAATAAGGAGGGTAGGGAGCTTTTTGTTTTGTGCAAGCATTTTGGAATATAACTCTTGGAGAACTTTCTCCTCTCTTCCCCACTTTTGAGGAAGAACATAGGTTCTCCTCCTTGTAAATTTTGGAGTCTTGTTTGTATGTGTCTTATTTTTGTGTGCTTGTATCATTGTTAGTTCACCCTCCATCTTGTGCAAGTTTTGGTTAGTTGACCTCTTTCCCATGGGCACTGGGGAGGCTAGCATGCATCCCAACCTTGGGAGAGGCATGTGATGATGCCTATGGTTGAGTGGAAAACAAGCTCTTTATCCTTGTTGGTTTCCTTAAAAGTCACTCTAGTTGAAGCTCAAACATGGAGATGGTTGGATTTGTGGCATCTTGGTCTCTCCTTATTTCCTCAAGTTATTGTGAAGCATTACTTTCATTGTAACACCTTGGGTATGGCTATTTTTGGAAAGTTCTTTGGCATGTAAAAGTTTTCATCTTGAGAATTGGAGTCACTTGAAAGATTAGTTTTCCATTGGCATGTGAAAGATTTCTTTCAATCTTAGAAGGGAGACTTGTTATGTCATTTCTCTTATGTATTTTAACATTTTTAATTATGATGTAATTATGAACTTGAGATCCTTGTAAAATGAGTCTTGTAAAAATGGTTATATTTCTTTAATGTGCATTATTTAAATGTCATTTTGAAAAAAAAGTTTGCTTGATGGAAGTAAGATTCTCCCTAAGAAATGATGTTATTATTGCTGGTATCTTTGTTGGAAAATCTGAAATATTCATTTAGCAATATCTTCTAAAACAACATCAAAAATATATATATCTCTTCTTGTTGCTTCCATTTTGTGACCACGTGGAATGGAGAGTGAATTAGAAGTAACTTCCTAAGTACTTTGTTTTGCATCAAAGGATAAAATTAAAATCTGTATCTATTTCAAGTGAAATCCTTACGTTTTATCATTGTGTTTAAAATGATCTCTTTTTTCAAAATAAGATATAAGCTTAGCTCAAATTTGTATCAAAATAAGTTTTAAAATATAGATGTCTTCATATAAAAGAATATCTCCTTCTGAAGATATTGTGTTTTTGTATCTACCTCTATATTATACATATATTGTATATAAACAATAATATTGTAAAAATTATTATACGTATATATATATGCAAATATAATTAACGGTATATATATGTAAAGATGAGACTTTTCATGTTATATATATATATATATAATAATAATAAATAATCCTTAATGTATTAATAAATATGAATTTTAAATAAAAACAAAAAAAAATGTTTAGCGGGGAGGGGACGAACCCCCACCCCTATGCCATTGTCTCTTTTTGGGTGGGGGTGCTTTACCCCCAACCTTGCACCTTGCATTTGCCCCCCTGGCTCTTGTTGCCCCCTTTCCTCATCCGCCACTCCTTGTGCCTCCCTCCGCGGCGGTCACTGTCCAGGCCCGCCCTCATAGCCCCCAGCCTTCCCTTCCTCCATCTCTAACGCCACCCTTGCCGCGTCACCACTATGCTCCCCCTTCCACCACTGCCCGACATTCTTCCTCCTACGTGGAAAACCCTATCCGCTTGCCTCCCTCCTTTTTTTTTGTTTTATTATTCATTGTATGTTTTTCCTTCAACAATATAAATCCAAATCAATCCTCCTCCACTTGCAAAAGACCAACCAAAACACATGAGAGGAAAAATGAAAAGAAAAAGAAAGAAAATAAGAAAGAAACTTTCAAATGATATGAAAGAAAAAAGGTAAGGAAGTTAGGCCAAACTTTCAAATCTAGGGTCCATATTAGAATGATCCTGGGCTCAAAATAAATCCAACACACTTTTGGATATGGGAAATATTGTGGAAATAAACATATTAAATGGGGGATGAAATTTAATTAAGGAAGGGTAGTTATTTTCTCATGTGGGTGAAATATTGCAATGAGATATATTATTTTTAATGTGTAAAATTTGTTAGAAGCGAAATAAATAAAATTAAATAGAAACAAATGTTTTAGCAATTTGGTTAGAATTATACTATTAGAAATTTAATTACTTAATGAGAACTGCAGTTAGCGAAACATTAATTCGCACTTCAAAAAAAAAAAAAAATTACCAACTTTTTAGACAGATTCTATCTTTGTCCTGGGCGGGGCATCATAGTTAGTATCGAGCTAAGAGTTTTGTACACGCGGACCTTTGGGTAACTAAATTAAAATAGTTAATGGTAATTTTAACAACACTAAAATAACTAAATGAATAAAAATAAATAGTTAAAATAAATCATCCATGACCATTAAATTTTGAATTAATAACTTTTAGCTCACCACAATGCGTAGGATGGCGCCCCAGCGAGTCGATCAGCGAGAGGCATGGGGCATAGTGTACTACGCGAGAGCGATCGGCACCCAAATTTGGGCCTCGGATATTAGAGGCCTTGCACCGGCTGATAGGCATTGTAGAGCGGCGTCTACCACCACCACCACTGGGAGACAAGAGTGGAGACACCATTGGTAGATGAGGAACCAATAGGTGAGGACGTGCTTTGAGCCGTCGGGGCACGATGCAGGCGGGAGAGGTCACGTAGCCATTTTGTGCATCACGAGGCAGTATCCTCATTACTGTCATAGCTCTCACACAGTCTCGAGGACCATTCGAGGATAGGCGACCCCCTTTGCTGTTGGACTACATCACCGGGATCGAGATACGAGGCGGCGTGATCGAGGATCTCCTTCACTTGCAGGCGCGCACCTACACCGGCTCTGAGATGGCTTTGGGGCTGAGTCATGGCTCCTTAGCTTGGATAGTTTCTTTGGCTTGCACTCTTACAAGAGCAATGTCGAAGCAAGGTTGCCATACACCTCCTCGAGAGAGGCAGCGGGTGTTTTGTGGAGGAATGAGGAGTGGAAGCTCCATCTGACTCGAGAGACAGTGACCTAGGAGATGTTCGAGGAGCGATTCAGGGCTCATTATAGGTCAGAGCATTTTGTGTAGAAGAGGATTGATGAGTTTCATGACTTACGATAGGGATCTGGCATAGTAGCATAGTATGAGAGAAGGTTCTTAGATATCCTTAAGTATGTGGACTACGGAAGATGAGAAATTGTAGGTTAACGGGTTCATTCGAGGGCTTAATGTAGATATATCAAAAGCGGTTAGGATGCTATCTCCTCCCACACTTGAGAAGGCCATTGAGAAGGCCTACTTAGCTGAGGAGAACCGAGGACCAAGGCACGGGAGCATTGTGATAGAAACAAGAGCAAGTTTTAGAAGAGGATACGGGCCTTTGAGTCGGAGGTCATGGGAGTCTTGCACCACCCCCTCGAGGAGGATTTTGGCCTCCACCGGCGGCCCACAAGAGCTCCACCGCACCCGCAGCAACAAACACAATACCAGGGCCACCCACAGCAGGGGGCTAGGTAGACACAGGGATTTCGAGAGAGGTGTTTCTAGAGGTGGTTTTGGTGTAGCCGGGGAAAGGAGACAGGGGTACTCGGCGGACACGATGGCTCGCACACAGCGATCTGCTAGGGTTGGCCGGCGAGATCGGTACACCCAGTACGGGAGGGCCCATCTCGGAGGGGTAAAGTAGGATGTTTTATTTGTGGATCTCTAATCACTATGTGCGCATGTGTCCGCACAAACCCAATACCATGGATGCACAGAGAGCTACTAGATCCGAAGCGAGACAGGTGGCGATGTAGGACACACTCATCATGTATTTGCAGCGCGATTGACATCTGCCAGAGTAGAGCATCAGTCACGGTCATTGAGATGAGCAGTACTATCGAGATATTTCTGTCTCGGTACTTTTTGATTCGGAGTTCTTCATATTCCTTTATATCACCTTCTATAGTGGACGATGTGGGCTAGTGGTGGCTAAAGCAACCGGATAGTTGGCGAGGTTGAGTTGGCCTCTGGGGCTAGACTCGCCGTGGAATTGTATGTGGAGAGTTGCGTACTTGATTTAGGAGCCTTCTCCACTACTCTTGACCTCAGAGTTATCCCTCCGGGTTCTATCGAGTAGTTTTGGGTATGGATTGGCTCGAGGCCCATCGTCTTTAAGGTGGATTGCGAAATAAGGTCATTGAGTGTCGGGATGATATTGGGAGTGTAGTTATTTTATCGGGGATGCGAGAGGCCTATCTCCTTGCACATGATTTCAGCTAAGCAACTCAAGAAGAGCATGTGTAAGGGTTGTCGATTGTTTCTTTATCACTATTAGTGACCAATCTAAGAGAACTCTAGAGCATTCACCCTTAGATGATCATGCGGTTTTGAGGAGTATGCGAGATGTGTTTCCGGGAAAGATTCTAGGATGACCACCCCATAGAGAGGTGGATTTCACCATTGATTTAGTACTGGATCAACACTAGTTTCTAGGGCACCTTATCGGATGATGACTCTAGAGCTTCATGAGCTCAAGATTCAATTAGAGGATTTGTTAGATAAGGGTCTCATTCACCCTAGTGTATCTCCTTGGGGAGCGCCGAGTCATATTTGTGAAGAAGAAGGATGGTTCTCTCGGTATTTGTGTAGACTTGAGATAACTCAATAAGGGGGCGAACCCCCCCACCCTCTGCAGCTGTCCCTTTTGGGTGGGGGGCATTGCTCCCGCCACCTTGCACCATTTTGCCCCCACAAAAACCACTGCGCCCCCTTTCCTCATCCGCCACTCCTTGTGCCTCCCTCTGCGGCCGTCACTGTCCGGCCCGCCCTCACGGTGCCACCTTCCCTTCCTCCATCTCCAATGCCACCCCTTCCACGTCACCACTATGCTCCCCCTTCCACGCTTTGCCAACATTCTTCCTCCTGCGTGGAAAACCCTATCCGTTGCCTCCCTCCTATTTTTTTTGTTTTATTATTCATTGTATTTTTTTCCTTCAACAATACAAATCCAAATCAATCCTCCTCCACTTGCAAAAAGACTAACCGAGAACACTGAGAGGAGAAATGAAAAGAAAAAGAAAGAAAATAAGAAAGAAAATTTCAAATGATAAGAAAGAAAAAGGTAAGGAAGTTAGGGCAAACTTTAGGGTAGAATTTCAAATCTAGGGTCCATATTAGAATGATCCTAGGGCTCAAAATAAATCCAGCACACTTTTGGATATGGGAAATATTGTGAGAATAAACATATTAAATGGGGATGAAATTTAATTAAGGAAGGGTAGTTATTTTCTCATGTGGGTGAAATATTGCAATGAGATATATTATTTTTAATGTGTAAAATTTGTTAGAAGCTAAATAAATAAAATTAAATAGAAACAAATGTTTTAGCAATTTGGTTAGAATAATACCATTACAAATTTAATTACTTAATGAGAACGGTTAGGAGAAACATTAATTCGAACTTCAAGAAAAAAATAATAAAAAAATTACCAACTTTTTAGACCGTTCTATCTTTGTCCCGAGGCGGGCATCACAGTTAATATCGAGCTAAGGTTTGTACACGCGGACCACTTTGGGTAACTAATTAAAATAGTTAACGGTAATTTTAACAACACTAAATTAAATAAATGAATAAAAATAAATAGTTAAAATAAATCATCTGCAACCATTAAATTTTTAATTAATAACTTTTTGCTCACCCTGTGCGTAGGATGGCGCCCAAGCGAGGTCGATCAACGAGAGGCATGGGGCATAGTGTACCTACGCGAGAAGCGATCGGCACACCCAAATTTGGGCCTCGAGATATTAGAGGCCTTGCACCCGGTTGATAGGCGTTGTAGAGCGGCGTCTACCACCACCGCGAGGGAGGCGAGAGTGGAGACACCATTGGTAGATGAGGAACCATAGGCGAGGACGTGCTTTGAGCCATCGAGAGAACAATGCACCAAGGCGGGAGAGGTCACGTAGCCCTTTCGTGCATCACGAGAGGGTAGCCTCATTACGTCATAGCTGCTCACATAGTCTCGAGGACCATTCGAGGATAGGTGACCCCCTTTACCTGTTGGACTACATCACCGGGATCGAGATCAAGCGGCGTGATCGGGGATCTCCTTCACTTGTAGCCGCGCACCTACACCAGCTCTACAGATGGCTTTGGGGCTGAGTCATGGCTCCTTAGCTTGGATAGTTTCTTTGGCTTGCACTCTTACAAGAGCAAAGTCAAGGTAAGGTTCGCCATACACCTCCTCGGGAGACGCGGCAGTGTTTTGTGGAGGAATGAGGAGTATAAGCTCCATCGACTCGAGAGACAGGTGACCTAGGAGATGTTCGAGGAGTGATTCGGGGGCTCATTATAGGTCGAGCATTTTTGTGCGAAGAGGATTGATGAGTTTCATGACTTACGATATGGATTTGGCATAGTAGCATAGTATGAGAGAAGGTTCTTAGATCTCCTTAAGTATGTGCACTACTGCTGCAAGATGAGAAATTGTAGGTTAACGAGGTTCATTCGAGGGCTTAATGTAGATATATCGGGAGCGAGTTAGGATGCTTATCTCCTCCCACACTTGAGAAGGCCATTGAGAAGGCCTAATTAGGCGAGGAGAACAGGACCAAGGCACGGGAGCATCGTGATAGAAACAAGAGCAAGTTTCGAGAAGAGGATATAGGCCTTTGAGTCGAGAGGTCACGGGGTCTTGCACCACCCCTAGAGGAGGATTTTGGCCTCCACCGGCGAGCCATAAGAGCTCCACCGCACCCGCGGCAGCAAACAAACACAGGTGGCGCGGGCCACCCACGGCGGGGGCTAGGCGGACACGGGGGATTTCGAGAGAGGTGTTTCTAGAGGTGGTTTTGGTGTAGCCGGGGATAGGAGACAGGGTACTCGGCAGACACACGATAGCTCACACAAATTGATCTGCGCTGGGGTTGGACCGCGGCAGATCGGTACACAGTAGCACAGGAGGGACCCATCTCGAGGGGTAAAGTAGGATGTTTTATTTGTGGATCTCCTAATCACTATGTGTGCATGTGTCCGCACAAACCCAATACCATGGATGCACAGAGAGCTACTAGATTTGAGCAGATAGTGGGCGATGTAGGACACACTCATCATGTATTTGCAGCGGTTGACATCTGCCAGGCCGAGCATCGAAGCCACGATCATTGAGATGGCAGTACTATCGAGGATATTTCGTCGGTACTTTTTGATTCGAGTTCTTTATATTCCTTTATGTCACCTTCTATAGTGGACCAATGTGGGCTAGTGGTGGCTAGGCAACCGAGATAGTTTCCGGGTTGAGTTGGCCTGCAGGGCTAGACTCGCCATGGAATCGTATGTGGAGAGTTGCGTACTTGATTTAGGAGCCTTCTCCACTACTCTTGACCTCCGAGTTATCCCTCTAGGTTCCTATCAGGTAGTTTTGGGTATGGATTGGCTCGAGGCCCATCGTGCTAAGGTGGATTGCAGAAATAAGGTCATTGAGTGTCAGGATGATCTTGGGAGTGTAGTTATTTTATCAAGGATGCATAGGCCTATCTCCTTTGCACATGATTTCAGCTAAGCAACTCAAGCAGAGTATGCGTAAGGGTTGTCAATTGTTTGCTATCACTATTAGTGACCGATCTGAGAGCACTCCAGAGCATTCACCCTTAGATGATCATGCAGTTTTGAGGGAGTATGCAGATGTGTTTCCTGGGAAGATTCTAGGATGACCACCCCATAGAGAGGTGGATTTCACCATTGATTTAGTACTAGGATCAACACTAGTTTCTAGGGCACGTTATCGGATGCGACTCTAGAGCTTCATGAGCTCAAGATTCGATTAGAGGAATTGTTAGATAAGGGTCTCATTCACCCTAGTGTATCTCCTTGGTGAGCGCTACCATATTTGTGAAGAAGAAGGATGGTTCTCTCGGGCTTTGTGTAGACTTGATAGCTCAATAAGGTCACAATAAAGAACCGTTATCTGCTCCCTAGGATTGATGACTTGTTTGATCGGATGCGGGGGAGTGAGAGCGTTCTCCAAAATCAATCTCAAGTTAGGATATCATCAATTGCGCATTTCAGATGCGGAGACATTCATAAGATAAATTTTCACACACATTATGGGCATTATGAGTTCACGGTGGTCCCATTTGGTTTGACTAATGCCCCAGTTTGTCTTCATGAGCCTCATGAATGGAGTATTCGGGACATTTACGGATCACTTTTTCTTAGTGTTCCTTGATGACATATTGATATATTCTCATTCGAGGAGGAACACGAGGAGCATTTGAGACAGTACTTGAGGTTTTGAGAGAGCGAGAGTTGTATGGGAACTTGGAAAATGCGCTTCTTTCGACGAGATTGATGCTTGGGTCATATTATTTTAGGTAAGGGTATCTCTGTAGATCCCTCTAAGATACAGCTATCTTGGGTGGCTAGCACCCACATCGATTCTTGAGGTAAGGAGTTTCATGGGTTTGGCAGGGTATTACCGCAGAGTTTGTATGCAGAAATTTTCCGTGATTGCTCACCCTATCACTTCTCTTCATAGGAAAGGGAAGAAGTTTGATTAGTCAAATTGAAATGTGAGTAAGCCTTTCGATTGCTTAAGGAAAGGTTAACCACGGTGCCTATCTTAGCAGTTCCAGGACTGACAAAGGATTTTGTTGTTTGTGCTTGATGCATCACTCGAGGTTTGGGAGTAGTTCTTATGCGGAGAGCGTCGGTTATTGCTTTTGAGTCTCGTAAGCTCAAGGAATACGAGCTTAATTATCCTACTCATGACTTGGAGCTTGCAGCGAGTTGTTCATGCTATTATTCATTGGTGACATTTCCTTTCGGGTAGACCTTTCATTTTGAGGAAAGATCATTAGAGTTTGAAGTATATTTTCTCCCAACCAAACCTTAATGCTCGTCAACATCGTTGGATGGAATTCTTATGTGAGTATGACATGGAGGCTCGGTATATCAAAGGGGAGGAAAATGTTGTTGCGAGATGCACTTAGTAGATGATGACATGTGCTTGCCTCCTTGACACTTCGATCGATTTGAGAGGCGGGATTCTTGAGCACCTTCCAGAGGACAGATTTTATGAGGGAGCTAGACGCAGATGTTGGAGTCTCGGGTTCTTTAGAGGGCAGATATTTTGGGTGTGTTTTAGAGGCGGATGGTTTGTTTTGGTTCCACAGTGCATCTATGTGCCTATGTCGGTGATTTGCGTAGTTTCATCCTCACGAGAGGCTCATCGAGCCCCATATGCAGCACATCCAGGAGTGAAGAAAATGCACGCTGATCTGAGAGAGTTATATTATTGGCAGGTCTTCGACGAGACATAGCAGATTTTATTGCACGTTACCTTAAGTGTCGGAGGGTCAGGAAGAGAATTCACATCCTGCGAGAATTTTACACGGTCCCCATGATATTCCTGAGTGGAAATGGGATGTGATCTCCATGGATTGCATTGTCATATTTCCTATGTCATCTTATCACCATGATGCCATTATGGTTACCGTGGATAAGTTGACCAAGGTTGTGCACTTCTCTCAAACCAAGGTCACCTATAACTCATAGGCCATTGCCAAAGTATTTATGGAGGACATTGTTAGGTTGCATGGGATTCCGAAGACCATCATCAATGACATAGATACTATCTACACTTCAGTTTTCTAGACTTCTTTTCGAGCCACTTTGGGTACTCAGATCAATTTCAGTTCAACTTATCATCTAGAGATAGATGGACGAGAAGAGAGGGTTAATCGGTGTTGGAGGACATGTTGAGAATGCATGTCATGGATCAGAGCAAATGGGAAGATTATTTGCATTTAGTTGAGTTTACCTCAATAACAACTATCATAGTTCCATTGGTATGGCTCCTTACCGGGCCTTGTATGGATGACCTTGTAGAACACCTTTGAGTTGGGATAGACTAGATGACAAGATTATTCTGGACCAGCCTATCTTTAGGATTTAGAGCAGCAGGTTGTGCAGATCGATAGCATCTTGAGCAAGCGAGCATGCCAAAAGGCATATCAGAGACACCAAGAGGATAGATCGTCACTTCTCGGTGGGTGACAAAGTCTTCTTGAGAGTTCATCCGCATAAGATTCCAATCCATTATGGAAAGGGTCTAAGCTATCACCTTACTTTATGGGGCCTTTTGATATTTTAGAGGTCATCGATCCAGGTTGCCTATCACCTAGCTTTGCCACTACCAGCCTTGCATGGGCCCACAATGTATTTCATGTTTACGTACTACGTAGATATATACCTGATGCTTCTCATGTTTTGGAGTGGTCGGCATTACGGGTAGAGGATGGAGGATAGTGGAGACTAGAGCCCATATGCATACTAGAGCACCTTTGGAGGTTGGCCCTTGAGGGTGGAGACTTGGACCGAGGTTAGAGTACATTGGGATCGATACGATGAGACAACGGCGACACAGGAGGATGCGATACCTTCGAGGGCTAGATATCCCTATCTCTTTTAGTGACTTCCGGAGGAAGTCTAATTTTATAGCTCGATTGCTTGTTGTTTCTTTTCTCATAGACATGCTTTGTGAGTTTTATTACATCGTGGACATTATATTAAAGATTGGATCTTATTAGACATGTGTGGACATTCGGCGTATAACGCCAATTTATCTTAATTTCTATGTTGTCACATTTTCTTATGATATCATGGATACTAATGGATATGATGCTATGATCGAACATAATTTTATTGATGGATAGTTGTTACATGTTGGGAATCTATGATCATATGTCACTCTATCATCTTGTCTAACTTTGGAGAATTAATTATAATTGTGCATGTTGTAACATTATGATTTTAGTAGGATGTTAGGCTAGTTTAGAACGCATTGATATCTTACTAGGTCATTGACTTATATTTTATCGGACAGTGCACGGTTAATGTGTGCAATGAGTGTGCAGTGACAGGTTTATAGGAGAACATGGGATTCGAGCCAGCTACACAATCTTGCATAAAAGCCCACGGGTTGAGCCCTAACCATGTTCATTGTGTGAAGCCTTAGTATAGGAGATTATTATTTTGGGCACTATGAGTGACCCCAATGTATGTAATGTATTGTGCTTTGATTTATTAATTTTGTTTAGGGTAGTTGAGTATGATGTAAACTTGTTTTGGGAGTTAATAATCCCACTTTCATTTAAATTGTTGATTTTGTTTAATGAGTCACTTAATCACAAGGGTTTAGGGTCACATGTGAGACCCTTGGGTGGTCCCCACACCCTCTACCCTTGTGCCAAAAATGCAAAACCCTAAATTAGGTTATTTTGGGCATTTTGGGGACCCCTTTAGTAGCTTGGGAGTCCCCTAACATAGAAATGAGCCCTTGGACCCTACCTAATGGGTAGGGGGCTTATTTTAAAGGCTAGAGGAGTTTCCTCCATTTTTACCTCTTGTTTGGTCACATCCATGTAAGGGATGTGGATTTGAGTGTTCATCAAAAGTTTCACTAGTTTTGTCTTGCTAACATTTAAGGGAATTTGGGACAAGAGGGCAAAAGACAATTTTACCCTTTCTCTCTTTTGGTTTGGCATCTTTGACCTTGAGGAAGGAGAGCGGTGACACATGTCACCCCCTCATTATTAAGGATTCTATCTTGCTCCTCTTCAAATTCCCATTCGTGGGAAAAGAGAGGGACTTTTTGTTTTTGAAACTTCTTGCTTGTGATGCTTGTGGATTTTGGAGCTTGAGTTTGGGCTTGAGTCAAGGTGTGGAGAAATTTGAAGTTGGAGAGATTTTGGAGAGATTTCCTTGAGGTAGCTTCTTATGTCTTTTGCTTATGTTACATTTATCTTAGTTGTTAGATGGGTTGCATGGTTTTGTTATTTGGTAGTTGTTTGTTAGAAGGACTTGGAGAAAGGGTGGAGGAATAAGGAGGGTTTTGATTGAATTTAGGAGCAATAAGGAGGGTAGGGAGCTTTTTTCTTTGTGCAAGAATTTTGGAATATAACTCTTGGAGAACTTTCTCCTCTCTTCCCCACTTTTGAGGAAGAACATAGGTTCTCCTCCTTGTAAATTTTGGAGTCTTGTTTGTATGTGTCTTTTTTTGTGTGCTTGTATCATTGTTAGTTCACCCTCCATCTTGTGCAAGTTTTGTTAGTTGACCTCTTTCCCATGGGCTTGGGGGAGGCTAGCATGCATCCCAACCTTGGGAGAGGCATGTGATGATGCCTATGGTTGGGTGGCAAACAAGCTCTTTCTCCTTGTTGGTTTCCTTAAAAGTCACTCTAGTTGAAGCTCAAGCATGGAGATGGTTGGATTTGTGGCATCTTGGTCTCTCCTTATTTCCTCAAGTTATTGTGAAGCATTACTTTCATTGTAACACCTTGGGTATGGCTATTTTCGGAAAGTTCTTTGGCATGTAAAAGTTTTCATCTTGAGAATTGGAGTCACTTGAAAGATTAGTTTTCCATTGGCATGTGAAAGATTTCTTTCAATCTTAGAAGGGAGATTTGTTATGTCATTTCTCTTATGTATTTTAACATTTTGAATTATGATGTAATTATGAACTTGAGATCCTTGTAAAATGAGTCTTGTAAAAATGGTTATATTTCTTTAATGTGCATTATTTAAATGTCATTTAAAAAAGGAAGATTTCTTGATGGAAGTAAGATTCTCCCTAAGAAATGATGTTATTATTGCTGGTATCCTTGTTGGAAAATATGAAATATTCATTTAGCAATATCTTCTAGAACAACATCATATATATATATATATATATCTTTTCTTGTTGCTTCCATTTGTGACCACATGGAATGGAGAGTGAATTAGAAGTAACTTCCTAAGTACTTCGTTTTGCATCAAAGGATAAAATTCAAATCAGTATCTATTTCAAGTGAAATCCTTACGTTTTATCATTGTGTTTAAAATGATCTCTTTCAGTTCAAAATAAGATATAAGCTTAGCTCAAATTTGTATCAAAATAAGTTTTAAAATATAGATGTCTTCATAAAAAAAAAGAATATCTCCTTGTAAAGATATTGTGTTTTTTTTTGTATCTATTTCTATATTATACATATATTGTATATAAACAATAATATTGTAAAAATTATTATATGCATATATATGCAAATATAATTAATAGTATATACATGTAAAGATGAGACTTTTCATGTTATATATATATATATAAACACACACACATACACATATATAAAACTAGATTTCAATATATATATATATATATATATATATATATATATATATATTAATAATAAATAATCCTAAAAATATTAATAAATACAAATTTTAAATTAAAAAAACAAAAAAATGTTTGGTGGGGTGGGGGGTTGTTCTGCCCCCACCCCTGCGAGCTTTTATTAAAAAAAACAATGTTGGGGGGGGCGAATCCCCAGCCCGCACCGCATTTTTCCCCCACAAAACCCTTTCGCTCCCCCTTTCCTCATCCGCCACTCCTGTGCCTCCCCGCGGCACCCACTCCAGCCGCCCTCACAAGTGTCGCCTTCCCTTCCTCCATCTCTAACGCCACCCCTACCACATCACTAATGTGCTCCCCCTTCCACACTGCCAACATTCTTCCACCTCGCGTGGAAAACCCTATCCGCCCCCTCCCTTCTATTTTTTTGTACTTTATTATTCATTGTATGTTTTCCTTCAACAATACAACTCCAAATCAATCCCCTCCACTTACAAAATACCAACCAAGACACTGAGAGGAAAAATGAAAAGAATAAGAAAGAAACTTTCAAATGATATGAAAGAAAAAGGTAAGGAAGTTAGGGCAAACTTTAGGGTAGAATTTCAAATCTATGGTCCATATTAGAATGATCCTAGGGCTCAAAATAAATCCAGCACACTTTTGGATATGGGAAATATTGTGGAAATAAACATATTAAATGGGGGATGAAATTTAATTAAGGAAGGGTAGTTATTTTCTCATGTGGGTGAAATTTTTCAATGAGATATATTATTTTTAATGTGTAAAATTTGTTAGAAGCTAAATAAATAAAATTAAATAAACAAAATGTTTTAGGAATTTTTGTTAAAATTATACCATTATAAATTTAATTACTTAATGAGAACGGTTAGGTGAAACATTAATTCGTACTTCAAGAAAAAAATAAAAATTTACCAACTTTTTAGACTGTTCTATGTTGTCCCGAGGCGGGGGCATCACAACGTGTGGCACATGTAGGTATTTAATTCTACAAATTTTATTTCCAAATTTTCATTCATGTCCTCTTCATCTAACAAATCAAATGTCATCCACTCAAAACCTTGATGCCATAAAATAAAATAAACAACAAACCCTATTTTATGGTAGTCACCATGTTGTCACCACCAGATAGCCCATGGTACATGTTTCGTAAGTTTTGATCAAATATGGTTGGTTGCACATCTCCTTCTTTCTTGTAATTTCTCGAGCTCAACAATGAAAAGGGATGAAAAAAGTGTTATAAGAAGGAATCATCACATATGGGTTTTAAGCCTCAAACCTATTGGATTTTACACTCAAGTGAATAGTGAAAACGAGCAAAAAATGATAGTATGGAGCAAAAATGGTAGATATTATTTTTGTAGGACCAAGGTAAGTGAGGAATAGGTGTGGGACATGCAAGTAACTAATTCCCACCTTTTATCCGTAACTTTCCATTCATGTATTCATCTTAACTAATAAATTAAATGTCATCCAATCAAAAGCCTTGGTGCCAATGGTCATTAACGAATTACACATTCAAAATTGTAGATGGGGAGACCCTAATTGTCACCCTAATAGCTAGAGAGAAACCTTGATTGAAAATGTCCATGGAAGCACTATCTTGGGATGTTAGGTCCATTCCACATGTTCCTCTCTCTTAAATTTCCGAATAGTCATACAAGCAATTTCCCCTTACATTTACATTTTTCAAACTACCCAATAAACCCAAAGGCTAAAATTACAAACAAAAACTATTAACAGATCGACACTACTAATTGGCCAGCCACTTCTTACTTTCCAAAATATCCCCAAAATGTGATGCCTCAATGACTTGCACACCATACACCTTTTTCCTTCAAATGATTCCCAAACATGACATGTGTTTGTACAATAGTATATTTTTGCTTTGGTTTCCCTTTGTGCTTTCCCCGCCCTTCCTCTTCTACTCCCTTAAACCCCTTCTTCATCGCCCGTCATCATATCTCAATGTTTATCTCCATCCACATTAACTTCTTTGATGCATCCCTTTGACATTCCTATCGTACATTTCACGTACGATTGCTAGTAATAATGGTTGATAAAAGGAAAGGTTTTGCATAAGAGTTTTCTTAACAAGTATCCAAATACACAAGGGCATGGAACATTATTTGGATTGAACAGTGTATATGGAGAAAATGGAGAGGTCCATGTGACCTATCCTTATAAGGTTTGTGACGAGTTCTTTAATCAGATCCATGCTAGAGAGATGTACAGTGTATTCGATGTTTTGTCAAACTTCAAAAACCATGTTTTGAACAATTTTAATGTCCCCTATGAAGTTTTATTATGATTCACATCTACTATTATCAATTTCCCAATTTGTTTTACATCCTTCCCAATGCATCTCTTTTGCTTTCAAGCAGTTAAGAAGAACTTTGAAATATTTCTCCATCTTCCACAGTCAAGGCTATAGGTTTATTCTCGATATTTTGAACAATATTACTTGGGTCACAAGAAATATGGAACAAAGACAAATAAACACGCCAGCCATATTATTATATATATGTGAGGTTGCACAGACATGTGGTGGGATCCTTTTTTCTTTTTTAACTAAGCCTTGACAATTGATAAATATTTTCAAAACTATAAAAGGGCAACAATATTGTATTTTTTTAGATTGAATGATGTGTGGCTCTCTCTCTATTTATGTGTAATAAGTGTAAGTGTTTGAAGATCTAGTCATTTCAAAATTTGTTGTCAATTTCAAAAACGTTATGACATGACAAAAATGGTGTTGTTTTTATGAATTGATTGATATGGGCTTGCCTTCATGGAAATGTTTTATATTTGTAGAAACTCGATTATTTATTTATTTACTAATGGTATTTATAAGGGAAAGGGTGGAAATAATTATAGATTAATATATGTTTGTATTTATCATTGTGTGACTTTAATAGTCAAAGTGGAGATATTTATCATTTTATTTGTTTGAATTAGTTATGATAGTCTTCACCTAATAATTGTTAAGAAACCAAGATTTTTCACCAATGAATAAGTTGAAAAACAAAATAACATTTTATAGAGATAGAGATAAATGAAACATATAAAATATCAAACATGTAAGAGACAAACACTATATTTATGTAGTAAAACTCTAGCTAAGTGCTTAGGGAAACATCCACGGTGCAAGATATCAAGCTTTTATCAACTCAAGATTAACAGAGTCCATGCAAACTCGTTATAAACAACTTTAGATCTCCACAAAAATCTATTTGGAAAAGTACAATTAGGATTCCTCCTCCTAAAAATAGAGTAGAAAAACACCATTAGGATTTTCCTTCCTAAAAATAGAATTCAGTTGAATTCATCTTTCTAGAAACAAGAGATTGACTCCTTAATTTTTGTTTTGGGGATCTACCCCCATGGACCCCTTGCAACATGAGTGGGGGAACAAGCCCCCTACACCCCCTTTGGGAAGTGAGTTACAAACCACATTGTAAAGGGGTCCAAAATTTAACTTTGTTGGCACATATCTAACAATCTCCACCTTGAAAACAAATCTGCTTGATTTCTTACAATCAACTTTTACCTTGCTAACACTCTTGTAGCATGCATGTGGGATGAATGTACCATCCAATATTGATCATATTAATGTCTCCACCTATTTTTTCATATAATTAACATTGTACTATTTTTTTTTTTATAAATTAGAAGTGTGATTTCTAATGGAAAATAAAATTGATAAGAAAATTACACTACCAAGAACATCAATTACAAAATAAAAATACATGTTACATAAAAACACAAAATTATATGATAAAATCCAATATTTTATTCATAAGTACTTCTCAATACAAATTGTTCAATGTAAGGAGAATGTAGTACTCAACATCCTTTCCATAAGATATATCATTTTATTTATATAATGAGAGGAGCCAATAGATTGTCAGTTAAATGAAACCCAACATACCAACTAGAGTCATTAAAAGGTGGAAGTACCCCTCTACACATTTGACATTGACAATAAGGGTTGAGTATGTTCAATATTAAATCATATTTGGCTAGTGCAAACCTGAAATTTTGAGGAGTGTAAATATCACTTAGTATACATAATGATGAATTTAACTAGCTTATAGTTTATAATTTAAATAATAATTCATGTACATAAAGTAAAAACATTTTTAGAGGTAGAAATTTTATTGCAAGTTTAAACCATGAGATGTTAAGTAAGTTTTGATAATATTAAGTGCATATTATGAATAATAATTAATGGTTTGTATCATCATCAAAATAATAATAGTATCAAAGGGTCCTTGGTCTATTAGCAAAGCTGATTGGATTGAAATAAGCCCACCAAGGATCAAGTCTTGCTGAGTGTAAGGCCTAGATACTTGACATACGAGAGTCAAAATGATTGAGGCCAGGATTGTGCCTTAGGTTACTTTGACGACATGGATGTCCCTTACTCGTAGCTGCTTAAGCTAACTCTTCTATATATTTCCTCCATGTATGAACAAAGATGACGACAATCTATATATTGAATGCACTTATCAATAATAATAATAATAATGTGATCTCCTAAACCAACACTTGCATTAATGTGTGTGTGTATTATATAAAATAATTATTTTAATTCTAGGATTAGTCCCTTTAAAAAAATTAAGTTATCTACTCCACAAATACTCATTGTCTTACTCTCCCACCTCCTTAATGATTTTTTCCATTTACAAATTAAACCATAACATAAATTTGAGGCTCCTTGATAATAAGGGGTGTGCAACCTATTGTTTCCATTAACATCAGTTAATATACATGGTTGTTATATCTAACCTAACTAATACCAAACTTTTTTTGAACGAGGGTTCATACCTAGTTCCTTCAACTTTTAAATTAGTATTGACTATTATTTTTCCACGAAAGGGTTTCTTAGTTATTAGAAGAATTCAATCATAATATCTTAATCATGGAGAGTAATTTTATATCTTAATCATGGAGAATAATTTTAATCTTAGCAATAAAGCTAGTGTGAGAACTTCATGAATATTATTTTTTTGTGTTTTGAGTCTAATTTTTAGACTATATAAGATCTTAGTAATCTAAAATCCATCAGTAACCTTGTGATTAACACTTTATTTTATTTAGGTCCTGCTTAGGTTTTTTAAACATAGGTACTTATTGGTGATTGGATTAGACATTGAAACAAAAAACAAGCTACTAGTGATAGTGTATTCTCATTCTAGAATATACACATAAATGTAGGCTCTTGAAACAATACCTAAGGATGATTACATTAGATACTATATTTATGCTTTAATGTGAACAATGTTTAGAGGCAGGTGTTGACTTTCCTCGTATGTGGGACACTTACAAATAATGATATTTTCGTAGCATTACACGACACATTAAAAGGGTGGTTAGCTTTGAAAATTCTATGTTGTTGCAATCTAGGTTAGAAGGGAGGGTTTATTAGATTTGACGAGGTTGTATGGGCTCGTGTATGTGAAATGTCAAATGGAAATCAATTGTAAGGTGATTTTTGACAACTCTAGCACTTGAGTAGGGAGATGTTGCAACCCTAAAGTCTTTTAGCCACAAACAACATATTAGTATTGATATTAGGATTATTATTTACCACATTTCAAGGTCCTTGATGTCACAAGTTGCTAAATGGTATTGAAAATCTTACCTTTATACATATGACTCATCTTCTTTCCATTTCGGATCTTTATCTATCTTCTTTGTTTAAGAAATGGTCCACTCCTTTTGTATTGAGGAATTGTGTAAGAGACCACTAGGTATGTGGTTAAAGGAAATGCATTTTTATGATATTCACCATTTCTAATATAGTTTGGTAACATCCATATTATCTCTAATTGGCTCTATACCTAGTGTGGAGTAACCTTTATTGTATTTCGAATTCTTGGAAGTTAGTGAAAGTATAAATTATCTTTGAAATTTTGATTTATATGCATTTAATGTAATCCTTCAATGTAAATAAAATATTAAACCCTTATATATGTAATAATTCTATCATGTCTCAAAGAGATGTTGTGTTGACTTTATGAAGTAGTGAAAATGATGCAAAAAGAAGTTTTGAAAATGTAAGTGAAAGAGCATGTGATAATATAAGAAAAGTACCAATAATTATTTCCAATAACATTATAATATTTTTCCTTACTTAGCTTATATAAATTTAAATACATAGCAAGTATGTAAATTGAAATAGTTGTATTTAGTTGATGCTATTTGTACTTGTGTTATATCATTAATGTGAAATTAGGTCTAAAATAACTATCAACAGTTAATTGTATTTCAAGTAGTTTGACTAAAATTAAATGTAAAAAAATTTAATTTTTGTTTTTAAATTATTTGATAACAACTAGAACAAGTAATCTAGTACGACTAGAAATCAAAAGTCTTCCAAATTCTTTCTCAACCTCAATGGTGTTAATTACAAAATTTGTGGAGGGTTTTATTAAATTTGTACTTGTAGAAACCAATGTTTTCTCCATGGATACTTAATTTCTATGGCACTAGTGTAGGGATTTTAGATTAGTTGTGTTCCTTACGTAGTTAGATATTTCACTTATGTCTCTTTTACTAATTATAAATCGTATCATTTTATCCTCATTTTTATTTGTGTTCTGCACTTTCTTGAGATTTTTCCTTATTTTATTCCTCTCCCATGGTTTCTCTATCCTACCTTGTTGTTTTGATTAGTTATAGGTAGTGACTAGTTCTAAACAATATGACACTAGTCAAAATTTTCACATTTATTAATTTTTTAAGTCAACCCCTTTTTTTGGCCTTTCTTATGCTTAATAATTATTTCCTTAAGGTTTTTGGATTTCTCCTTCATTTGGTGCCATCTTATATGACAATAGGATTCTATTTTACACTCAAACAATTTATAAATAGGAAAGTGGCATCTATAATAAGTAAGAGGGTGCCTACTTCAATATAGGGCTGACATTAATGATATGAAATCAAATATATTATATTTCAAAAATATATACATGTGAGAATATGAATTCACAAATATAACTAGTATCCTACCATTTACATTAAAATTTTGGGTTCTGACTCTTGCATAGAATTACACTACATTTATCGAAAGCTTACATGAATGTTGATTAAGTAGTGGTTTATATAATAAATTAATTTAAAATATAAATATAACAAAATTTACACGTTTGATTTTTTATTCATAAATTACTTTGAAATATTAAAAATTAGTCTCTTATAACTTCTAAATTTAAAATACAACCATTATTTTTTAGTTTTAAAGGGACGTGATTTTGGAATTACTTCATTCATCAACCACATGAACATACTCGGACCATTGGTTAATCTAAATGCCATGGTGAAGCACTCATAAATCCTATTATGTGTTCTAAAATTAGTTTTCTATGCATCTCGCTCTTTAATCCTTACCTAGTAATATCCACTCTTTAGATCAATTTTTGTAAAGTATCTCACACCACTAAAATGTTCGATCAAATAATCTATCTATGGAAATAGAAAACCATACTTGATGGTTATCTTGTTGAGTTCTCTGGAATCAATACATATCCTCCATTCTAGTGTTCATGGTTTTGAGCAGCAAAGCTAGTGTCGTTAATTTAGAGATAATCTTAACATAAATTCCTAGTTTTTTCATAGGCTATGAAAGATAAAGGTTGGGAAAATCAAAACACTTTATAAAAATTACTATTTTTTATATACATATTGAAGATTTAGAGAATTGAATACAATTTACCAATTTTTACCTTTCTATTTTTTAAGAACATGAAGGGAATGATAAGAATAGAGGGATAACATGTCTCTGTTATCATCCCCCAATCAGTTTTATATTTTTATATACTCTATATAAACCCTTATATCTGATTTATTGTTTAATATCATTATCTAAGTTTCATTATTGGTTAAATTATAAATTATTTTCAATATGGAAGGCAGTGTACAACCACTTTCCATATTTATGTATAAGATACTATATGACTAGAATTATTATGCAACTCCAAAATGGAATGAACAAAGTAATTTTCACAAGAAGGAAAAAATCAATTGTCTAGACCAAAAAGATAAAAAATTTAAAGGAACCTATTAAAAAAGATCAAAAAACTAAAAGTATCAACTAAAATGCACACTTTAACAACAAAACATTTCTTTCATAAACATTATATTGAGATGGAAAACATTCAAGTTAATGTTCCAATGCTTTAATCATATCATTATACTACCAACATTTAATTGAAAAACAAAGAAAAATACAAATACAAGCTCTAATGAAAGCTAGAGTCATAATTCAAGGAATGGGTATTATGTGTAGCCAACCACTCATAAGGGTTTCACCATGTAAACCTATGTCATATAACATGTGTTCATATGATAATAAATAATACCACTATTTCCAAAACTACTCAATATTATATTATTAACATCCCCTTCCAATACAACTTCCCAATCATAAATAACCATTATTTTCCCATATATCCCAACTTCCCATTTTCCCGTTGAAATTTTTATATGCTTTTTAGTCCCATCTCTTTAATATCAGATTCATTATCTTACATTTTTACAATATTTCATAATATTTTCACTTAAACCTTGGATATCAAATTCATATTGGAATAAAGAATTACAAAACCTTAGTTTGTCTAATTTGACATCTCTTTCCATTTTTTCTACCAAAACATTTCACACTAATAAAAAATTGTTTAGTAGTGCGAAGGTTCATGTGTAGTTCCACTATTTTTCAATTAAATTTATCAATCTTTATGTCATCTATTTTCCTATATTTTTTGAATCAAATGATAAGAAATATACCTTAGATATGATACTATGAAGGATGCCCTAACAATTTAGAGTTATGTAGTGTTATTACTATAGAAAAACATGTTACTTCTCTATAAACCATGCCGCTACTTTGAAAAACAAAATATAAATGATCTAAATCTAGGTCTCATTTCTCTACCACATTAATATCCCTCCTCCCTATTCCATACTACCCAACTTTCCCTACCCCTAATATATTTTTAAATATATTTTTAATGTAGGAGCATCCAAGGTTTAAAGTAATCCTGCATAATTTTTCCTAAGTATGGGTGCGTGCAAGAATTTGGAACGTAAGGAATGAAGAAGAAGGAATAGGTGTCCAAGAATAAGGTGCGGTGGTGTGCATATGATTTTTGTAGGGAGGTGGATTTTTGGATCATCCTCGAAGACTGAGGTGTGTAAATATTTTGAAAAGGGATAGAATCCCAAGAAAAGTGTGTGGAAGAAAATTTTGAATTGGAACTCGGGAAAAAATGTACGACAAAATGAAACAAAGATGTGGCGAATAACATGAGCCAAGTAGTGTGTGACAAGATGGAGAGTTGGCATAAAACTACAAAAGGAATTAGAAGATGTCCGATGAGGGATGATGACTAGGTTAAGGGTCAAAAGATCCAAAGATGAGATTGAAATGGCACAAGAATAGGTGCAGTACGTTGGAGCATAAAAGAATATTAATTCAAATTTGAATCTAAGCAAGAAACTAGGAAACATCTCGAAGGAGGTATCTCGCCTAAAGGTGAATTCAAACAAGTAGAGAATCAGAAAAGGATAGGGTGCACTACTATAAAAGGAGGATGATCTCACCATTTTCAAGTGGTTACAGAAAGCCACATTCAGGTTATCAATAATTGTTGGAGCTAACTATATAAGATCCATTAGAGCCAAGGTCATCATAAGTTCTTATTGACGACCATCCTTAGTAGATAGAGCCGTCAGATTTGTGGGAATCCTTAGGTTAGTAGGAAAATGTGCCCTAAGGAGACCTCCATATTTTAAAGAAGATGGCTCTTCTCTGTAAGGGGAGATACGAGTGAGAAAAACATAAAACAAGCTAAGGTGATGCACCGAACAAGCCTGCTAGGAAATTTAATCGAGTCCACAACTTCCTGAGAAGGGAAATGGTGAATAACTAAAGAAGGGTAGACAAAATGCACCATAGGTTAGAAAATGTCACACATAACACTACCTCAAACTACTTAAGCACAACTTGAGGATAGTAACAACATTGAGAGATGCACAGTTTCTACATGAAAATAAAGGCGATCAGAGACAATAAAGCTATGTGAATGATGAACAGAAAACACCACAAGGCATATATATCACTCCAATAGTTGTGCACAATATTACATTTAGAAAAGAGGCAATATTTCTATTACAAAACCCAGGCAGAAGGCTAGAGTTCCAAGATCTCTGTCTCTTACAAAAGAGAGACTTGCAACAGAGAAGAAAAGATTAACTCTCCTAGTACCTGACTAAAAATATCTATATCATCTCTTTGAACTTTGATTACAATTTATAGGGTGAGGAGGAGGTAAGAGAGAACTTTCAAACTCCTTCCCAACTGCCCCTCAATTATGATAAATGATATGAAGTGACAGAAATAGATTTCCTCAAATATTTCTCACAATTTGGCCCCTTTGGAAAAGTGAGAGCCATGCCTATTTAATGCATCTTAATTATCCTACAACCGACTCCCTTGAGATGGAATCTCCTTTTGAGAAGAAATCCTTCAGCTATTTATTACATAACCAGATATTTCGACCCTTTATGCATTGGTTCTTGGCCTCTTGATTCAAATGACATGTATTTTTGTAATGAAATGACCCTTCACCTCCGATATTTTGAAAAAAATTGAGCATTAAATCTTACAGATAAGACCCTAAATCACTTATATGTGGTGGATGGCTTGTCATATTTTATGGCCTACTTTGAAAATGGAGTCTATTGTTGCAAGATCTACGTGGAAGGTCTACGCATCCTTATGACTCTACTTTTTTCAGGGCCCTTGGGAAAGCATTGGGTGGACACTTAGCACTATCGTCACGGGCTTGCTGTCCTATTTCTTTGTTGACTCCATGTGTCAGCCCTATGGGATTTTGAGACTTTTTCACCTCCTTTGACTTCTAAAGTTGCACCTACTTGACACTTGGCAACATCCACGGATTCTCATCTCTTTTTGTGTTTTGATTAAGTCCTTTCTACTCGGTGAAGATTTGGCTTTGAATAGGTTTTGAAAACACATGAATCTTCTTGTCTCTGTGGATTTTAAGATAATAGTTTGGCGACTCATTGGGACCATTAGCCTGCTAAATGAAAAGAACCCATGATCTCCCGCTATCAATTTAGTCTGGTACTGCATTTCAAAGCTACTCCAAATCGGAGCCTATGGCCCTTTCAACTTTCTATGGAGCATTCATAATTTCCACTTGATTCTATCTCCTTCCCACTCTCATAATGAAACTCAGTAAGTTTTATTTTTTCTGAGAGTAGAAAATTGAAAAATATGGCCAATGGAAACCTTTGGCTGATTTTAGTTGCTCTGTATTTTCTCGAAGTGAAGCTTGCAACCACCTTAGCTAACTGTTGATTCTTAATCAAGCCGAGTCTTCATAAGATTTGGTGCCTTCCTAATAGAGTAATATAAGCATGGGCCTATACAAAGACAAAACATACATGTCTCAAATGAGTCATGTAGAGTGTGTGTAAGCACTTATTCTACTGAAAGAAAATCTACTCCTACTCCTAATCTAACTAGGCTTGATGCATGCTAAACAAAACCTAAAACAAGAAAGGAAAAATAACTTCCTTTTCTTATAAAATGTGGCCATGCAATCAATTTGGCTAGTGACATGGCCTGTAGTAAGAGTGAAAAATTAACCTTCACTCTTCCACCTATGGTATCAACGAATATTATGCATACCTCCTCTTGTTCATCTTTTTGTTGGAGGTGTTGTAGCTGACCGTCGAGGTTATGAAAATCATCCTCATTGCATGTAGTGAGCATGATAGGTACAAAATTTTTCCTTGGTCTTGAGGAGGACCATTCTCTGGTGGGAGTTGGTCTGATTCTCTGTTCCTTCCTGTGGCTCTGGATTGCATATTTTTTTTGAATGAGACTTCCTTGCAAGCTTCTCTGATGAGTGTCATCCCTATCTTCTCCTTTTTTAGCAGCTTCACCAGTGAATCCAAGCTCTTCGATTGAAAGAAAAAATCTCTCAATAATAATTTCTTCTAGAGTCCTAGGATCAATCCAAGGGAGCTATTGTGAGCAGAAGGCTACCTTTGTTGCGGAGTCGATGAAGCGGTGAAGATTGTTATTTCCACAAGCCCTTCTTCATTGAGCCATTCCCCCAAATATGATAAGCACTCGAGCTTATCCTCTTCCTCCTCTGTCAAAGCTTTATGCTTTGATATGATGGTTTTTGAATCTATAAATTCTCCATCATGTGTGGCTTCATTTTTCAAATGAAGCTCGTTGATAAGGATTTTTCAGGGAGCTTCTTTGTGGGGAGGAAAAATAGAGGAAACTTCTGCAACATTTTTTCTGCTTAGCTGGTGACATGAAATTCCTAATTTCATATCACTTCTCACCATATGCTCCTCTTCTTTTGGATTTAGAGCCATTGCTTGCTTGGTGTGAGTGGTATAGCTGGTCAAAGAAAGGGAAAGGGTGGAATGGGTGGCTTGGAGATGGACAAGGGGATGATCCCTTGGTGGTAATGAAGTCATGGTTACATGACCTCATAGATGAAGAGAAATGGGAGGCATGGAAAGATAGATGAATGAAAATGGATGAGAGGGAGCTCTATGAGCCTTTGTAATGATTTGGTCGGACCCTGTGGAGTTGCTCGATGTACTCCGTAACTATCTTCATTGAATCTTGAGTCATGGGAATCCTTAGGTTATTGGGATGATGCACCCTAAGAAGGTCTCCAGATTTTAAAGAAGCTGGCTCTTCTCTGTGGGGGGAGATACGGGTGAGAAAAATATAAAACAAGCTAAGGCAATGCATCGAACAAGCTTTGCTAGAAATTTAATCGAGTCTACAACTATCGAGAACAAAATGGTGAATAACTATATAAGGGCAAAAAAATTGCACCATAGGTCAGAAAATTTCACATAGAACACTACCTCAAACTACTTAAGCAAAAATTAGAGGATAGTAACAACATTGGGAGATGTACAGTTTCTACGTGAAAATAAAGGCGATCAGATCCAATAAAGCTATGCAAATGATGAACAGAAAACACCACAAGGAATATATATCACTCCATTAGTTGTGCACATTATCACATTTAGAAAAGAGGCAATATTGCTATTACAAAACCCAGGCAGAAGGCTAGAGCTCCAAGATCTCTGCCTCTTATAAAAGAGAGACTTGCGACAGAGAAGAAAAGATTAACTCTCCTAGTACCTAACTAGAAATATCTATATCATTTTTTTGAACTTCGATTACAATTTATAGGGTGAGGAGGAGGTAAGAGAGAACTTTCAAACTCCTTCCCAACTACCCCTCAATTATGATAAATGATATGAAGTGACAGAAACAAATTTCCTCAAATCTTTCTCACAATTTGGCCCTTTGAAAAGTGAGAGCCATGCCTATTTAATGCATATTAATTATTTTGCAACCGACTCCCTTGAGATGGACTCACCTTTTGAGAAGAAACTACTTCAGCTATTTATTACATAACTAGATATTTCGACCCTTTATACATTGGTTCCCGACCTCTTGATTCTAATGGTGCAAATTTTTGTAATGAAATGACCCTTCACCTTCGATCTTTTGAAAAAATTCAGCATTAAATCTTACAGATAAGACCCTAAATCACTTATACGTGGTGGATGGCTTGTCATATTTTATGGCCTACTTTGAAAATGGATCCATTGTTACAAGATCCATGTGGAAGGTCCGTGCATTCTTATGACTCGCCCTTGGGAAAGCGCTAGGTGGACACTTGGCACTATCCATGGGCTTGTTGTCCTACTTCTTTGTTGACTCCACATGTCAGCCCTGTGGGAGTTTGAGACTTCATCACCTCCTTTGACTTTTGAAGTTGCGCCTACTTGACACTTGGTAGCGTCCGCAGGCTTCTTATCTCCTTTTGTGTTTTAATTAAGTCCTTTATTCTCGGTGAAGATTCGTCTTTGAATAGGCTTTGAAAATGCATGAATCTTCTTATATGTGGATTTTAAGATAACAATTCTTATAAGTAATCATTCCAAGTCTAGGACACGTCTTAGGAGAACATCATATAAGTTTCTAAAATCTCCATGTAAGTGATTGTAATATCCTAGAAGAGTGGTTGCATGTATATTTCATAAATTCCTTTCAAAGAATAAAAATAAATCTTAGGGTTTCATTCCATTGTGTGACTCTATAAAATATGGTGAGGACATATTCTTCATTAAGTGGTATCAAAGTTAGTTCTTGAGGAAGTTAAACAACTAATAGATCACCAAACATGAGGCAGCTAGCACATAATTTGTGTTCTCCATCATGAAGATGAGGTGGGAAGAGAACACTAGGACATATCCTAGAGTGAAGTGTCTAGAGGATGTAAAGATCTTACATGAGAAGGCATGAGATCACTAAGACGAGGGTACTATTTAGATGTAGCAGTTAGGGATATGTTGAGATAGTAATGAAGGAGATAAATGGTATCAAGACTAGATTGGAGATGTTGGACCACAATTTCCATTAGACCAAAACCCATAGGTGTCAGTCTCAGCTACAATTGCTAGGAGTTAGGATCTATGAGATGTGGTAAGTCCATGTCACAAAACTCATGAGGAGCACTGGACACACATGCCAAAATCTCCCCTTAGCTTTACCCGAGTGATTTTGAACTTGATACCTATCACTCGATACCATTTTTGGACCACGATTTCCATTAGAAAAAACCCATAGGTTTTAGTCTCGCTACAATCACCAGAGTTAGGATCTATGAGAGGCGGTTAGTCCATGTCACGAAACTCACTTTGGGAGTGTTAGACACACATGCAAATAGGAGAATGCATAAAAATACCACCAAAGGAAATGGGATCTTATAGCGTAGAGTAGCCAAAGGATGGAGGTGAAAGAATTAGTAAGGAGTTTGGAGTGTAGAGAATATTTCATAAAGAGAGCATTAATGGAGTGCTGGAGGGAAAAAGGTGTGTGCAAATGCACAACAAATATTGTGTAAGTGTAGCACAAGACTGAGTGAAAGCATGCATGGGAGTAACACCATAGGATGCACAAGATAAAGTGCATGTACGAGTAAATCTCACAAGGTGAGAAAAGGGTGAAAAGACAAGTCACCTAGGAGAAGATGGCAATGACCAAGAGTATTTTTCTAGTCGAGAGAAATGCAAGAGAAAATAAGATGATAACTACATGAGATGTTATGTTTGTGGAGCCTATTTTCATGTTAGAGTGTGGTACACCTTCTATGTGTTACACTCGATTATTTTGATGGTCCCGCCACCATGAGCGGGTTAGGGGGTTTGGGGGTGAAGCCCTTGAAGAAAATTTTCATGGGTGGTTTATTATCCCATGGGTAATGGGTAACCGTTATGGGCTATTTTTGGGCCCATGGTTTTTCGGTACTCATTGTTTTGTAAAACCGCCTCTTCGGCTACCCATAGGTTTATGGGATGGTTTTGTTTTCGCCCATTGTTTGATACCCATGGTTTTGTAAAATTGCTTAAGCAGTTTTCTATTTATATGGTCTTATGCATATGATAGATAGACAAGAAAATGTATTGCAGATGTGTTTTGAATTCGGGTGTGAATTCTGTAGAGTTTGTTGAGCATAGCTCCAAACGGATCTGGGTATTGTATTGAGAGAGTGGAGGCTTGTAATAAAATCTAAGCAAGTGATTCTTGGTGGATGTAGCCGAAATTAGGTGAACTATGTTAAATCTTGTCTCTCTCGTGTTGTGTTATTTATCCCGCACTTTTAATTGAGATCTGTAATATTTTCTACATATTAGTTTCTACTGTTGCGATTCAAGGGATTATTCCGCATATTTTATCTCTTATTTCCTAACAATTGGTATCAGAGCCTAGTTTGGTTTGCTAAAGTGTTGAATCGTAGGGAAATTTTTATCTTGAGTGGGAGCTATGGCGAGATGATGGAAGATCTAGGGTTGATAAATTCAACGGGTAGAATTTCATCTTTGGAAGATGGAGATGGAAGAATACCTTTATCTAGAAGGATCTTTATACTCCGTTGTTTGAGAAGGTGAACAAACCCTCGAGTATGACAGATGTGGAATGAAATTTTTTTGATCGAAGGCACTTGGAATGATCGGATCATGTCTTACATCTTCGGTATTATTTAATGTTTCAAAGGAAAAGAGTACAAAAGATCTAATGGATGCATTAGGGAAGTTGTATGAAAAACCCTCTTCCTCTAACAAGATATTTTTAATGAAAAAGTTGTTTAATATGAATATGTTTGAGAATAGTTTAAGTATGAGATCATTTAAATGATTTCAATATGGTTGTGAATATGCTAGCTTCGGTTCACAATAGAATTTGATGAAGAAGTTAGGGATTTATTAATTCTGCTCTTTACCCGAAAGTTGGAATAGCACAGTAATGGCGGTAAGCAACTCGGTTCCAAATAGCTCAAAGTTGAAGTTTGAGGATGTTGTAGGGGTGATTCTAAGAAAGGAAATGCAAAGAAAAAGCTCTGGGGAATATTCTACTTCAGGGAATGCTTTGATAGTGGAAACTAGAGGGAGACAAAAGAATAGAGGAAACCGTGGAAAATTGAAAGATCGGGCAAGGTTAAAATCCAAGAGCAAGATTGTATGTTGGAACTATGGAAAGTCTGGGCATGCAAAGAAGGATTTTTGGGAGCTTTGGGACAAGAAGAAACAACAGGGGAAAAAAACAAGGAGGCAAATGTGGCATCGGGTAATGTATGTCGGATGCTTTGATGCTTTCTTTGCATAATATTATTGAATCTTGGGTTTTAGATTCAGGGGCTTCTTTTCATGCTACTCCACATAGGCATTATTTTGTTGATTATGTTCAAGGGGATTTTGGGCATGTTTTTCTTGGTGATGATGAGCCTTACAGTATAGTTGGAAAAGGTTCTTTGAGTTAAGATGCGTAATGGGAATACATGGCTATGAAGGATGTCGACATGTGCTTACATTAAGGAGAAATTTGATATTGGCGAGGGCAATTGGGAAGTGATGGTTGTCTTATGATATTTATAGCTAACTCTTGGTAGGTTACCAAGGGTGCTCTTGTGTGGCAAGAGGTAAGAATGTTGGAACGCTTTATTTAACCACCGATAGTACTAATGATTGTAATCTTGTGGCTTGTAGATGCAGCTACAACATTATGGCACTATAGGCTCGGTCATATGAGCCATAAGGGAATGAACATCATAAAGAAGAATTTTCCTGGATGTACGAAACGGGTTTGGATTTATGTGAGAATTGCATATATGGGAAATAGAAGCAGTAAGGTTTCTCAAGGTTGGACCTATGAAGAAAGAGAGTAAGTTAGAGCTGGTACATTCTCACCCGATGTGTGGCGCGCTGGCTTAGGTATCATCTCTTGGGTGCTCAAGTTATTATGTTACTTTTATTGATGATGCAACAAGGAAATTTTGGGTTTATTGTATTAGAAATAAATTTGATGTATTTGACACTTTTTAAAATGGAAATCCTAAAAAGATTTTGCAAAGAATCGAATCGGAAACGAGGCACCACGAAGTAGTTGCACTCCAACCAGAATCATGAAAGCTCCAAATGATAGCGAAGGAAAAATTGATCAAGAAATGGAACAACTTGCTCAATGAAACAAAGCTTGCATAGAGGAAAGATAGCGAGTGTCTTGGCATGCTCATAAATGAATAGAAAAGGGGTACATATAGGGTGCTAAGTAACCCTAGTGCATGACACATATGAAACCCTAAACCTAACCCATGTGAGATGACCCTCCAACATGAGAGGAGGACACATAGGATAACTCACACTAACACCCCCTTCATCGAAGTGGGGTAGTTGCAGTGTGATGAGTCAAACGGAAGAGAAAGACACTCCTAAACAATTAAGAAAGATGTGCCAATGGGGCCTAGCAACTAAAGGCCTGATAAGGTGCCCATATACAAACACAATCTTCCTAGAAGAAGAAGAAGAAAAGAAGGACTAAATAGCCTAAGAAGATGGGAAGGCTGTATGACCTCACCCCGAAGAAGAGACCGTAAGTGAATAAACTTCATCTCAAAGAAAGGCTTGGTGAATAAGTCTGTGAATCCGATCAGTGTCTAAATGTACCGAATGTCGATAATACCATCATGAATAAGCTCCCGTATTAGGTGCATATGGATCTCAATGTGCTTCGTCGTGATGTTGAACTGAATTTCTGAAAATAGAGATAGTGCTCATGTTATCACAAGAGATAATGGTAGGCCGCCAAAAGTGGATGCCAAACTCTTTCGAATACCTGTCGCCAAATAGCTTTTGTGGTAGCATTAACTCTGCTTTTCTATATTCGCCTCTGTAGATGATATCAAAATTGCATTCTACTTCTTGCTAGACCAACTAATAGGACCCGAACCAAGAGAGAAACGTAGCTATAAGTAGATTTCGATGATCTAAGTCACCGCCCAATCGGGAATCACAGAACCCAATCAAGTCAATATCAACCCTCCCATGATAGTGTATGCCATCGCATAAGTGCCATGAACATAATGAAGGATCCATTTAGCTACTTTCCAATGTAGCTCATGTGGCTCTGCATGAATCTAGAAATTATCCCAATAGCATATGATATATCCCGGTCAGTGTGAGTCAAGTAGATCAAGCTCCCAACTATGGGTAAAGAGTACCATCAACCAAGGGAGTAGAGCAATCTTAAACCAACTTAACCCCGAAAGAAAAGGAGTAGGAGAATACCTGCAATTAGACATCTAAAACTCGAGCTAGCAAATCAAGAGCATACTTAGGTTTCAAATCAAGATTCCTCAGTCAGATTGTGAAATCTGGATCCCAAGGAAGTAATGAAGCAGACCTAAGTCAGTCATGGAAAACTTGTTGGCTAAAGCAATCTTCACAGAATCAATAATAGAGGAAGAGCTACATGTGATCAACAAGTCATCAACATATAGAACAAGAATGAGTATGGAGTCATCTTTCCGTAGAATATAAACATTTGGATCAGAGTGACACCTAGTAAACCCTGATGTAAGTAAGAAGGAGTCCATCTTGGCATACCAAGCCCGAGGGGCTTGTTTAAGGCCATAAAGAGACTTCTTTAACTTACAAACGAGGGAGGAATCTTGGACATAACCTAGAGGTTGTTCCATATAGATCTCTTCCTCTAGGTCACCATGAAGGAAGGCACTCTTAACGTCCATTTGATGGACTTTCCATCTGTTTGCTGCGGCAATGGCTAGGGTCAGTCGAATAGAAGTCATCTTTGTAACCGGAGAAAAGGTTTCTGTATAATCAACCCCAGCTATCTGGGAGAAACCCTTAGCTACTAATCGCGCTTTAAAATTTTTGATGTCTCCATCTACTCCATACTTTGTTTGGAACACCCACTTACACCGAATGATTTTTCTTCCTTTTGGAAGAGTGGTGAGATCCCAAGTATTGTTCTTCATGAGAGAGGAATACTCCTCATCCATGGTAGAATCCCACTCAAGAATACCAGAAGCCTCACGGAAAGACTATGGATCAAAAGTAGAGGCGAAGAAAGAGTGGGGTCCAATGAAATATGAGCGAGTACGTCTCATATCTGAAGTATCTCCAACTAAATCTCTAGCACTTTGCAAAGTTTTCCTAGCCCAAAGGGGACTAGGAGAATTAAGCTCATCGAAGATTATTCACTTGAGTGAGAAGGGACATAGTCCTCATCATCACTCTTTCGAATCAAGACTCAAAAATTTGATAGTTGGGAGGATCTCGGAAGAGGAGCATGCTCAATAATATCATCATCTGATGAGTCAGAATCTGAATCAGTGAGTTAAAGAACCTCAATAGGTGGAGAAGTAGAAGTCAAAGAAGACTCATCGAACTAAACACTTCTCTCAATATATAGCTCATGAGAATTAGAATTCATCAATCGATATCCCTTCATGCCATCGGGATACCCTACAAAGATACAAGGTTTGGATTGAGGTTCCAAGGCCTTGCATTTCTTCTTTAGAATCGAGCCATAGCCTTGATCCGAAGACTCAAAATTTCTCAACATCAGGCTTGATCCAAACCAAGGCTTCAAGGGTGTCATCCCTCTTATTGCCTTGTGTCGAACATGTTTCGAATGTAATTTGCACAATTCACTACTTCGGCCCAATATCATGGAAGAGACTTGAGTGAATCATACAGTGGCCATCTCCTTCGTGAGTACAGTTCTTTCTTTCTGTGACTCCATTCTACGAAGGGCTATAAGAAATTGTATGTTGCAGAGAGATCCCTTCAGAAGTACAAAAATCCATGAACCTATTGTTTACATATTCACCTCCATTATCAGTTCGAAGAACCTTGATAGACTGTTCCGCTTGTTTCTCAGCAAGAGCCTTAAAGTCTTGAAAATGTTCAAAGACTTCAGACTTAAGCTTAAGAAAATATACCCAAGTATATCGCGAATAGTCATCAATGAAGGTTAGCACATAAAGAGCTCTAGTAAATGAAGGAGAAGGAAATGGACCAGAAACATCGTTGTGAACAAGATCCAAGGGACGAGTGGCTCTCCAGGATTTTCCTTTGTCAAAGTTCTTTTTAGGATGCTTTCCAAGGGTACAACCCTCACAAAGACCCTTAGAAAAATTGACGCGAGGCAACCCGTTGACCATTTTTTTTTGACTCAATTGTTCAAGGTAGTGATAGTTTAGATGTCCAAAATGCTCATGCCATAGCTTACTAACCTCATTTGCATGAGTGAGCAAGGCAATGGGCATAGAATCAGAAGTAAAGTGGGAGAAGGTGTACAACCGTGAATGGTGATCTACCTTTCCCTCAGCCACTGTAGTGTCATTGTTAAGCTCACGAATAATCACCGAGTTAGGACCAAATTCCACTCGCATTCCTTCACCAAGGTGAGTAATTTGGTAAACCGATAAGAGATTGGTAGAGAGATCATGAACACTCAACACTTGGTTAAATGTTCCCCCATCCATCTCTACTAGATCCACTACCGAAACCGACACTGTCATGTCATTACCCATCGTGATTTGGGACATTCCACAAGGTTCGATGTTGGAAAACTCAACATGTGAAGAACCCATGTGGTACGAGGCATTGGAATCTATAATCCATGTCGATGAAGGAGCAACTTTGGCTACAAGGGCCTTTCCTTTCTTCTTATCATTTCTAGCACCTTTTGAAAAGACTCGGCTTTGAGCACTTTGTTTTATTGATTCAGGAACACTTATTTTATTTTTCTCTAGTAAATGAGATAAGCGATCAATCTATTTCTTAAAATAGTGTTTATCGTCGTGACCAGTCTTCTTGCAATAGGAACACAAATACTTGTTTTTCGCGCCCTAGGCTCAGAAGTCGAAGTGTTTGTGTCATTTTTAGGTTTGATCTTGGTTTCTTTCTTCGATTGATCCTTAGTTTCTTTCTTCTTTTCAGTCTTCTTTCCCTTACTAGTACTTGCTACAAGGGCATGTGACTTGGACTTGAGAGACCCCATTTGAATGAGTTTGTCCTATTCTCGAATGAGTTGGGATGAAAAACAGTCAAAGGAGGGAATTTTCCAAGTATCGCCCAAAGCAACTTTTGTAGCGTAGAAAGTTGACACGAAGATAGAATATTTGGGACCTAGCTTAGAGAGAATCGACAAGATCAGTTGAGAATCTTTATTTTCTACTTGACATCCTTTTAACAATAATCTAATGTGGACAAATTTCGAGAAGAAGGCTTGTAGGTTTTCAAAGTCACTAGGATTTAACCCTAGTAGTTTGTTTTCCAACTCATGTGCTCTCATGTCATCTAGTTTTCCAAACATCGCATCCAGCGTTTTCCATGTAGATGTAGGTGTTTCAGATGCCTCAATGTGGAAGAGCAAGTCAGGAGAAACAGACATGCAAAGAAGACCTAAAGCTTCATCACTATAGTTTAACCACTTAGATTTTTCAGGTTCGTCATCTGGTTCAGTCTCAGTTCCCATGGTGATGCGGTATAACCCTTTACCCCTTAGTTTCATTATTATTTTCAATCTCCATTCGAAAAGTTGAACGGTGTAAGAAAAGGAATCAAGTGCATCCATGGTGAGAGAGAGAAAGAAATGCGAAAAAAACACAACCACCAGGACAATAACAACCCCACGCTTTTGGAACTTTATAGTTGAGTGCATTGATTACAATCGGGTCCATGCGTGCGGTTTGAAACACTTGCTCGTCTTGAAATTAGTGTAATAATGCGCAAGAGGAGACCACAACGAGTGTTTCGTGGAGCGCAAAAAAGAGGAACACCATAAATAAGCACAAGCAAAAATAGAAAGGAGGCAAAATCCAACCTGGTGGTGAGAAAAAGCATCTCACATCGCATGAAAGAATCCCTTTGTCATAAAAATCTGGTGGACGTGCACACAAGTCCACGAAAAGGAATAGAACAAAGCTCAAAAAATTGAGCTGACTTAAGCAAAACAAAGACACCCCCCAGAATGCGGCACTTTATAAAATTAGTGTGTTTACAAAGCTAATGATCCCATCATCTAGAGTGCAAAAACATGCAACTTTGACTAAAGAAGTGCTCAAAGCCGAAAGAACGAGTCAAAAGTTATAACAAAAATCAATTCGCACAATTTGATGAGAAAAGCCAATAAGCCTCGCAAACGGATTAAAAAGTGCCTAAACACATGCAAAGGGTGTTGTATGTATGCTCGTTGGAAATGACATGGAATTTGAGATAGGGTTTGTTTGTATTGCGAGGGGGGATTAGCCACCTGCCAATCCCGGACCTCACCCTTCGTCTTCGACACTCGACAGAAGGTTAGAAATACAACAAGCCAACAGACCAATTTTATAATGCCAAAGAAATATAGTTTAAATTAGGTGAAATTAAATTATATCTAATGTAATTAAATCTAATGAATGTTGAAAAAGGCTTTAATTAAGCAAATCACTAAAAAAAAACACTTTTTTTTGAATATTTTCTAAAACTTTCAAGTTTTAGAAAGAATGCGTTTTAAGAGAAGATTTTTAAATAAAGATTTTTAAATAAATAATGATGGAAGGCGTTTTAGAAAGTTTCTTTTAAATAAAGAAAGATTTGTTGATTTAAAACAAACTGTGTTGATTTAGAAAGTTTGATTGATTTTTTGTTTTAAAAGAAAAGCTTTTTATAAAAAAAAGAAAACACAGCCGTTTTTTCTAAAAAACTGAGGATTTTAGAGAGAAAAAAGAAGGAAATTAACAAACTTACCAAAGGAAAAGGCGTATGGTTGAAACCTTACCAAAAAAAAATAAGAGAACAACCATCTTTGGGGTGTTTACTGAATAGCGTTTTACCTTGCTCGGACTCAACGTAAACGTAGAGTTGTTTAAAATGTACCAGTGCCGCGTAGGAGTGTTTACAAAGCAGCGTTTTACCTTATAAAAAAACGTGGCGAGTTGTTTAAAAACACCTAGGAAGCCAAAAAACGTGGCAGTGATTTTTACAACCCTGTGAAGCAAAAAAACGTGGCAAACGATGATTAAAAACGCCTGTGAAGCAAAAAAATGTGGCAAATGATTTAAAAACGCCTTACAGACAAAAAAAATGTTGCTAATGATTTAAAAACACCGTGCAATAAAAAAATATGGCTAATGATTAAAAAAACTCCTGTGCAATGAAAAAAACACCTTGGAGAGTCCAAAAAACACCTGAGCAGCCACGTTTTAGCTTGCCCACACCAAAAAACGTGGCAAATGTGATTAAAAACGCCTGGGAAGCAAAAAGAATGCCAGAGGGACAACAATTCATTGAGTAGCAACCATGACTAAAGAACTCAAGGATCTTGCAAACCACGATGGTGCACAAGAATAAAAACACAAAAAAATTTCCGAGAAAGCTTGTTAGAGATATTAACAAGATGATTTCCATAAAATGGTGATCAAAAGACTTGCATGCAGTAAAATAAGCGAAACCAAGTAAGATAATAAAGCAACAAAAATAAATCGAGTGCACGTTTACCCGATCTCAGCTCTAGTACCATGAAAAGAGTTTATGAGAATCGAAACGGAAACGAGGCACCTACAAAGTAGTTAAACTCCAATGGAATCCGTGAAATCTCCAGCGATAGCAAAGGAAAAAATTGATCAATAATGGAAGAACTTGCAATGAAACAAAAGCTTGCATAGAGGAAAGACATTAGAGTGTCTTGGCATGCTCATAAATGAATGGAAAAGGGGTACATATAGGGTCTTGAATAACCCTAGTGCATGACACATATGAAACCCTAAACCTAACCCATGTGAGATGACCCTCTAATATGAGAGGAGGACACATAGGATAACTCACACTAACAAAGCCTTGGTAGAGAATGAAACAGGTCTTAAGCTAAAATTTCTCGGGTCGATAATGGAGGGGAGTATTGCGTGAAAGCAATGAATTTAATGATTATTGTTCTAAGAATGGAATCTGCAGGGTAAAATATGGTTCTAGAACTCCACAATGAGAATGGGGTATCAAAAGGATGAACATAACAATAATGGAATGTGCTTTGAGCATGAGGTTGCATGCGGACTGCCTCTTTCTTTTTGGGTAGAAGCGGTGAAAACTGTTGTACTTGATAAAAAGAGGACCCTCAAGTGCCTTGGATGGAGGCATACCCGAGGAGGCATGGTATGGTAAGAAATTTGATTATTCATTTCTTAGAGTCTTTGGATGTGAGGTGTTTGTTCATATAGAAAAGGATGATAGGACCAAGCTAGAGGCTAAATCAAACAAATGTACTTTCATTGGTTATGGTGGTGATGACTTTGGGTTTAAATGTTGGAGTATTAAGGACAAAAAAATCATTTGGTCTAGGGATGTGGTCTTTAATGAGAAAGTCATGTATAAGCAATAGTTGCAGGAAAACAGGGAAGAATCCAAGAAAGAATATGCAGTGGTAGAGGATCTTCCGGATGGGAAAGTGAGCCATGAATCAATTTAGGAACCTACTCAATAGGAACCCCAAACTCCTACAGTGAGGAGGTCTTCTAGGGTAAGACAAGAACCTGAACATTTTTCTCCTTCTCTTTATTATTTATTATTCACTGATAGTGGAGAGCCAAAGAGCTTTGATGAAGCAATGTAGGTAGATGCCAGTAAGAAGTGGGAGCAAGCCATGGATGAGGAGCATAAGTATTTCATGGAGAACCAAACTTGGGATTTGGTGAAGCTACCGGAAGGCAAAAGAGAATTGCATAACAAGTGGGTGTACGAGTTAAAGAAAAATAAGGAGGAAATAAAAGCTATAAGGCCGGTTAGTGGTCAAGGGGTTTGCACGAAACAAGGTGTAGATTTTGATGAGATATTTTCTCCTATAGTAAAAATGACTTCTATTAGAACTGTTCTTGGAATAGTGATAGCATAAGACTTGCACTTAGAATGCTTAGATGTAAAGACTGCATTTCTCCATGGTGATTTGGAGGAGGAACTATATATGTGACGACCGAGAGGGCTATGAGGTCAAAGGTAAAGAGGAGATGGTGTGTAAACGAAGAAGAGCTTGTATGGCTTGAAACAAGCTCCACGTCAATGGTATAATAAGTTTGATAGCTTCATGATGGAGCAAGGTTATATTAGATGTCATTCTTACCATTGCGTGTATACAAAGAAATTTGAGGATGGAACTTATATTATTCTATGTTTGTATGTTGATGACATGTTGGTTGCAGTAAAAACATGCAGAAATAAAAGTACTCAAGAAACAACTAAGTGAATTCTTTGATATGAAGGATTTGGGGGTAGCTTGAAAAATATTTGGTATGAGGATAACTCGGGATAGGAAGGAATGGAAGTTGACTTTATCTCAAGAAGAGTACATTAAGAAGGTATTGGACATATTTAACATGCAGATGCTAAACTGGTTAGGACTCCTTTAGTAGGACATTTTAAGTTATCAAAGGAATAGTGTCCTAGGATAGAGCAGAAAGAAACTAGATGTCCAAGGTATCTTACTCATCGGCGAAATTGGCGAGTTTGATGTATGCTATGGTGTGCACTAGGCATGATATTGCCCATGAAGTGGGAGCTGTAAGTAGATTTATGAGTGATCCGTAAAGAGCATTGTGAAGCAAAAGTGGATCCTTCGGTATTTGAGAGGGACCATGGGGACAAGGTTTTGTGCTATAGTGCATCGGAGACACCACTTTACGTTGTTATGTAGATTCGAAATGGCTAGAGATGTAGATATAACAAGAGGAGCACGATAGGTTATATTTATATTGTAGGTGGGACAGCAAAGGTGAGCTAGATTTCACGACTACGTGTGGTGGCTTTGTCAACCACGGAGGCTGAGTATGTTGCTGCCACAGAGGCAAGCAAAGAGATGATTTGGTTACAACAATTTCTTGAGGAGTTGGGGCATAAGCAGGAGGAATGTAAGTTGCATAGTGATAGTCAGTGCTATACACCTAGCTAAGAACTCGCTTTCCACTCCAGGAGGAAGCATATACGATTGAGATATCACTTCATCAGACAGCATTTGGAGGAAGATAAGTTGAAGTTGGATGATATTCATACCATTGGAATCCTGCGACATGATGACCAAGGTGGTCACAATGGATAAACTAAATCTATGTTCAGCTTTGGTTGGCCTTTGTGGATGACAAGTGAAGGGTTGAGAAACTTGCTCAATGGAAATCAGTTTGCAAGTGGGAGATTGTTATGTTTGTGGAGCCTATTTTCTTGTTAGAGTGTGGTACACCTTTTATGTGTTACACTCGGGTATTTTTACGGCGGTCCCACTCACCGGTGAGCAAGTCGAGGGGTTCGGGGTGAAGCCCCCAAGAAAATTTTCATGGGTGGTTTATTAACCCATGGGTAATGGAAAGTAATCGTTATGGGCTATTTTTGGCCCATGGTTTTTCGGTACTCATTGTTTTGTAAAACCACCTCTTCGGCTACCCATAGGTTTATGGGGCAATTTTATTTTTTCCATTGTTTGATACCCATTGTTTTGTAATAATGCTTAAGCGATTGTCTATTTATATGGTCTTATGCATATGATAGATAGACAAGCAAATGTATTCCAGATGTGTTTAGAATTGGGTGTGAATTTTGTGCAGAGTTTGTTGAGCATAGCTCCAAACAGATCTAGGTATTGTATTGAGAGAGTGGAGGCTTGTAATAAAATCTGAGCAAGTGATTCTTGGTGGACGTAGCCCAAATTTGGTGAACCACATTAAATCTTGTCTCTCTCGTGTTGTGTTATTTATCCTTCATTTTTATTTGAGATCTGTAATATTTTCTCGCATATTAGTTTCTACCTTGTTTGATTACAAGGGATTATTCTACATATTTTATCTCTTATTTCCTAACAACAGACCATGAATGCACTGAAGGTTACACAAAGCCACGAGATGGAGAGGTGGAAAGAAGATAAAAGAGTTTGTAGCTAAGTGGAGATAGGTGCATAGAGAAGGGTGTCCTAGTCAAGGGACAAGAGGAAGAAATGGTTGTGAAATATCATGCACATAGAGAAGTTGACATGATGTCATAATTAGAGACCATTGAGAGAGAATTGCAAAAAGTGTGTGGAGTCTAGGGAATGAATTAGAGAGATGCATAGTTGAAGGGTTAAGATCACGTGGACGAGAGATTCTCGGAAAGAGGACCGAGTGCATAAATGATCACATAAAAGAAGATTTCCTAGAGGAAGTACAAATGGGGTTCACAAAGGAAGAGAACCCAGAGGAAAAGGGAGCAAAATATTATGAGGATGAAAAACTATAAGCAAAGGATTTGAGGAGAATGAAGACAAGGACGTGTTTGGAAATGGGAGCTCCATTATAGAGGAATTAGAGAAGATATAAGTTACCCCAATGGAAATTGAAGTAGATAAACCCATATATGAGGTTGTTAGAGTATGCATAAAAAGGACATACTAAGTAAGGAGATCCAAGATGATCTAGAGAGAATACATGCACAGAGGGACACATAAGAAAATGAGTGTAATAGAGAGTGGCATAGGGAAGGAGTTTACATGAAGGAAATTTAGGAGGATCCATCTGAGGAAGAGGCTACATGGGTGAACTATGCAAAGAGTGCATGGGAGAAAGAACATGTGAATGGATAATCATGAATGGTGCAATGGGAGTGTAGGAACACTGCAGAAGGATGCAAGGGTTTCCATAAATACAATAAGGGAAAATCATCAAAAGGAAATATTTTTAGAAGGATCACAGAAAGAGTAGAGAACAAGGGGAGAAGTAGGGGGAATGAGATTCAATTAGATTTAAAAGATGAAGGTGAAGTGGATGTCTCCAAGAAAGATGTACACTACAAGATGAAGTTTCCCCATGGAAGGGAAGAAATGTGGCCCACATCTACAAAGGAAAGGTGTGTGATGATGAGGGAACACCGAGAGAAGGGGAGAATATGGAAGAGTATCCATGAAGAGAAGGATATGTAGAGGATCCGACAAAAATACTTTGAGCATGATGGAGAATACTACATAGAAGAAATGCATAAAGTGGAGCATGAAAGAAGGTAATGATCATACTAAAATGGAATATATTATTTATCCTAATCGATGCTATAGAAGTAGTAAATAAAATATATAAAATACACCCAATAAATACAAGAAATAAAATATGAAACCCTAATGTGAAAAGAGGGTTAGAAAGGCCTTAGCTGATTCATTGAGGTTATGGGATTGTGTCACATTGGAGACCGACTAGACAGGAGAAGAAAATCACCACATAGGAGCCTAAAAAATGTAGATCCAAGCTATATGGCTAGATTGGGCACCTGGAAAAGGGGTTGGGGTGCTTGGGGCACCCTAGTCTATGAAAAAGATCTATAAACCTCCTCAGAAGGCAATCACATTTGTTAGGAAGGCAAGTTTTTTTATCTCCACAACACACAGTGGACCGTGACACACAAGTAACTTGACATTGAAAACTAGAGGACCATCACAAATATGCAATTTGGTTATTATTTGTTTTTCATTATTTTTCTTTATATTCAACCATGGAAAAGGAAAATCTTCTTAATTTTTCTTTCTGTTGTCACACTAAATATGGATCTCAAACTAATTTGATTTAAAACCATGTTTATTAATTTCTCAATCGATTGTTAAGTTTGGTTAATGTAATTCATCACCAAATTTGTCTATAGTTGTGAATCAAAATGTAAATCAAAATATTCTTCCAATATTTTTTTATCTACACTTTTACTATTCCCCCCAATTTCACCCTAATATCTCTATTATATTCATCATAGATAAATAAACACACCTGCTAAATACTAATACTTCACCAATAATGTATTGTCCTTATCCAAAAATATTTTCAACAAATATTCTAGTTTTCTTCACCCCTTATCCCCCACTCGGCCAAAGTGAGAAACTAGGAAATTAGAGCCATTGATTACAATGAATATTCAAATTGGTAAAAGAAAGAAACTGTGAGAAGAAACAACAAATTGTAGTGTGTATTTTAAATGTTTTAAATGGCAGTTGAGAAATGTTGAGAAAAAATGTGTATTTGGAAAATTTAGTTTTCTTTGATAGCAAGTTTAGTTTACTCTCTAAAATTTGCATAATGAAAGGGAAATTGTTTGTCCAAGCTCCTTAGACTCCTTTGTGGAAATTCATAAGCCCCAATAATTCAATAGTTCCTAATCAAATTTAGTTTTTTAAGTGTCTTAAAATTTTCTCCATTAATATTAGTCATTTTTTTGTGAATATTTTTGACACTTTTCTCTTAATTAATTATTATCTTAATTTTCTAATCACTAATCATATATTATCTATTTTGACAACAAAAGAACTCATTTAACACTAAATAGTTTAAAAATTTGCTATTAAACATTTGTTAAGGGAGTACTGATAATACAATCCATTTATACAATTCACTTTTTGGTTTTTCCATCTTTGAAACTTGTTCAACCTCAAGTTTTTATTGATAAAGCATTTGGAGACAATACTTTTTCAATTACTTTTGACCTATAACAAAACATTTGAAGATGTAATGCTTTTAAATTATTTTTCATTCATAATTCTTAGTAATGTTAGAGTAACTTAATTACAACTCTATCATATATTTCTATTAAAAAAAAATTTAAGGTCACTTTTAATACCAAAATGGATTAAAAAATCAATGTTACTTGAAATATCAATACAAGTTTTCATCATTGACTTTGACTATCACTTGGAGGTTTTCTCTTTTTATTTTAAGATATATTGACCATATAGTGGATTTTGAAGACATTTTTTCTTCTAGAATATTTTTTCAACATGACACATTGTTAATTATTTTCCTCCAAATTAATAATTATCTTATAGTTTTATAAAGAGATACATATTGAAATTTGTAAACCATTAGCTTTGAGACTACTCAAAGATCTAAGTTCTCTCATTTTCTCATGCCTTACTCTATTGAGAACATGTTCTAATAGATCTATCCTCTAATTATGTATATGTATGATCGTAGATATGAATATTAATAATTAATGAATAATCTAAATATACATCATATTATAATAAATTAGAATTAATATTTGTAAGTAAAAGAAACCATCACCTTTCCAAAAATGATATAAAACACAATGTGATTTTCATCGTGTTGAAAAACACAATGTGTTTTTCATCTTGTTGAAATACACAATTTGTTTTTCAACACGTTGAAAAACCTGTAGTGTTTTTCAACAAGATGAAAAACACATCATGTTTTTCAACACGATGAAAATCACATTGTTTTTGAATCATGATTTGACTATTATGATTACTATTTAGTGATTAATATGTGGAAAACATAGTGTTTTTTTTAAGATGGAAAACATATTGTGTTTTTTGTTAAGATGGAAAAACAGATGTGTTTTTCATCAAGATGGAAAATACATTGTGTTTTTCAACATGTTGAAAAATGCACCATATTTTTTAGCATGTTGAAAAACACAGTGTGTTTTCCACATTTTAAGGGTGGCCTATTTGAGAGTCGAGTATTAGTTTACCCTGTTTCTACCGATCGAGCCCTAATACACCTAATGTGACAATTGAACATGTGTTAGGGCTAGATTTGGAATCATTTATACCAATCAAACCCTAATACATGTTAAATTAATGTTAGGTGTTGTATTATAGTTTAGGTGTTTTAATTGTGTTATATAAGATGACAAGTTAGTGTTTAGGGCATCATATCAATGTTTGAGTGTTTAGGGTATCGTATGATTGTTTAGGATGACACATTAATATTTAGGGCGTTCCAATTGTGTTTTGTAAAGTGACCCATTAGTTTGTAAGGTTTCATTATAGTTTTGAGGGTTTCATATCAGGTTTTTTTGTTTTGTTAATGTTTAAAGTATCTCGATTGTCAATTATGCTATTTAGGGTGACCCATTAGTGTTTAGGTTTTTGTATCAATGTTCGAATGTTTAGGGTGGTGTATTAGTGTTTAGGGTGTCATATGAGTGCTTATGATATCAAATTATTCTGTAAGGTGTCCTAATTATATTATTTACGGTGATCCCTTAATGTTTATAGTCTTCTAATAGTGTATAGGGTGTCATATTAGTGTTTATCATGTCTTATAAATTTTTAGGGTATAACATTAATGATTTTTTTGTCTTGAATTATGTTATTTAGAGTAACCCATTAGTGTCCAAGATTTTGCATAATTTTTTGAGTGTTTAGGATGTCATATGAGTGTTTAGGGTGTCGTATTAGTGTTTAAGGTGTCGTATGAGTTTATAGGGTATTACAGTAATGATTATGGTTTTGTATGAGACCATGTGTTTCATTAGTGTTTAGGTTATCCTAATTATGAAATTGAGGGTGAATCATTAGTGCATAGAGTATCATGACATTATTTAGGGTATTGTATCAGTGTTTAAAGTGTTAAATTAATGTTTAGTGTATCTCAATTATTTTATGTGGGGTGACTAATTAGTGTTCAAGGTGTCGTATAAGTGTCTAAAGTGTCCAAAATTAATTTAATGTGGGTGAATTATTATTGTTTATGGTGATAGAATTAGAATAATTTTAGATAATACTATGTTTTCATTCATCATTAGAATTAGAATAATTTTAGCTAATAACATTAGCTAATACTTGTAGAAATGTTATGTTAATGTTATAAAAAAATTAAATTTAATGTTCATTTTATATAAACAATCATGCAAAAAAATTGAAGGTTTTTTTATGTGGAAGGAATGCAAATCAAATCTACAATACTATCTAAATGAAGCTAGTGATCATCTAATCTTTCCAAGAATAAGTAGGAATTACACCAATATGTTTATAAGTGAGATCGATTAAAAATATGTATTACCTAATACTGTGAAAATAGGAACAAATTTATGTTCTTGATATACACATGGATGGCCTAAGAAAACACTTGTGGAAAGTATTTACATAGTTGCTTGGGCATGCGTGGAGGATGGCCTAAGATAATGGTCTAGAAAGATGGCACAAAACAACCTAACAGGCCATGTTCTATGGTTAGTAAATTTAAATAAGTTACATCAGCTCAACATGTGATGTCGATATATTCTGCTCCACATGTCTTGAACTCTATAGTGTCATGTGACATGCACAAGTGAAATCCCTTAAAATTATTGTGTTCTAACTACCTGCAAAACACTAGGATTGACATTGCAAAAAAAAACTATTGACATTGGGAATATTGAACAACAAGGACTTTCTTTCTGAGATATCTCGAAAGTACAGTACCTCAACAATATGTGTATCAAACCCCTTTTCTTCTTCAAATGATAGTAAAAAATGGAGTATGGGGCATATATTAAATTTTACTAGAATGTGGGAGGATAATGGTTTAAAATGTATTCTAGATCTGATTTGGCACATTCTACACATGATAGGTATGACTAGGAATATGTATGAATTTTGAATTTTTAGGGTTTCTACATGACTCTATAACTTGTTTAGGGTCTCGTAATAGTGTTTAGGGTGGCATATCAATGTTTAAGATGTCGCATTAGTGATTAGTGTGTCCTAAATGTATTATTGGTGATGACTCATTAGTTGTTTTATGTCATATCAATATTTTAGTGTTTAGGGTATCACATTAGTTTTTAAGATACCATTTGATTATTTACGGTGTCATATTAGTGTTAAGTTTTCCTAATTATGTTATTTAGGATAAACCCTAAATTCTAAACCCTCAACCTTAAGTCCTAAACCCTAAAGCTTGAACCCTAAACCCTAATCCTTGAACCCTAAACCCTAAACCTTGAGGCCTAAGCCCTAAACCCTAAACCCTTGAACCCTAAACTTTATAAAATAATTATAGTTTTCATTATTATTATTATTATTAATATAATTGAAACTCTAAGAAAAGGTGGAAATTTGATGTCATATTTATTACCTAATACTTTGTAAATAGGAACAAATTTATTTTCTTGATATACACATGGATAAATATAAAATCCTAAGTACAAATATATCAAAAAATTGTTTGGAAGAATATTTTCAAAATGAATGACATGTCAAATATTTTTTTAGTATATAGACACTAAATAATAGTGTGAACTAGTTTATTATTATGGTATTATCATATTCACATATTTGTTAATAAATGATAGAGGATTCGATAATTTCTGCAATTTGTGTTTATTAATTACGTTGGTATTGGTTAAATATGCATGCGATCTTTGAGCTCTTAGTTGTAATTTCATTTCTCTTAGCTGTGTTAAATTAAATACATTAGGAAAAGTTTGATTTCCTGATGCATTATAGTTGTAAATATTGCGAATGTGTAGATCATTTGTATATATAATTTTTTTATTAGTTGTTAAATATTGGTAATTGTAATGTTGTGAATGTCTAATGTAAGTTGAAGCTATAAAAATTATGTGATATCATACTCTCACTCTCAATTTGGCATATGGGGAAAGTTCCTCTGCAAAGATAGGAATTAGTGTGTGTTGAAGGGGCTTTCCCCTTAGGATGCCACATCGATATGCCCAACTATCATTGTATGCTAAGGGGATTTCCCTTAGGATTTCACATCAATAGTTAGGTGGTATAATGTGTTGAGAAAAGGTTTTTAAAGTTACCCGCTGACCCTCCACTCATAAATGTACCCTCCCATAATATCACAACCATCCCTTTTTCAATGGATGGTTGTGATATTATGGGAGGGTGCATTTTGAGTGAAGGATAGTCATTGGCATTTATTCATACTTGAATTTTTCATGGATATTAGCTTTCTAAAATTGTGATTTTTATCATATTGGATGATGTATATTAGATTTTTCATGTATCATACTAACATTAATTGTATATTTCTATTATGTACTAGTTACTCTTTTGTGTAGTGAATATGAATACCAGGAGCCTAATTTCTCCCGATCCTATTTGTAAAATGAAGACATAAAAAATATGAGCTTCCACGTAAACTGAAGATGAAGGGTGTTTGCATAAAAGTTCAAAAACTACAAGAGTTCCTAAAACTAGTCCTTAATTTATTAACAATTTATAAATTATATGTATATTATAGATAGTTCAGTATGCCAATGAATACTAGTTGTTCATAATGTATAGCAAATAATTTTTATTATGATTCAAAATTTTAGCACCATTTCTAAAATTCAAATAAAAGTGTGAAAATTTTGAAATATCTATATTCCTCAATTTTAGTTTGTAAGTTCATTTTTTCAAAAAGAAGGGTATATGGGTGTTGCGAAGATTATTATTTTATTGTTGTTTAATTATTGTGTTTTGGCATGCATAAATGTATATATATTTTAAAGATGTTATTAATATTTTAATTTTTTTATTTGTAACTTCTGTTTTAAATAAACATGTTCTTGTTTTGATAGTTTTTATTGTTTTTAGCTAAATGTAATAATTTCTATTTTATATACATCATTTTTGAAAAAAATTATTTAATAAATAAAATAAGCACCATAAAATATATTATTATACAATGTGAATTATATTTATAAGGTTAATTATAATATTTTCTATGGAAGTTTCTCTCAACATTGAATAAGTGTATTTGAAATAATATTAATTTTGTAACAATCTTTGTCACATTATATTTATTATGTCACATTCTTTGTCACATTATAGATGACCATATTTTGATATGCTTGTGCACTAGAAGCAGTAGGCAATCATATAAATTTTTGTTTTCCTTCCATTTCAATACTGTCTTTTATACATGTGGCTTTTGAATTAGACAAAATTCAAATGCTTCCAATGTTGTAAGATGGTATTCATGTTGATGATGATCAATCAAAACTCAAAATTTATTTAGGAAAGTATGAAATAATTGTTTCATTAATGATGCAAAACTACATGTAATAATTTTTAGGATGGGAAGGAGGTCCAAATGGCAGAGCATGATTGATCTTCCTGTCCAAGAGATAACAAAGAAAAGAGTCATTTTTTGTATGATGACCTAGATTGGACACCAATCGGGGATGAGCCGAACATCGACATTTGTGCCACCATGTCGCTCGCAAGATTACGTGCATTTCTAAAGGGGGAAGGTTCTAACAAAAATTTGATACTACATTCACCCGCACAAATCATAAGTCAACAAATATAGAAAATCCTAAACCGTAAAACAACCAAGTCATATACTAGGCTCAAACCTTTTCTAACAATTATTTTTGTACGTTCTTTTCATAAACATTTGTATAGCATTTGATGTTACCATTTTTAATTGTAGCTATTGGTGTTCATATGGTCCAGATGAAAATAGAAATAAGCCAACAACAAGTTAAAAAGTGAGTAGGTGTATAATTAAAAGGGGTTGTCAATGTCATTTCAATGTGAAGGTTTTTTATGGGAGACTGACAGTGGCCATAATATTATATAATAATCTGTTTCATTGTGATGTAAATGGTGAGTGTTGTCATGAGAGGAAAAAAATACCATTAACGATCCTCATCTGAATGTTGCCCGTACTTATCAAATGAATGTAAAACTTATATTGAGAGTCTTTTGTTGATGGGAGTCACTGTGGAAATGGTGTACGATAAATATATAGAGGATCCATCCAACATGGGTATATCGAGAAAGAAGGATGAATACATGACAAGAAATGATGCAAAGGTGAACACATAGAAAAGAGTTCTCTCCAAAAGGTCTCAAAAGCACATTGATGATGCCATAAGCGTGAACTTATGGAATGCGAGAGGAAAGAGACATTTTTCTACTATCAACGCCCAAATGGAACCACCATTCCATTCATTATGGGGTTGTAAACACTGTGGATTTGTGAGAGAATGGTTCAACATTTGCACAATTCCATAATCTCCATGGAATCGACATTTGCTTCTATGAAAAAATATGGCGTAAGTAATTGGAATGAATTTTAAAATGATGTGTAATTTATATATCATTAATAATGTTCCCTTTATGTTATATTAAACCCCATGTTACCCTTTGATGTCATATTCCTTGTAGTACCAATTATACACATTGCTTGTTTTCGATGAGCAAGAGGTTGGGGTGCCCGTAGCATGGGCCATTTCTTCGAGGAATAAAATTGAAGACATTTACGGGTGGTTGGTGAAATTATAGAAACAAGGAAAACACCTTCGTGTCGATTGGTAGATCAATGTGTTCATTATGGATGATGTGCGAGATGAAATCCAAGCCATTACGTGTGTTTTTGGTTGTCATGTATTTTTATGCCTATGACACGTGCGTAGGGCATGGTTGAAAAATGTGCACATGTATTGTAGCAAGGAGTCTAGGTAGAAGATTTTTAGAGACTAGGTACCATCATGTATGGTTCTAAAATGCATCACGAGCACACCTTTCAATCATTCAAGACCTTTTTAATGAATTCAAAGAGGAAACTAAGTTCCTCAGTACTTCAGAATACATGGTGTGAGAGTGAAGAACGTGTTGGTGAGTATGATCCTTTGTGTGTTTCCTTATTAATTACCATCAAGGATGATTATTGGTTTATAGTGTCACTAATTTTCTATCCATGTCACTTGATAGCTACGTGGGCAACAAATTTTAGAAACTTCTCCCATGAAAATCAGGAAAAAATGCATCCATTGAGTCCTACCATTAGTTTTTGAGGACTAGATACTTGTGTGATAGAAAAAATGTACACGCTAGATGGACTATTTGTTCTACACACTTATGTACAAGGTGGAGCCATTTTACAAACACAAGAGGAAGTTGTAACAATCTATCTTCTTGACCAATTTCAAAAAAGAAAGACAACTATTGATAGTGGTTGAGAGAGAAAAGAGTATTCCTGATATAGATTTCCTTGTAATTATGCCTGATTGCAATCAATTTTGGGTGAGGAGCCAAACAACTAGAAGCACATGGTATTTGGTAAGGCATTGTAGAGCCTTGGATGTATGTGAATGTGCTTGGGCTATCAAAGGAAACATATGTAAAAACATGTGTAATGTGTTAGATTTTCGCAAGCGATATGTGTCGATGTCATCATATGAAGCACTAAAAGTGACATGTAATTCAATGCCATCATATGTTACTGATGTAGATTGCTAAGCATAAGTCGTAATGAAATAAGCATCGTGTTGAAATTATTTTCATTTCACGTGCAGGAGCCAATACTTATGCGGAGACAAGCAGGGTAAATGAAGACACATTTCGAGATGGCCCCTCCTCACTATGTATTCAGCACCATAAGTGGAAGGTAATTCAATGTCATCATATGTGGCAAGTAGTGATATAGATTGCTAATCATAAGTTATAACGAAAAAAACATCATGTTGAAATTGTTTTCCTTTCTCGTGTAGGAGCCAATACCTATAACAAGACAAGCATGGTAAATGATGACATGTTATGGGATGGACCCTCCTCGCCACCTCAATAGTCACTGACATTTGATGGTTAGTTGTTAATTCCTTTAATAAATTAATTGATGCCAATGATAATGTTCATAAAACATATTTATGATTAGGTGATCATGTGCATTCATGTGTACAATGATATTAAAAAACCTAGTGTCTAAATAAATAACTTTCTATAATGTCTTTTACATCATAGGAAATGTGTGGAATTGAAATGGGAGTGAAAGTGATGGCGATGATCAAGCTAATTGGGAAATCTTATGTCTTTGACACACAATAATGGGATCTACGAATCTAAGGCAAAGAATGCTCTCCTAACCTAAAGGGGTGTGATGGTATGGTCCGATATGATAGCTACTCGAGAGACTCCAATCGATGTCTAGTTCTGCCAAGATTCTATTGATTGGTTGTGGAATACGTGGAAAGTAACCTGCAGGTGCCTCGTATGGGTTTCCAGATAAGGTCATGGAAATTGAGACAAGAGATGTAGTGGAGCTGTAGGAACTAAGGGTGATTTTCTGGTCTTGTCCAAAGTCTTAGCTTGATCGGCTGCTATATTCAACAATGAAAGTTGTGTAATAATATCGGGTGGAAGTGGTGAAGATATGAATACCAATGTGCATAAGCTAGTGTCGATATCTAACTAACTAGCAGGCCCATTGGGTTGCGGGACCTGTGGGTCACAACCAAAGACTCGTTGAGGTTGAGGCCCTCAGTATGGTCATGCATGCAATCAAATCCTATTTCCAGAGTAGTCCAAAATTCATAGGCTTGATTAGCAGCTATGTTCAATGTCTCTAACTATCTTATTTTCTCAGTGTATGTGGCAGGTGTACGTAAGATTGTTAAGTGCAAAACTTGTGTCAATGTCAGTTATTAGCTCTGCCCGTTGGGTTGTGGGACCAGGGGATCACAACTATAAGTCTTTTCCTATTGTGGACCATTGATGGTCATGCAAGATGAATTGATTTGTTTTCAGTAAATAAACTATCTATCAAAGGAAATCTAAGCTATATTTTTGGTGTTTTCTCAATATATCGAAACAAAGCAATAAAACAAGCTAATCTATGGAAAGTAAATGTTTTTGTTCTTTTCTAACTTTTCAGAATAATGCATCTAATCTAATAAACTAGTTTAAAACAAATAACTAGCCGGATGTAGCTAACTATCTATGCAGATGTGTGAATCTAAATCTAAGATCTATTCTAACTCAAATAAAATCTTTCCAACCCTACCTCAGAAGTGAAGAACAAATCATGGCTCTAACAGAGCTATTGTTCCCCCACAACTTCCTTGGAAATATTGAAGAGAAAACTTCCTATTGATTTGATCTACTTGCAATTATCTAGCTAATTGAAATGAATTGTTTCTCTACTCTATTTGATATGTAATTGAAATTAACAATTCGTAATTGACAATTTGATAAACAAAGCAAACAAATACACAACTCCAACCTGGAAGAGAAAGAACCTTGGAAAATCCAGTAGTAGCAGTATCTGTCCCCTCAGTTCTTTCCTTTCTTTCTCTGAGTGTTCATGTGAGTCCAAAGGATTGGGAATGCAAAGAACAACAACAAGAGGATGGCGCTTGAGCGATGGTATCTTGGAAGCAATATGGATGTAATGCAAGTAGAAGAGAGATAGCACAAGAGATCTGAGCTTGGCTATGCAATTCCTAGCAAGATTATGGCAGCACAACAATGCAAGATACACAAAATTCTCGGCCTTTTGCTTGAATACAAGCATGGAATATATAGGAATGAAGGATAGAGGTTACTTCATGCACAAGGCAATGAAGAGGTAGTTCCACTCATTAAATCTATTTAAAAATAGAAGGAGCAAGGAGAACCAAGAAAATGAAGCTATTTTTAGAAAATTTGGCTCACGATGCATTCAAAAAGCAAACTTAAGTGAATCATCGCATGCAATTTTATGCATGAAGATTATGGAAAAATCGATCAGACCGCCACCCACACCCAGGGGGTGGTGGTTTCAACCTTCACCTGCCTAGCTAGGGCGGTGGCGGTTTAGACACTTAATGCCAAAACGAGCACAAAAAAGAAGGGGAAGCTGGAAAAATGCAAGGAAAAGTAAGGCTATCTAGGCTACAAATATATACTACTGAATGGGTTTTGGAGCTCGAACACCTTCTTGAAAGGATTTTGAATCATCACTGGGGACTTTTATAACCATTTTCCCGATAATATAGCACATGCAATTTTGGGTGCGTACATATTGCCCCCTCGAGAAGCATCTTAGCCATGAAAGAGGCATAAAACGTAGAGTCTGAGTATGGCATTCCCAAATGGGGAGTTAGAAGCTATACCTAACACACCCATGTGTGTCAAAATCTCACCATCCAAACTCCCGCTACCTACAAGAGAAAAAGAAGACTCAAGTGCAGATAGATAAAATATTGAAAAATAAACACTAAATTAAAATGACAAGAGGACTTACCATTTGTGCGAGGTTGTAGAAATATACCTATGCCAATGCTCCAACCCTGTAAACAAACACACTCAAAACTGAAGTTAGAAATAACATATATATATATATATATATATAAAAACAAACTCATTTCTCAATTCATTTCATTTCTCAATTCATTGTTGATTTTGGTTAGTTTGATTGATTTGGAGCTCTAGATTTATGGTGACCATTCTTGATGAGAATATACCGATACATTCATGCGAGATCATGATCATGCCTCCATGAGTGGAGATCGACCAACGCTCTCAGTTAGCTATTTCCTCCTTTGTCTTTTTGTACCCTAAAAGTTAAAATGTTGAAAAGTTCACCTAGGGGGATATTTTCAAAATTTCTTGTTTTGAATGAGTCTTTAGGGGGGCCCATAGGGCATGCTTTTATTTTGTCAAAAATGGTCAATTTCAACATTTTTGGTCATTTCTAGGGTTAAGGGCACATTTTGAAAATTGGTTTAGGACCGCCACCCAAAGCAAAGGTGGTCATAAGGCCACCCCAAGGCGGTCGGGGTCCAACCACCACCCTACACTGGGTGGTGGTTCTAGATAGAATGTCAAAACATGCTCGAAACTTGACTTTTTTTGGATTTTTGAGAGTTTACTATGTTTTTGATGAGCTTATTGTGTGATGTACTTTACTAACTTGCTCTTTTCTCATGTTTTGGTGGATGCAGAAAAAGGTGGAGTACATACACTGGAGCAGAGAGAGAGAGTGTGATTGGCTCCCTAGGATTTTAGATCAGCTGACCCAGGCTGAGATGGATCTTTTACAACGGGCATCATCGGGATGGATAGCACAAGTGCCCCATGTTGCTCCTGCTAGTCACATTTTGTGTGACTTATTTTCTTACTGGGATGCAGACTGAAACACTTTCCGGTTCCCAGGTGTCAGGGGGGAGTGGACTATCACTCTGAGGATGTATACCACATTCTTGGACTCCCGGTACTTGGTAGGAAACTTACATTGGTGACAAGTGGGGTCCAGGGCTATGATGACACAACAAGCTACATACATGGGAGACACTTATTGTCTCATCTAGCTCAAAGAAGGGAATGAAGGTTTGGTCTATTACTACTGCTCCCATTCCTATCCTTCGAGAGCCATCATGGGTATCTTGTCCTCGAGACTAATCGGGGACAAGGGAGGAGATACACTCTTATACTTGTTGGGCCCCCATCATTGCACAGATCGAGGCTCATGGCCATAAGTATGCCTAGGGAGTAGATATTTTGGGGACCACATACCATGACTTATACAGAGTTGTCAGATTATAGGGACAATCCTTGAGCCACCCCACTCTAGTTATGAGTTGGGTCTATGAGTGTTTCATCCCATGGTAGGGGGGGGGTATAGGTATCAGATCCAGAGGTTGTCCAGGCAGCTAGATGGATAGGCATGTCAGTGCTCTGACACCACATCAGTCAGTGGCCTCCCTACTACTACAAGTAGACATGACCACCACACCCTATCAAGACATGGCAGGATATGGGGTGAGGAGACTATGATGATGGTAGCTTTCTCTTCCATGAGCCAGCTAGTTGATAGAGCTGGGAGACTAGAGATTCACCCCTTTGACCAGGTACCCCAATAGTTTGGTCTTCCATACCCTGTCATGCTTCCTCCAGTGGCGCCTATTTACAGGACTATTTAGGAGGCACGAGAGGTCCTAGAGGGGATCTTGGTTGGATATTTGTTACTCCTAGTGTGCCTATTGCAGTTAGGCATGTAGTCCAGGCTCGGTGGGAAGTGGTGCTCCTCAAGCACCCTTACTTCAGATTGGGGTGGCTCCTACTCACATTGGGGAGGAGGATGAGCCATCGATTTGGACTCCAAATCTGAGGAGGATGCGGGAGATGATATGGAGGGGGAGTCATCGGAGAGGAGGATGAGGGGGCAGGACCTTCGGGGGGGCTGACAATGACCCTGAGTGGCATGATACTCAGGAGATCCTCAGAGCAGCACATGAGGAGGAGCACGGAGAGAGAGACTCTGGTCTCGGAGGAGACACTTGGAGGGGATGATGAGTCCGTGATTGGACAACACCATGCCTCCTTGATTCAGGGAGGCTCCACACCACCAAAGCACCTTGCCAAACAGCATTGATCCCACATGGATGCCCGAGAGACCCAGAGTATGTTCAATACTCCTTTCTCAAATTTTTCTATCGATTTTCACATGTTTAGCTTAGCATTCTCTTTTGATTTACGTTATGTGGTTTTCTCTTAGCTCACTATCTCTTCTTTTTATTTTTTAGTGTCCACACATGAGTGGTGAGAGCTCATTCATCGGGTATGTGTGGACACCTGTTGATCCCCTCGGGAAGACTCAAGCCCAAGTTGATTGCTGATTCAGGGCAGCCCTTAGCCACCGGCTGACATACCAACGTGTTTTCTCCCATCTGAAGGTCACGGAGATAGTGACCTCCCTTCATACCACAGTAGCTGGATACGAGACCACCGAGTGCCTGATGAGGTGAAGCCATTCTCATAGTGAGGCTACAGGGTAGTGGGCACCACCATGAGCACTCACACCATTCAGTCCATTCTCAGTGCCATCATAGCCACATAAGCAGAGCCCTAGACATGGTTGCACACCATCCATCTAGGGATCCCACAGGGATTGATAGGCCATTGAGCCTTTATTGCTTGGATACCATTTTTTTGACATTATATATTTTTTTTGTATGTTTCGGGCTCATTGAGCATTTTTTTACCATGCCTAGCGCATGATGACATTGTATACAAACTTGATCCACTATGATATATACAACTCTATTTTTGGTTCGGCATTCCATTGTATCCGAGTTGACTCTCTTTGGCTTATCTCTCATGTGTACTCTAGATGTTTAGAATTTCCACTTTTCTATGCTTTTCAGAATGTATGCAATGGATGTGAAATGATAACAGAATGATTTCTTTTTGTATTTCATAATGTTGATATATGATGATGCAAACACAATGTGATCTTAAACTTAGTTTCTTTTTCAATCTTCGGTACTTCATATTTGTCTTGACAAAAACATGATGATATAATGATATGATAAATAGATATGCTTGCCCCACTCCTAACCCCACACAACTAGTAAGATGTGAGGGCTCAACACCGAGAGTTAGAAAGGGCACAAGCCATGAAATTTGTTGAATGGCAGTGATGAGAGAAAGACAGAGGTTTGACAGAACCAAATTGGGATGCTACAACCTTACCCTACTCATGCTACTTCATAGTTTAGAATGTGAATTGCTTTGTAGTTTATCTAGACTTGGATCCATAGATGGCCACTTGGTTGACAAAATCTGGTTTTTAGGGTTTTGAATTCTCTTGGAATTTTGAACATCTAATTCACTTTGTTTTGACTTAGGATTTCACAGTAATTGATTTAATTGTTTATGACTTTCAGATTTGTCAAAGAGACCCCTAAACCTTGCCCCATGCTACCAGTAGGAAGCATGGGCTTATCACCATGGACAAGGCATAGGTGAGTAAGGGCATTTCCTTCCTTTCCCAACCCTACGTCACTAGTAAGAGATGCAAGCTCAACACCAAGGTTGGTAGGGAAAAGAAATGTGTAAAATAAAAATTTTTGTTGATTTGCATTTGACTTACTTATTTGGGAAAAATGTTTAGAATGTTCTTATTTCCAAGGAGATGTATGTGGGATAGATGTGACACCATGAAGCTTCTAGAATAGACCATGAACAAAAGACACCTATCCTAAGAAGAGACCAAAAGTAGAACCAAGTATGCAGGCCTTGGTATGGTTACTGTCAAAACTTTGTCTTATCTTGTTTGGATTGATAAGTGATATAAAAACAGTTGATGATACAATGAAGATTTGAAGAGACATGATTTGAATGTTTTACCAATATTTTCAGAAGTTTTTAGGAATTGCTATAAGAATAAGCTCCTTGATCACACTTTTTACAAAATGAACGAACAAATGAAAATGCAATGCAGATGCAATAATGTACATATGAGAATGTTGATGGATCATGCGTAGTACCTCTTTAGGTGAAGAGAGTTTATGGATTCACTAAACTCCTCACCTTCTAGTGTACACAAGTGAAATGCACCATTTTTATAGTCTTCGACTACTCGATATGGACCTAACCACCTAGGTCTAAACTTTCTTCCCTCACCGGTCTTCTTGTCTATTCGGCTATCGAGTCTTAATACCAAATCTCCTTCATAGATCTCACGTTCATACACCTTTTTATTGTATTGTCGAGCCATGCGGTCAGCATAAACACTGTGTCATTGCTCAGTGTTCAATCTAGCTTTGTCAAGACTTTCTAATTGGGAGAGTGAGCTTCTCGATAACCCTCCTCTCCCAGGATCCCATGTAGCGAAATGCGGAGGCTAGGTATTTCACTTCAAGTGGTAGAACTACCTCAACACCAAATACTAAGGAAAAGGGGGTTGCCCCCATTGGTGTTCTAACCGACGTTTGGTAGGCCCACAAGGCCGAAAAAAGCTTTAGATGCCAATCTCATTTATTCTCCTTAACGGTTTTTAGAAGAATGGACTTTAAAGTCTTATTGGTAGCCTCATCTTGTCCATTAGCCTAAGGGTAGTAGAGAGAAGCCATGTGTGATGGCTTATTTTGAACTTTGTACACAACTCACACACCTCATCATTTTTGAAAGACATGCCATTATCAGAAATAATGACCTGTGGCACCCCATACCTACAAATGATCTGGTTCAGGATGAACTTAGCGATTACAGAGCCAGGAACAATGGTAAGGGGCATGGCCTCTACCCACTTGGTAAAGTACTTTGTGGCTGTGATTATGAAATTATGGCCATCCATTGATGAGGGAGAGAATTTCCTATCAGATCTAGGCCCCACATGGAGAAGGGCCATGGAGTTGTGATTGGTTGTAAAGCTTGTGCCGGTATGTGGATCTCATGGGAAAACTCTTGACACTTGTGGCATCTACGCACAAACTCTACCACATCATGTTCTGAGGGTGGGCCAGAAATAGCCCATCCGATGTATCTTCTAGGTAAGTGGCATGGCCACCAAAGTGACCTCCACATACCCCACTATGTGACTCATAAAGAATCTTTTCAGATTCTTCAATCAACACATCTCAATAGCATTCCATCAAAGGCTCTATGATAAAGCACCTATTCTAGGATAACATACTTAGCGGAAATTACGTGTAACCACCTTCTTTGTTGTGATGTTTCCCCTTCTAGGTATGTGTGGTCCATGATGAAATTGATAATGTCAGTGTACCAAGGGCATACAGAGATAGGGGGCTGGTTTCAACAAAATATACACACTCATCGGAAAGTCCAAATCTACCAAATCACCCCCATCTAATGGATTATCAACCAACCAATCTGTAATGATTTGACCCTTAACAGATTTTTGATTTACAAACGTTAACTCAACTCACCCATTAATGTAATGAAATGCCCAACCTTTTTAGACAAGGATCCCTACATGAGGAATGTTCATAAGTGGTCTGACTTGATGATGACCCTTGTTTCTTGATTGAGCATATAATGTCTTAAGCACTTGGTTGTGAAAACTATGGCAAGGCATTCTTTTTCTACCTACGTGTAGCATGTCTCATAATCAAGTAACATCTGAATGATAAAGTAAACTACCCATTCCCACTTATCATCATCCTCTTGAGCCAACATACATAGGCTAGCAAAATGTCTTTGTAGCCCACGAATATAAGATCAAAGGGTGATCTGACCTAGGTGGCATTAGCATGTGGGAGGGGAAATAAGAATCATTTAACTACCTCAAAGGCCTCATCACATTCCTCCATCCAATCAATGCTATAATCTTTCTTCAACAAATTGTTGATTGGATGAATGATGAAGGTCAAGTCAGGGATGAACCTTCGATTGCACCGAGTTTCCCAAGAAAATATCTAATACTAGACTCATCCGATGGCGGAACCATTTCTAACACAACCTATTTTGGTCGGGTCAACATCAATCCCTCATGAAGATATAATGTAACCCAGAGCTTTCCACCTGTTACACCGAATACACATTTTTCTAGATTCAATGTGACACCATACTCAATCAAGTGTGAGAGAATGATACGAAGCACCTCTGGGTGATCACAACACTTCTTGGCCTTGGCCAACAGGTCATCTACATAGGATTCCACAATTTTATGAATAAGATCATGAAATATGTAGGTCATTTCTCATTGGTATGTAGCGCCAACATTCTTAAGACCAAATGGCATGACGACATAACAATAAGTTCCCCAAGGAGTTATAAATGTAGTTTTAGCTTGATCCTCGGTAGAGATTTTGATTTGATTATATCCCAAAACCCATCCATGAGGGACAACAACTCAAATCCAGTTGTTGCATCAACGATAACATCAATGGATGGTAGCGGAAATCATCCTTGGGACAAGCCTTGTTAATGTCCTAGAAGTCTATGCAAATACGATGATCTTTCCATTCTTTTTGAGAATGGGGACAATGTTAGATACCCATTGTGAATAATCAACCGGCTTGATAAATCCTACCTGGAGAAGCTTCATTACTTCTTCTTTTACCATAAGGGCCACCTTTGGCTTCATAGGTCTTGATTTCTACTTAATTGGTTTGGCATCTCAGCTTAGTGATGAGATTGTGAACTATGATGTGTGGTGCAATTCCCATCATTTCTTTGTAACTAAATGTGAAGGCTTTCTGATGTTCCTTGAGGATTTGGGTATGAATTTCTACTTCCTCTGGAGTTAAAGAGGACCCTAGTTTTAAGATTTTTGGTTCCTCCTCCATTCCAATGTTTATATCAATCATTCCCTCAATTAAGGAGGTGTTACCCTCCTCAAACTCAGGTGGGGCTGGAGGAAACTCCAAGTCCCCTTCTTCTTCTACCTCATAAATCTCAAGATCTTTTCCTGAGAGAGACTCAATCATTGGATTCCCAAAATAAGAAGAAGAACATGGAATTAGGGAAAGGTCTACCTCGTGACAAGTAAGATGCAACTCCCAAAGCATTTAAATAAGTTAAAGTTGACTCATCCCCATCAATAGGGTCCGAAGAGTCAAGTTGGTCCTCAGCTTCCACGTATGTCAACATTGACACTACTGGCATTTTGTGAATCAAAGATTCAACGTGGAGTGAAACCGTGAAGTTGGTGTCCTCTAAATCATTACTTGGGGTGAAGCGTGAGGTGGAAGTCACTATAGAGTCTTCCAAAAGGTTTTTCACATGGAACTACCTCGATTGATATAAAATCAAACCCCTTAGTTAGGCCCAACACGACAGGTTTTTTTATAGAGTTGTAAGTGTTCATCCCTAGTCTCGTATACCTTGGATATCTGATTTGTGACTAGCTGTGAATCACCCAACACCCTAATATTGAGGATGCCCATTCTCTTAGCTACAATGAGACCTAATAGGAGAGCCTCATACTTCAGCCCCATTGTTTGTGCATTCAAATTCAATTTGAAAGCAAAAGGTAAAACCCTTCCTTCGGGTGAAGTAAGGATTGCACCCGCCCTAAGCGCAAAGTGACACTTGGCCCCATCAAAATGGAGGGTCCAACAATTACTCGGAAAGATGGATGTTGAGTCATCCTTTGTAAGTTCTCCTTTTATCTTGGTTACATCCACCATACAAACCTCATCTGTTGGAAGGGAACCAAGTCCCAAAGCATGTCCCATACCCATGGAATCAAAGGGGAGAAGGATAGGAAAATCCTTTTCTAATAGTTCAACAATATTTGTTGTAGTTCCTAACGATACCATCTCTACAACAACATTTTCATCCTTGACCACTGGAATACCCTCGATCAAACCTGTAACTTCTAATTCCATTGTGGGAACCAACTTTTCTTCTTGGAACCATGTTTTTTGGTTTGTTTAACTAGTTCGTAGGAAGTTCAATTCAGAGTGGACCCCTGGATTTTTCTTCAAGTTGGCCAAATGTATATCAAAGGGCTTTGGATCACCTTGAGTGACAAATACTTTCCCTAAATGCAAGAATCTGACTTCTTGGAATAGGGTGGAGGGGATTTCTTTCATGCGGTGGATCCAAGGATGACCAAGGATCATATTATAGTTGGTTTCCTGATCTATAATATAAAACTCAGTAAGTACCATCTTGGGCCCAAGAGTAACCGGTAATACTATGGTTCCGATCGAGGTTTCCTTGAGGCTATCATAGCCCCTCAATGTGTTTCACATTGAGGAGCAATTAGTCTCCCCATATCCTAACTTCTGAAAAAAGAGAAGGGGACTATATTAACCACTTCCCCATCATCGATCATCATTGCATGCTTCACATAGTTTTTGTAGATCCAAACCTATAAAAACAAGGTCGGATCACCTCTACGAGCTATTTCAACATCCATGGGCATCTTGCTTATGTCAAATACAAACCCAATATCCCTTTCGGGTTTCCTGGAGGGAAACGTCAAAGTCTATATGGTTTATCTATGCCTCTGGTGGAGGGGTAACATTAATCCAAATGGCCAAGACCAAGTGCTTCCAAGAGAGTGGCTCGATGAGCAGGGGAATTCTTCAATAGATCCAAAAAGGAAATGTGTGAAAAGGTCTTGGTTAGATCACTGATCAAATCATAAGCCCCTACTAGCTTGCTTAGCATGTCATGAACACTATTCGAGACAACTGGATAAATCGGATCGGATTGCGAATGAATAGTCTCTGCTCTTGTTGCAACATTAATTTGGGGTTCAACATCTAACTCAACCAAACCTACAATCTTCGTTTGTTGATGACCATCCAAAGGAGGTGCCACCTGTGGGTTTGACAAAGTTGAGGCTTCATGATCATGAGTCCCTATTACAATACCTTTATTCAAACCATTAGGATCCAGTCTACCATCCTTTGGATGCGTGGGGAGAGGATCGTTGAAGATTCCCAATGGTGTGTTCTATGGAGACACCGGTCCCATATAGGTGTTTTGACTAGGTGCAGTTGGGTTGGCTAAAAACATGTCGACAAATAACTATCTTTGGTCTTCTGGAAAATGCTGCAAAAACTTATTACAATCACGACAGTTCTTACGTGTCATGCCCATGGACCCTATGGAAACCACAATATAAGTCAGGATCATAATCCCGAGGCCTTTGGTTTGTTCCTTGTTGTGGTCCAAAACCACGGTTATTGTTTGGTTGTTGACTGTTATAATTAACACTTTGGAACCCTTGCCCTGGTTCTAGGAATTGGTTGGGGTATTGACTAGGGCTTGGGGTCGGCATTTGTCTTTGTGGCTGAGGTTGTTGTTGTTGGGGGATGATTAAAATCCACAACATTTACCGAGGGTGAGAAATTGTTGTTTCTCTTGTTGTTGCCATTTTTTTGCCATTGTTGTTGTTATTCATAGCACACTACACGGTGGGATTAACAACATTAGGATTTTTGGGCTGGTCAGTTACACCATCGGTCATGACTCCATGATTCTTATTAAGGATCTTTGGTCCTTGATTGTTATTTGTATTGTTGGAGTAACCGGAGTGTTTTGAGAAGGGGTAACTAACTTCCCATTTGCTCCATAGGTCTTACGACCACTTGTCGATGGCCACTTGGTCGATCCAAAGAGCACCCTCTAACACCTCTTCATAGCTCCTTAGCGGGAAATTTTGAACCTCTTCCTTCATCTCTCTATTGAGGGAGTGAAGGAACAAATCACAAAGTTCCATTTGATCCATGTTTGGAGCACTTGCAGAAGAGTAGAGAACATGTCACCACCTCTGAATGAAGTGAGTTACAGATTCATTATGTTCTTGTTTGATATGAAGAAATTCTCTGATTCCTATTCACAAAAGCTTGTTCATATCAAAATCTTTGATAAAATCTGACACGAGTTGTTTGAACGAGTGTATTGAAGCCTGAGTATCCTATAATACCAGTCGAGAGCAATACCTTCAAGTGTCTTAGGGAAAATATTTACAATGACTGCATCCCATGGGAGCAAGCTCTCGAATGGCCATTGCATAAGCCTTGATGTGGGCATTTGGATCACCCTCCCTTTGAACTTTGGGAGATCAGAAAGGGTCTCGGGAGCATGACTTTCCCGAATGGAGAAATCTAGGGGTTCTTTGAGATATTCAAAATAAGTCCCCATTGCATATGTTTCCACCATTGAAGACCCTTGTTGGGGAGGTGGGGGCTGCATTGGCTACTTGAAATGGGACAACATAGACATTTGGTGGGGCGTATGACATCCCCTGCGGTTGTCCATATGGACTTGGGTAGGTGTACATGTCCCCCTGTGGAGATTTAGAATACATGTGTATATAAGGGGGTTGATTACCTTGATATGGAGTGAAGGCGCAAAGCCAGGGAACATCACATTTTCCAGCTGGTATAGCATTTGAGAATGCACTTTTCTGGCTGCACCTTGTATTGAGATATCCATATGTGGCTTGAGGAGGCATACCCAAGGTACCCATCCCAGTTAACAAGTCCCCATGGTTTGGAGTATTCATGTAGACTGGCGGATTCTGTGTGGTCGGTATTTTCCCATAGTTCTGTGGGTAGGAAGGAGCCCATGCTTTCCCTGCATATGAATTCTATGTATTCTAGGAAGCTCTAACTCCTTGACTTTATCAACCAAAGCTGAAATGACATCACCCGATGGGGGGTGGTACCTTGCTTAGATACCTTTGGTTGAACCCTTGGAGGTTGTTGAGGAGTATGGTATCCCACTATGAATTTTCATGATGATGTTTCCACCCCTCATTGGTTGTATTGTCAGTTGGTGGGGGTAGCATTATTGTTTTGAAGCAAGACATCACCTTGTCCTTGCAACCTATCAAAATATTGGTTCATTTGTTGGAATTTTTCTCACTCCTAGCATATCATGCTAAATACTCCTCATCAAGATGGGGGAGTTGATCGATTACATGGTAATGGGCTGTCAAAACAATACCCGAGGAGATGAACTCACTTCTCCAGTGAATGTCATGTTATTTGAACTTGATTGTTCAAGGGGATAAGTCTGAGTGACTTGATCCAATTCTTCGATGCATACAAAGAACCAACATTGGTTCCCTGAAGTAGAGGGTTTTGAGTGGATGAGCGGTTGTCTGCCCATGTTGAAAGTGAAGGTGATTGTTGTGGGATATTTGATTGGTAATGGTACATGTCAAAACCTAGGATGGGTCAACCATACTCATCATATCCCAACATATTTGGGGGTATAAGAATACCCATGGAATAAAGGATGGATGAAAAAGTGGAAATGCTTAGAGACTAGCTCTTCACATCGGGTTCACCAATTTGTATGATATAAAATCAACACGTGACCTTCTTCACACCCGACCTCCCGAGGTCATGCCAAGACAGCCAGGTGTGGAATTGAAATGGGAGTGAAAGTGATGGTGATGATCAAGCTAATTGGGAAACCTTATGTCTTCGACACGCAATAATGGAATCTGTGAATCTAAGGAAAAGAATGCTCTCCTAACCTAAAGGGGTGTGATGGTATGGTCCGATATGATAGCTACTCGGAGACTCCAATCGATGTCTAGTTCTACGATAGATTCTATTGATTGGTTATGGAATACGTGGAAAGTAACTGCAGGTGCCTCATATGGGTTTCCAGACAAGGTCATGGAAATTGAGACAAGAGATGTAGTGGAGCTGCAGGAACTAAGGGTGATTTTCTGGTCTTGTCCAAAAAGTCTTAGCCTGATCGGCTGCTATATTCAACAATGAAAGTTGTGTAATAATATCGGGTGGAAGTGGTGAAGATATGAATACCAATGTGTGTAAGCTAGTGTCGATATCTAACTGACTAGTAGCCCATTGGGTTGTGGGACCTATGGGTCACAACCAAAGACTCGTTGAGGTTGAGGCCCTTATATGGTCATGCATGCAATCAAATCCTATTTCCAGGAGCAGTCCAAAAGTCATAGGCTTGATTAGCAGCTATGTTCAATGTCTCTAACTATCTTATTTTCTCTACATATGTGGTAGGTGTACATAAGATTGTTAAGCACAAACTTGTGTCAATGTCAGTTATTAGCTCTGCCCATTGGGTTGTGGGACCAGGGATCACAACTGTAAGTCTTTTTCCTATTGTTGGACCATTGATGGTCATGCAAGATGAATTGATTTGTTTTCAGTAAATAAACTATCTATCAAAGGAAATCTAAGCTATATTTTTGGTGTTTTCTCAATATATCAAAACAAAGCAATAAAACAAGCTAATCTATGGAAATAAATGTTTTTGTTCTTTTCTAACTTTTCAGACAATGCATCTAATCTAATAAACTAATTTAAAACAAATAACTAGCCGGATGTAGCTAATTATCTATGTGCAGATGTGTGAATCTAAATCTAAGATCTATTCTAATTCAAATAAAATCTTTCCAACCCTACCTCAGAAGTGAAGAACAAATCATGGCTCTAACAGAGCTATTGTTCCCCCACAACTTCCCTAGCAATATTGAAGAGAAAACTTCCTATTGATTTGATCTACTTGCAATTATCTAGCTAATTGAAATGAATTGTTTCTCTACTCTATTTGATATGTAATTGAAATTAACAATTTGAAAAAATTTGATAAAAAAGAAAACAAATACACAACTCCAACCTGGAAGAGCAAGAACCTTGGAAAATCCAGTAGTATCAATATCTATCCCCTCAGTTCTTTCCTTTCTTTCTCTGAGTGTTCATGTGAGTCCAAAGGATTGGGAATGCAAAGAACAACAACAAGAGGATGGCACTTGAGTGATGGCAGCTTGGAAGCAATCTGGATGTAAATGCAAGTAGAAGAGAGATAACACAAGAGATCTGAGCTTGGCTATGCAATTCCTAGCAAGATTATGGCAACACAACAATGCAAGATACACAAAATTCTCAGGCCTTTTTCTTGAATACAAGCATGGAATATATAGGAATGAAGGATAGAAGGTTACTTCATGCACAAGGAAATGAAGAGGTAGTTCCACTCATTAAATCTATTTAAAAATAGAAGGAGCAAGGAGAACCAAGCAAACGAAGCTATTTTTAGCAAATTCGCTCACGGATGCATTCAAAAAGCAAACTTAAGTGAATCATCACATGTAATTTTACACATGAAGATTCTATGAAAAATCGATCAGACCACCACCCCGCTAGGGGGTGGTTTTTTAGACTTTCCACCCGCCTAAGGCAACGGTTTTTGCCGCCAGGGCGACAGGTTTGGCACTTACACTTAATGCCAAAATGAGCACAAAAAGAAGGGGGAAGCTGAAAAATGCAAGGAAAAGTTAAGTAAGGCTATCTAGGCTACAAATATATACTACAAATGGGTTTTGGAGCTCGAACACCTTCTTGAAAGGATTTTGAATCATCACATCTCAGGCCTATATTAGAATTGAGAACATCTAAAATTCATGTATATTAGATTGTAGATTGTGTACATTTAATATACATAAATATGGAACATGTACAATACCTACTTTTTGATGACTTTTAGAGTATTTAAAAATAATGCTTGTTGGTGTTAGCCAACGTAGGACTACTCATGTAATATATGGATAGTAGAAAGTATTTTTCACAAAATTCGGAAAGATGATGTAACTATGATGAAATGATGTAATCAAATGATTTTTAGAGTATAAATAGTTATCACATGAAATTTTATTGCTTAGAAAATATTGTCAAAGTGATGAAAATGAAAATCTTTTTTTTCAAGCATGTTGAAAAACAAAGTATAACTTATTGTAATAATGCAATCCACATCAAAAGTAATTATCACATGGAGAAGGTTGAATTTTTTCAAAGTGCTTTGAAAAGTAGAGTTGTTTTTCGACACATTGAAAAACACACATAATGTTTTTAAACACTTTGAATAAAGAAATTCATTTTATAACAAGGTGCAAAATGACCCAGATGGTTTCCACCTTTTTGTAATGATCACAATCCACATCGACTAATTATAAGGTGGAGAAGAATTGATTATTTTAAAAGTGCTAAAAAAACGAGTTTATTTTTCGACACGTTGAAAAACACACTGTGTTTTTCAGCACTTTGAAAAACGTAATTTGGTTTATAACAAGGTGCAACCCATAATGATTTTCCTCCTTTTTATAATGATGTAATCCAAATCCACAATCAATTAATTATCAAAATTTTCAAAGCTAAAAAATAGAGTGTGTTTTTCGACATGTTGAAAAATGCACCATATTTTTCAGCACTATAAAAAAGGCAATTCATTTTTGTAAAAGGTATAAATGATGATGCATTTCCTCCTTGTTGTAATGATGAAATCCACATCAACTAATTATCAGGTGGAGAAGGGTTGAATTTTTTCAAAGTGTTGGAAAATAGAGTTTGTTTTTCGACACATTGAAAAATGCACGATGTTTTTCAACACTTTGAAAAATGTAATTCAGTTTATAACAAGGTGTAACCCACGATGCTTTTCCTCCTTGTTGTAATGATGCAATCCACATCAACTAATTATCAGGTGGAGAAGAGTTGATTATTTTCAAAGTGCTAAAAACCAGAGTTTATTTTTTGACACGTTGAAAAACACACTGTGTTTTTGGCACTTTGAAAAATGTAATTTGGTTTATAACAAGGTGCAACCCATAATGATTTTCCTGCTAGTTATAATGATGCAATCCACATCAACTAATTATCAAAATGCTAAAAAATAGAGTGTGTTTTTCGACATGTTGAAAAACGCACCATATTTTTCAACACTATAAAAAAGGCAATTCATTTCTGCAAAGGTGCAAACCATGATGCATTTCCTCCTTATTGTAATGATGCAATCCACATCAACTAATTATCAGGTGGAGAAGGGTTGATTTTTTCAAAGTGCTAAAAAATAGACTTTGTTTTTCGACATGTTGAAAAACACATTGTGTTTTTCAAGCACTTTGAAAAATACAATTTGTTCTAAAAATATACAAACCATGATGCATTTCCTCCTTTTTGTAACAATGCAATCCACATCAACTAATTATAAGGTGGAGAAGGGTTGAATTTTTCAAAGTCTTTGAAAAATAGAGAGTTTCTTTTCGACATTTGAAAAACACACCGTTTTTTCAAACTATAAAAAATGTAATTTGATTTAAAACAATCACTAACCACGATGCATTTCCTCCTTGTTAACTTGATGATGCATTAATATAAACTAATTATAAGGTGGAGAAGGGTTGATTTTTTCAAAGTGCTGAAAAATAGAGTTTTTTTCGACACGTTGAAAAACACAACGTGTTTTTTAGTACAATGGAAAATGTAATTCGATTCTGCAAAAGGTGCAAACCACGATGCATTTCAACCTTATTATAATGATGCAATCCACATCAAATAATTATTAGGTGGAGAAGGGTTGATTTTTTTAAAGTGTTGAAAAATAGAGCGTGTTTTTCGACACATTGAAAAACATAATGTGTTTTTCATCACTTTGAAAAATGCAATTCGGTTCTAAACAAGGTGAAAACCATGATGGTTTTCCTCCTTTTTCCTAATGATGCAATCTACAAAAATTAATTATCAGGTGGAGAAGAGTTGATTTTTTTCAAAGTGCTAAAAAAGAGTGTATTTTGTGACATATTAAAAACACACTATGTTTTTCAACAATATGAAAAACGTAATTGTGTTCTGCAAAAGGTGTAAACCACGATGCATTTCCTCCTTGTTGTAATGATCCAATACCGATCAACTAATTATATGGTGGAGAAGGGTTGATTTTTTCAAGGTGCTTTGAAAAATAGACTTTGTTTTTCGACACTTTGAAAAACACACTGTGTTTTTCGACACTTTAAAAACACAATTCGGTTCTAAACAAAGTACAAACCATGATGCATTTCCTCCTCATTGTAACGATGTAATCCACATGAACTAAGTATCGGTGGAGAAGG